>OZ023140.1:4027643-4251493 GCA_963675895.2 Styela plicata
GCGGCAAGCAAAAAGCTACCAGCAACTACACTCTCAAGTGGAAAACATTCAAACGGAACTGAATTGCTATGGTAGTATAGTGAGTGGCAACTGTCCTGGATGATGGTAAAACCATCCAACTCTTTTATTTCTTTTTAGTAAATGCTTTACGACTATTCTAAAGCTTTTGATCTTATATAGAAAATTGTAAAACAAAAAAATTCATGTTATATACGGCGCTGCCATTTTTAGTGGATGTACGATGCATGCAAACGATGCACTATAATGATAAGTATCATTTCTCTGTCGTATTCCTATAATGTAAGGTCTCACTGCTGGATTCAATTTATCTGGTATTAAAATATACTCACAGTTGTGCATAATCCATCAAGTGCATCCTGCAATAGTTTCAGGTCATTTTCAGGCAAATCACGTCCTGTCATATCGACACATTCTGATACAATAGGGAGGATTTCAACAATAGCTTGAATCTGTGGGCCATTACCTAATAAATGCTTTGAATAGTCTGCACCAAAATACATTACTTCTTGTGTATTCTTTATTTCTGTGACCTGTGCGTGAATATACAATATAATAATGTTCAATGAAATGATTCGTTTGAATAGATAAGTTGACACGAAAGAGAAGAATGCGGTGACAATACTGAATAGCTTGATATAAGTCAGTGATTAAAGGAATTAAATACAGATTACGAAAAAGGATGTGAACGATCGAAAAACACGAATAGAAAAAGAATAGATAAGAATGCAGTTGTGACATAGAATCACTTCATGGTACATACAAGGTGCATTTATTCTGGTGGAATGAATGCGGCGTATGGTCTATTGCAAACATACAGCAACAGCACTAGCCGGCCATATGATAAGTCCCGCATTCTATGGATTATGACACTCATTTCTACACTACTGTTTGTGCACGTGCAAAAAGACTTCACTGTAACGTTGAAGTGGGCAATTTTATCTGCCTTTTCGTTGTGCCCAAATGCTTTGAATACTCCAAAAATAAAATATGACCTAGAATCATAACAATTATTTAATATTATAACAAAGCTTATTTAAATAACATTTAGACCAGAGTTAATTGGATTAAGAATCTGTTGAAATGCGTATGAACGTAGACTTATTAAAAGTCAAAGCTTGGTTGCAGAATTTTTATTTCATGAAAGAAAACACTCGAAAAGACAAGTAGGATCTACTCCACGACGTTCTCGGGACGAAGATTAAATGTGTCGCTGAGACCCAATTAATCGATCAATTTCAACATATGATCCCGAAGCAAGCCACGTATCGATATCACAAAATATTCACGGCACCAAAATTAATTTAGGCCAAGAGTTACATTTACTCATTGAATATCAGATTCTCCAGAGGGTTTGAGGCCGAAACATGTCAAACCAAGACACACATTTGCAACCGAACATCTCTGTATCCACAAAATACCTCATTTCATACTCATGATAATGTCATTTATTATTTCCATATTTTGGAAAGGTAACCTATGAAATGCATATAGTGTTCATGACAATTCTGATTAAACCCTAAAAACAAAGAACTTCAATTTCTGAGCAACTTTATTTTTGAATGATACTACTAAAATTAAATACCAAATTCTACTATCAAAATCAGATGATCGCATACTATGCCGAGTCATTTTGATCAAAGACCTCTCACATAACAGCTCTTCACATCATAAGAAATTCTGTTTCTCCAAACACTAGTCACAGATCGTCAGATTCGTTCTATTCGGTCATCAATGCGAGACTCAGATAGTGAATATATTATATACCGGTACACATAAAACCACAATGAAGAACAAAGTCTAATTGGTCCCCTACTCCGCTATGTGAAGATGGAAATATGCGCTGTATATCTGTGTAATATGCAATGCAGAGTTTGGAAAACGTTTTAACTGCGTTAAAACACATGGAAGGTTTTAGTGAAAATTCTAATATTCTGAACAAATTGGTTTATAAATGATCACAATTGAGTCGAGTATTTGTTGTAAATAAGTAATGTTTTTAATTGAAGACCTGTCAAATAATCATTCAACATTCCTGGACCAAGCGAAATCTGTATCTGGACCAGTAAAAATACTAACAAATACTCAGTACGTGCTGTGGCCAGAGATAAATCTTAAATCACAGAGCCGAAATTTTCAATCGGCCAAGCTTGAGATGTAACAAGGCAATACAATGTTTGTAAAAATACAGGATTTGCTCAAGACAAATTAAATGGTTATTCGCATGAGGATTGGTGACCCTGTAATATCATACAACTTCCTCAGTGAAAGTAACTAGTATATAGTCAAATAAAAGGGCAAGAAAAGCCTGTTCTGTCCTAGGTCGGTAAAGTTGGATAAACCCGAAATCTGGATTTAGGAATATTACACAATCTTAAGACCATTACCAACCTTAAAATCAACAACAGCATTCCTGAAACTTCTTCCTTCTTCTGCTTTCAGTTCACAACCAGTGATCCCTATTCCCTTCACGCCATGATTTGCCATCAGAATTCCAAGAACGTCCATCTCTTCAGTACCAAGACGGTTCCAAGACACATCAAGAAGATCCAGCTGAAACAACGAAGTTCAGTTAGGAATATCAGAAATACTATTTTGTTTATCCTGATAGAGAATTGCATCTCATAACGGTTAAAAAAAATTGTGCTATTTTGTGTCATTGATTGGGACCAGATATCCATTTGAGAACAAATGTTCTATGTCGTATTTAATTGTTCAAAATCATATATTTTCCAAATCATTTATTCATTCTGTCAAGCAATGTTTTTACCTTTGACCCTTTCTCGTTAAATCAAAAATCTTTATGTCAGTTTGCTGCATGTGACAGATGAATGCACATGCCGTGTTCTTGTTAATGTAGCCAAAAAATAAAAAAACCCATCTTTAACACATTGTCATTTCACTAATATTACCAATTATCTTTTCACTTTTCTTTTTTACTTTTCGACCCTCTTCATTAACCTTGTCACCATTTTAAAAGGGCCGGAGAAGGTTTTATCACAAAGGCTCTCAACTTGTTTAATGGTACTATAGTGATTAACTTTTGTTGCCAATTCCAGCTCTACCTTATCTGTCTTTTATCTCTCTCAAATTTGTCTTCTACTAGTTGTTGTTGTAGTCAGGTGATTTTCCACATGTTACTTTTCAATTGTGATTATGATGTGTATGCAATGTCTTTTTCTAGTTTTGTTTTATATATGTCATAGTTTCAACTTTTTCAACACAGCAACAAGAAAAGCTACGAGTAATTGACGATTCAGCGCTGTACTAAGATTAGTAATGTTTTTCATTTGAAAACTCGTTGGATTTTCCATATGTTTTGATATTCTGATTATATGTTATAGTCTACTCTTTACCTGACTTTATTCAAAACTGCTGCCTGTTATTTCAGACTGCTCTTAGACATGAACTCCGGGGAATCAATTTACATATAAAATAAGATAATAGGTTGCCCATAATATTTTTATATTAAAATTTCTTCAAAATGATATAAGAACATTATAAACTCATCCATCTACATTTTAGTTTTGTGCTCTTTGTGGCAACAATTTCAATTTATTCAGTTGCTATTCTTTTGAAAAACTCTGCTAAAGAATCCCTCTGTATCTTTTTCATATCCACTACACCACTATTTCATGGCACTACTGATTATAATGCCCAATTTTGGAGTTCTCATAATTGACCAGACAAAAATACTTCAACGCACAAATTAGTCAAATATTTGTTTAAAAAACAGCCTACATTTAAGAAGACATGTTTTGAACGATATATTTCTAGAAATATATTTCTCTCAGACTGTTATATTCATTTTTCCGCCGAATATGTTTTAGCTCTATCTACACATTTGATTTTTTGCTGGAACTTGAACGAAATACATCAGGAATCAGGTTGATCAAACAACCTTTTGGACGAAATTCATTCCGAGAAGTTTCACTAATATGGTTATGGTTTTGAGATAATATATAGTCAAGTCAAAATACTGCCAAAAGTCCCAAAACCGCGAGAAAATGGACTGGAGCTGATTTTTGCATGTTACGTAGCCATGAGTCTCTTACAACAGCGGTCCCCAACCCCCCGTCCGCAGACCGGTACCGGTCCGTGGGTCAGTTGGTGCCAGTCCACACAAGAAACTGTTAAATAGTGTGGGAACCCCTGTTATCACATCATAACCGTGGTTTATTACATCACGATCCCTTGTTTTGCTGAAGTTCTTGAATTGTTATTTTGAGCGTATCAGCTAGTTTTTCCAATTTAGTATCCCTTGCCCATTCTAGCAGCCCGATGCCTTTTAACGGGGAGAGTAAGCTTGTTACATTCAGTTTTTTGTATGCGCTCAAACTTTTATTTTCAAAGGCTGGGGTTTATAGCCAGTATTCAGAGTGTTTTTGCTGAGGTTCAGGTTTTTCGACTTTTGCTAGTGTTGCGCTTTGGCCTGATCTTGAACCTGGACATTCATGCAGAGCA
Organism: Styela plicata; assembly: GCA_963675895.2. Taxonomy (NCBI): domain Eukaryota; kingdom Metazoa; phylum Chordata; class Ascidiacea; order Stolidobranchia; family Styelidae; genus Styela; species Styela plicata. The sequence continues at coordinate 4,032,126 of OZ023140.1, forward strand.
CAGTTTTATGTTTCTTAGCAGTACAGTTTTTTTATTCTCATTTTAGCTATTTTTCTTGGTGGAGCTATATTTCATTAAATCTTTATAACAGTGAGTTACTCGAGTGTTAAAATTTATCAGTACCAAACAGACGTCGTTAGAAAGCTTCCTTGCGCGTAAAAGCCTGTTACCATTTCTTCACACATCCTATATGTGTGAAGCGGAATAACCTGGAGGTAAGCGAGACACTTTGAGTGTCATTATCTCCTATTATCTACTACTTTTGACATTTTGAAAACCTAACTATTGGCTACATATTTTGTAGAAATCAGCTTTAGACCATTTTTAGGATCGATATGTAGTTTTACTGGACTGAGACTGTTTTTTACACTATACAGAGGACAGAAAAGTTATGAAAATTGCCCATCTAAAAAAAATGATGTTATCTGGGATATTAAAATTTATAAGTTTAATCTCAAGAAAGTGTGGTCTGTTTTAACTATATTTTTGCCCAACTTAGCACATTTAATCATCAGGAATAATTTTATTTAGGAATAATTCACCGGCATCATGAAATATACAAAAAAAATATGTTGCACAATAATATTTTCAATTACATGACTTATCTCAAATGTTAGAATTGAATTGGGGTTATTTATGTGAAAGCAAATTGCTTACCTTTGAACCATGAAGTCCCTTGTTTAACGCTCGAAGAAAAGTAGCAGTTAGATTGCAATTCGCCAGAACAAGGATACGCAGAGCAGAGCTTGTTGCAGTATTCCCAATGCTTGTGAGACAAAGAGTTTGTATGTTGTAATTGCGACTTACATCAAGTAGATTCATCTGGAAATAAAAATCAAATATTTCAATTTAAAAAAAATAAACACAAATAAAATTGAACATAAAAAAAGGAAATCATAATCTTCAAAAAAATCATTCATATAATTCTGGAGTTCCTGTTAACTGTAGACTACATTGGAATAGACATGTTGAAAATACTTTCTAAACTGTCCCAATTCCATTATCATCTCCAAACTGAAAAATTGTTTTAGGGCAGAGCAATGTTTGGATTGAATTCATATCGGTAATTGCGGAACTGCATTTTAGGGAAACGCCATTAAAATGACCAATCCTTTAAATTGATTAACAGTAACAAAATTCTTGCAGAAATTCATTTGTTTGAAACAGGACTTGAATCTCTCACATAAATAGTCAGACTGATCCATTAACATTATGGCGTAGAAGAAAGATAAGTAGTCAATGATCACTCTAGTTAGTCTTGACACAGAAAAACTCTCTGCTGTGTATGATGACGATTGGCAAAAGGAGTTTATTGCTCTGACATCCCCTATTCCAGATTTCATATAGTAAACTCAGTAAAAAAATATACCGGTAGTAACTCCGTAAAAAGTAGAACTGTGTTTCAGTACACAAGGCTATTTCTGTGTGATCAGTGGCAGTGTACTATAATATTACTAGCGTATGATTAAAAGTCCAATGTCAACGAAATTTGCATAGAGAGCACAATCTAAACCCTGAAGCCAAATATTTAATTCGGACCTTGAAATAGAAATTTACCTTTGTGATTTAGGTCTTGAAATACTTCCTACTTGATACAAAAAGTCATATATACGCATTGTAAAGTAATTTACGTCAGATAAAGTCGAAGACATTACATTACTTGAAGCAGATATTTTAATAAGCTACTAATTGTGGTGGCCAAACCAAGATTTTTATTGTCCAATTATGCGGTAATTATAAACAGCTCGAACAAGGAAAATTCATTTCAACAGATTTATATGTACTTAAATTCAGGTTTTTTAATAAATTTATCAAGGCCAATATTTTAAGGAAATGTACCATGATTTTTTTCGTTTCGCCAATAAAAAAGGGCTCAAACAATTTTGTTTTGCCGATAAAAAATGCTCAAAGGCTGTGATGTTTTATTCAACCTCCAATTGAAAAATTAACTACACCAGATCATGTTCAAAGCTAAGCAAAATTTGGATGAACACAATATCGAGTAAAGAAGCTTGTTCAACGTATTTTCTAAAAAAATTTTACATTGGTTAAATTATTTGTTTATTATGAATTGCTAACTGAGTAACAAAGCATTTGAATTGTTACTGGTTCATCCCAGAAGCAGCTCCAAGTTGAGATATTTCCTAAAACTTGATGTGTCATTTTGCCAAATTTTCAAAATATGTCTCTAAGGCGACAAATGCTCTAATGCAACAGCGAATTTAACACAAACAGAATAAAATATAAAATGAGGCAGGCTGGATAGCAGAGCAGAATCCCAACATTATCTCGGCCGATTGACAGCAACTGTCTACATTCAACTTATGAAGTGCATAATGTCATAATCCATGTTGTTTTAATTTTTCATCACAATAGCCCTGTAGGTACAGGCTTTAAAATAGTCCTAATGTATTTCCTGCGTGTCGTTAGAAGCGACTAAAAGGCAGAAAAGAAGTGATAGAGGGGTTTTACCATCGCCCAGGGCAGATACCGATCACTGCACTTTACCATGGTGGTTCAGTTACGTTTGCGGTGTTTTCCACTTCGAGTGCAGTTGCTGCTACTACATCTTTTAGTAGCACTCTGCTATTAAGTGGCCGTTAAATGTTTTATTTTGGGCGCTGCCTCCGGCCTTGCTCAGAGTGAATTTCAGTGAAAAAAAATTACTAAAGTATTTCTCCATATTTAGAATATTCACAAATACAATTAAATTAATTTCTTCAACAAATAATACGCAATTATTGCATTTTCTGACAATAAGAAGTGATACAGTTTTGATCCGGAATTTGAGTTTTACCCTGGGCACTTGGGTGTTGTTTTCGGCAGCATATTTTCAATCCTGGTTTATACCAAAGTACCCAAGAACTATTTTATGAAAAATGATTAATGGTCATCGTCCTTCATAATCCAGGACACCCAAATTCTCCAAGCAATATAAATATTTAAGATGCATTGATAAAAACTGCTCATTTAATAAAGTAACAACGGGCGCTGTTTGTAGATCCATCAACTATTGGAATAATTGATCATTTTCTTCCAGTGTCTAGTGTTTTTTTTAACTTCGAATGTTACCGCTGTGGATGGCCAAGGCCCACCACAATTTTCAACAACACAATCATAAATTTTTTTCAACCTATTACTGGGTTTATGTGTTTTCATATTTAAAAACATAAACTCTGTTAATTGATATGATTAAATATCTTATACAACTTTTTCTTCCGTTTATTGCTAAATCTCACGACGTTTTGTTTAATGTCGGAAAATCCATTTGTATGGTGTCTGAGTTTTGAGAAATGGATATTGGATGCCAACAAACTCGGAAATTATAATCTGAAATATGTTGATTCTGTGAAATACCTTGATGTCTTATTAGGCATTGATCTCAATGGCTCGTATGACATTGCCCGATAGACCAGATCTATGTACGCAACGTCGTTATCTGTATTGAAAAAATTTAACGAATGTTTAACACAGGCAAAATCCCTATTGCTTTCCAGCTACTGCTCCGGTTTATATTTCGGCCAACTTTGGACCAAATATTCCAAATCTTTCTTTCGAAACTGCATGTGGCCTACAATGATGCATTTCGAATCATTTATGGAATTCCCAGGTTCAGAGTTGTGAGAAATGACCAAGTGTCAAATAACATTACACATATGAAGCGTTACATCGGTGACACTGCTTCACACGTTCAAACAAATCCAAATATACATTCATTTCATGTCTAATTAGGACGGATGTACTATTTCGAACAAAATTCATTCAAATCTAGGTTGGAATTTAAAATCTACCAAATAGGTCTATATTCAACAGCGTCTGGAAAACCTAAATCAATCTTTTGTGCCTGGTCTCTCTGTATTATGGTCTTATTGGTACTTCAGGAAATACCGAACTTTTTAACTACCATAATTGTATTTAATCAACACCAATAACCGTCAGTATCACTGTATTTATGTTGCATTTGCTCCTTGGTGTATTGTAATTATTAGAAGAGTTTTAGAAAAGGACATCAAATCAATCACTCATACAACCAACTCATCAACAACCTTCAAGAAATGTTCATCGAATCAGACATACATCGATTGATCCCACCAATGCAACCATAGAAACCAGACCACCGAAAAAAGGACTGAAAACTGTAACCAACGTCTCAAATTACCAATGCCCGAGTTTTACATTCGTATCTACCAATATAAAGCAACGCCTGTCAATAGTTTTTGTTCAACGAACACATATTTTTTTTCAGGAAACAACACCCGAATCCTCACAATTCGTGTTTATCTTACTACAATATTTTAACTTCTGAAGAAAGGTTGTGAACATTGCCATTTTTAATCCTCTGTACGCTACAATCATCTGAATATGAATTAATAAGTCGAATGTTTGATGCTTCAAGCTGCAACTCTGCTGCTGGAACTGGAACTTCTGCGGCGTACTTAATGATATGGAATAAACGCACAACTCATTCTTGCCTGAAGAAGAAGTCTACCGAAATGCCTTAGTGCACGTACATAAGAATAACACCACGCACCTATAGGAGTCGAATTTCCTCAACTATCAGTAAGTGTTCATTCGTGGACCGCATGTGGTCTTGTGGCCCCAAAGTGTCGTGGTAAACAAGTGTTCCGTATACGAAACGAATTCATCATTATACCGATAAACTGTAATCTATTGAGCGATTCGAAGCTGGCTTACACATCGCTACACCAGGCAGGAGCAAGCCACATCCTATCATCTTATCAATACAAGACTTGGATGATAAATTCAACGAAGAAATTGCATTACAAGATGACAAAAAAACAATACCTCGAGTGCCAACTCGAATGTCAACCAACTCTGACATTTCAGTTACTGTCGACGGCTTTTCCTATCAGAATCCTCTCTGCAAGTCTTGGACATGACGTAGTAGCGGTTTCACGAGGTGACACTCTACTGCAACTGCATGGTCAGCCGATCAATGCTACTATCGTTCCCTCGCTTCTACTTAATTCATCCATGGTATCATCATGACCACTCGTAAAATACAACACAACCGACTAGAAGACTCATCTTGGCCAGATTTACCCACCTAATATTGTCTTTCGAAGGAACGAAGCATAAAAAACATTGAAAATCTAGTGGAATACGTAGTTAACGCATCAACCTTAAATTACTATCAGTACATGAACTACTCGCTCGCAAATATGGATGCCAACATCCAAACTGTGCACCCTTCTCTGAAAACGCTCAGGACTGAAGTTACATCTGTGGATTACTTGGCCCTTGCTGCTAAATATTTTTCTAGCGATAAAGAAAATGATTTCACCGACTGGAAAAATTTTTTACTATCTGTTTCGAGAGCAACTCAACTCACTGAAAGTTTCAAAAATGTTTGCAGGCGAAATGTTGGGAGAAGATACGTAGGAAACTCTCGATCTTCAAAAACCTCTCACATTGACTGGAAAGACTGTCAAAAATATATTTTGGTCAATAATCTCAGCTAACGAATTTTTATTTTGGACAATACTTATCACTATCTCAATTTTTTTTATCAATATTCTGGAGATTATATCATACATTTGAGGAACTTCCTCGAAACATGCCAAAAGTATATCAGTTTCTCAACGCCTATTATCATGCTCGAATACGCCCTAAATCGAAGATAACACAAAGCGCATGGGAAACTGAGAACAATACAAGCATGGCTACTAATCCAAACCAAACAACAGCTGCAATGTTAATTTCGTATTATCTCTGAACCTCGAGACATGACACCCGAAGAAACTGTCGAAACCGCTATAAATTCAACTACGCCTTCAACAGTAACGACTTCAAACGCCTTGACAAACACAGAAATCCCAACAATATTGTTTCAAAAATGTGGGTAAAAATCAAAGTTGTGCCACATACTGGAAAGCATGCTTGAACATTATAAGGACTGGACTTTATGGACTGTGATCCAAAAAACAACATTATGTTGTGTCGCGCAAACGTCACGTAAACCAGAGTTAAAAGCAAGTTCGAACCAGGTATTGACTCAAATGCTGTATTTTATTTCAATTTGGCGTTACTGTCTACCTGAAAAAAAAATTGATTTTCAACTCTGGTATCGCTTATAGATTTACAATTGTTTTAATGCATTAATAAGTTTATACATTTTATTCATTTTTTTCCCTATTTAACACTGTATGTGCTACGTCATTTAGTGACCACTTCTTTATATATATATATATAAATATATATATATATACATGCCCCTGTCTGATTAAAACCTACACTTCAAACTGGGAAACAATTCAATTTTTAAGGCGAGCAAATGAATTTACTTAGCTAATCTCAAATTACACTGGCAGAATTCCAGCTACCTTGCCATCCAGACACCCGAATAAATTGGACTCTATCAGAAGAAAGGACTATATTTCATTATTTATTTTCTTTTAAAATATTAAAATTGAAGAAAAAATATTAGTAATGACATGTAGTATCAGTGTAGATGATTTGAACTATTTTTTTTTGATCTGGAGAAAGCAGTGTGAATGTTTTTGGTATCCGAAAACAATATTCTATCACTATTTTTCAAATACTAAAATTAGATTACGACGTTTTGACTTGACAATAGCTTAAAAAAGATATATTTACTCGTCTTATTTCAATTGTCTTCATTTTTGTTGTGTGTCCATTTTTTTTTTTTTTCAGACTTCCCTATGACAAACACATTTGTACGTAGGATTACTGTAGCCAAAGCAACTGTACCCTAAGTGGATAACATAGCAGTGTATAGAAGCAAGAATGAGCCATTAATGATGGTCGCTACATCATATATCATTATCAAGCATGATCCATTAGAATATTCTCTCTCTATTAGAATATTCTCTCAAATATTTCTCGTGCGACACTAGAGCAATTCTCACGATCACACAATGACATGCCATGAATTTTTAGTATTACAATTTCCTGTTGAATAGGTCTCGCGTCACACGCTTGCACAAAAATATGTAATATTTAGTCAGATTATATATTTTTATGGAAAAAGAACTCTACTTGGTCTCTATAAATCATAATATTCCTTCTAACATTGTCTATAATCAATGAATATATTAATCCGTGGAAACCGTCTATGTCTAACGTTAAGAGTTCGTAGGGACACGTCGAACAGTCAACCATCTTCTAGAATTGGGAGTCAGAATAGGAAGACAATTAGAGATAGTGGCGCAAAGTCAGTAACAATCTACAGTATCAAAAGTACTACAGTGTTCAGTACCATAATGTACTACACTACATATTTTAGTAGCTCATTGCTATTGAGTTGGCCGTTGGTTAGTTCCCTTTCGAAGCTGCTTCCGGCCTTGCTTGGAGTAAATTTCAATAAAACAAAAAAATATTAGTATTTTATCTTAACATGTTAATGAATCCTTTGTTTATGATTGTTGATGATGCGTATCGTACTATTATTTTTATATGAATCTGGGGAGTATGGAATAAAAGTATGCATTCATCCATAAGTCTTGTCGAGCGGTAGAATAGGCATGGTCAGCCTCTGCTAGTTAACCACATAGACTACAGGTAAATTAATTAACTCACACTTCATTTTCTTATTGCTCCTGTCATATTTGAATGATATTTTAGAGCCTAAAAAATAATTGATTTATATTCTATTTATTTATTTGATAGATTTATTGCGTCGCCTACTGTGTCAACGGAGGTGTCGAAATAAACTATACCCATGTCTGTGTCTATTTTTAACCAGCTGCTCCTCTTAAAAACCTCGATTAACGGAAGATCATACAATAACATCATGTTCTCAATTCACAGAAGTAAAAGTTCATTGTAAGCTTTCATGACATCATAGTCTAGCTTCTTCAGATAAGATTAAAGTGCACTGCTGGTACTAAAGGCACATGCACAACGGTTAGCGACAAGGGCTGGAGGATCACTATCGATCAGCCGACCTTCTGAATCCAGGCCCCTATACCTCATGGTTCTAAAGCACAAATCCCAGGTGAATGCGGAGAGATCTAATGCGAAACTTCCTGCTTCACAAAATGCCTATTAGCATTACTGAGTCATTATATCTCTGACCTAAACATTATTAATATGTACGCGTTACAAAACTTCTCATTTAGAAGTTTTAGATTTAGTTTTCAACGTTTTATAGTTTTTGTTTTTAAACATCTCAGACATCTACATAGAGGGTACACAGAGTATCAAGGCACACTTAACTAGTTACATAATAGGCAAAACGGTCGTTCAAACATCTGCTTAAAACCATCCGTTTCTGGTTCACTTATTCTACCACTACCAAGTTATGATTCTAATTAATAAAAAGATTTTCACCGGTTGACAAAACAAAATAAAGATCAGAATTAAACAAGTGGGCACTACAATATTAGCGAAAAGTTAGCATGAAAAAGGCTAATTGCATAATCTACACTGCACATGTTTTCTTATCCAACCTCACTGAAATAACCATCGTCACCATCATACATGTGCCATATAATAAAATTTCTATGCATTATTAAATACTACAGCGCTGCGGTTTTTGACATCCCTGCTCCCCTTTTAAGGTAAGCCACCGACACGACGACGAAGATTTCCTGGTTAACCTTTTCACTGTTGCTTGTTGTTTTATATCTTCTCTTGCACTACTAATGTTGCCTGGTCAATCTGAATCCTTCCTTGCATATTTAAAATAAATGTCTTTCTAGCTGCAGACACGCATATTTACTAAACCAATAGTAGATCACCCAATTATTTTACACATTTGGCTAAATCTGCATGTATGCATTCAACTAAACTCCACTCATACTTTTGACATCATGTTAAAATTGAACTCGTCCCTTTAATTAAATAGAGTACTTCATCCACTATCGACACTTGCACATTCAAAGAGCGATGACATTTAGTTTCAACTAGAGATAGATCGATATATATCGTCAGCCGATATCAAAATTTGAACAATATTACATATCCCATGAGGGACAGTTTGATTGCACATTTGACTATTAAACTTTAATTACAGTAATCTATGTAATCATGGTAGCCGGTGAAAAATCTGAAATCAGGAAAGCTAGAAAATGGAAACACAGTCCGGGCAGGGCAGATACCACTCACAGCACTTTGTCAAGGCAGTCCAGTTCTGTTTGGGATGTTTTCATTTATTGCAGTTGCAGTAAACTTTTATATCAGCTCTTTGCTAATAAGTGGCCGTTTGCTGGTTCCTTTTAGGCACAGGTTCCGGCCTTACTCTGGGCAAATTTTCATGAAAAAAAATAACTAGCATGAGGATGGTGAAAATTTATTTTTAGGTTTGGTGAATTCGAAATACACTATCCTGATAATATTTGGAGTGAAAATAAGTGTATTCAACAAACCGGTGCTTCTCACACGAGAACACTGCTATCATTCAAATTTTTTTAAAAGCGCATTCTACCATAGTTGCATTACATTTTGCGAGCTAACGTGCCGACCGTGAATGAATTTTCCTGTATGATGGGGTAATTTTTTTTAAAATGAAAAAGCGGGCAGCGAGAAAAACTGGCATTTGCTCAAAAATCAGTTTTCGCAATATGTTCAAAGACTATCCACCTAAAACTAGGTGGCTACCGAGCCCTGAAGGTCAAATTTAGTAAATCGTTCATAAATGTGTCACCGTTGGAGCTAGAGAGTTGGTTCTAGTCTCGAATGATTTTCTATTTGCTCTCATTCGACATTTTCTTCAACTTCAACCCAAACTATGGAAAATTACAAATATTTGGTTTAGGTAGTAAATATCAACTGCTATTTGTGTCGGATGGGTCAGATCTAAACCAGAACATATGGACAACAAAAAAAGTTCAAAATTCCGATGTAATTTCAGCTCAAACACTCATCGAATCATAAAAAATAGAATCAGCATGTATTCAAATTCATCGAGATCTTAAATCCAAAAGTGGTATCCCTATTTTGTACCAAAGTGAAACTGGTTTACGGATGGGATGGGCAACTCACAATTCTAGAAAATTTATGATAAATCGAATATAAAATATTGAATACTATTCCTAAATTCCCGATAAAATACTGGAACACCACACAAGTCGATCCCTATTCTAGGCCATCATCTCCTGCATGGTTATTTGGCTGTTTCGCCACCAAGTAGTGAGGAAATAAGTATGAAACGAATTACACCTGTGCACTTATAATGACATCATAAATTGATTACAAAAACTTCTAAATCTTGTTCAGACATGTAGATCTTGCATATTAAAACAAAACCTCTTGTACTTTTTAGCCTTTATGAATTCAACTAATAAGAATTAATTAATCAAGATAACAAATTCCATTGGTCAAAAGTTATAGTCGATAGAGAATAGTGATTTAGAATCATGTGCAAACTGATACCCCTAAGTACGTGTTTCCAGCGTGTAGTTAGAGGCGACTAAAAGGAAGCAAAAAAGTGGTAGATGGTTTGGTGATCGCCCAGGGCAGATACCACTCCACGCACCTTACCAAGATGGTTCAGTTCTGTTGAGGATGTTTTTCGTTTAGAGTGCGGTTGCTGGTACTACATCTTTCAGTTGATCACTGAAGTTGATAAGCCACTCTCTGCTATTGAGTGGCTGTAGGTGATTCCCTTTTGGGAGCTGTTTCTGACCTTGCCTAGAGTGAATTTCAATAAAAAAGGGAGTTAGGATTACGCTTAAGACTACAAATCTCTGATTTTTTCTGACTGGTTGACAAGACAGGACTTGAGTGGAAAGCAAAAGCAACTAAAATCAGTAGAGAGTAGAGTCTGTCCTGGGCGAATACAAAGCATCTAACATTTCTTTGTTTCCTTCTAGTTATATCTTGGAAGCGACAAGCAGGGAATATAATATGGTGGACTAATTCTATTGCTGAGACCTACAGGGTATTGGAAAATAAGTAAAAGTATACGCTTTGAGCCTCAGATTTCTAACTGTCCTGATGAAGTTTGGAATATCACAAAGGAGGATCACATGTGAGAGTTTTGCTGGTAATGCTTTATCGGTCGAGCTTTGGCCAGGTCACATGAAAATAACAGCAATGGTACTGCAGTAAGTCCAACCCAATTGCAAAGCTATTAATTAGCAGTCTGCAGTGCCGTTTTTTCGATTGATGCTTACTAGAAGATTAATTGCAACTCCAATGAAGCACTGATAGATGGTAATAGAGAAGATGAGCAATTCTGTGGCAAATGCTTGATAAAAATTTAATTATTGACTGGGACAGATTTAAGAACAGATACCGAGTTAGATACATACAAATATGAGCCTTAAAGAAAAAATCGGTGATTCGTATAATGCTAATTGATTCGAATAATTTAGTATTCAATTCGAAGTGCCCAGCCCTAATCATCGGTAATGTTATGTGGGCGCGATGGCCTAGTGGTTAAACATGTTGGCATCGCAGGTTGAAGATCTCGGGTTCGAGCCCCGGCGAGTCCGGCTCGCTTATCCATGCCCACCACTCAACCCAGAGTGTAATAACTTGGGTAGGCTAAGCCGAACAGGAAAAGATGATATCTTTCCAGTAATTGTAACCCTGTCCGTCTATAAGTGGCCGCTGTTACAGGGCCTTGGACAGGGTGATCCACTCTAAGAAGTGGCAATAAAAAAAATAAAAAAAAGTCCCAACGAGTCTGGCTCGCTAATTCACGCTCATCACTCGACCCAGGGTGTAACAACTTGGGTAGGATAAGCCAAGCAGGAAAAGATCATATCTTTCCAGCAATTGTAACCCCGTCCCTGTAGAAGTGACCTACGTCCGAGGGCCTTGGACAGGGCGATCCACTCTAAGAAGTGGTTATAAATTTGAAAAAAAAATAACTAAATAAATTTAGGCTGAAGAAATATGCCTATTGTGGTACTCAGCCAGGCAAGTACGTATGTATTGATTCAAAAATGAGGTACTTCACATGCTTTAGGATTTCAAAAATGTTAAGCATTTTATGTATAATTTGCCTCAAAGATTCCAAACCTTTATCACATAATGTGCAAAGATTTGTCAGGCAAACTGCCACTCCAGCCTGCCCTGTCACAAGGTTTGTGCTGAAAGTTGTCACAGATACATCTATTTTCAAATTAAATCTCAAATCATATCATTATGAATTGAATCTGATTCAATTATGAGAAAGTTATGGGAAAATTCGAATATAATGTATATGGTCAAAATTTTCAACACATTGATTTGTAATGAACGCGAAATTTTAAATTTCCTGATGTAATCTCAACTCAAAGCCCTCATTGTATCATAAAAAATAGAATCAGCATGTATTCAAATTCATTCAGATCTTAAATCTAAAAATGGTATCCCTATTTTGTACCAAAGTGAAACTGGTTTACGGTTAGGAATGGGCAACTCACAATTCCATAAAATTTATGATTAATCGAATATAAAATATTGAATTCTATTCCTAAATGTTCTATAACATGGTGGAACACCACACAAGTCGATCCCTATTTTAGGCCATTATCCCCTGCATGGATATTTGGCTGTTTCGTCACAAAGTAAGTTAGGAAATAAATATGAAACGAATTAATTACACCTGTGAACATATTATGACATCATAAATTGATTATAAAAACTTTTAAAATCTTGTTCAGACATGTACATCTTGCATATTAAAACTGCTTGTGCTTTTTAGCATTTAACAATTCAATTACCGTATTTCGCGGCCGATAAGTCGCTACTTTTTTCCAAAAGTTTTCTTTCTGAGACTTTTACAGTGCTGCGACCAATTTATTGTTTTTTTCCCGATCCACAGCGAATTGTGGAGCGTTTCATATTAGGTATATAAAAGTTATATATAGATGACGCGGCCAGCGCATGTACTTTCAAAATACCGTACGTCAAATTGTAGGGAAATTTGAATTAAATTGGTAATAGACTGCACCCAAATTTACCGTGTGCCTAGCACATGCTCGATCTTTTTTGCTTTCCAGCATTAGTGAATTTTCATTGGTACTGGTCATATATGCGTTTTAATTTGATGATTATATCATTCATTGCAAAACGGCACAATAGGAAATGTATGTGGTTTGCAATCGACGCCACCCTCTCAATTAACGAAACAAGGAATTTAAACTTAGCAAGTTCGACACGAATTACTTTGACGTTTTGACAATGACGCAATCGACGCCACCCTCTAAATTAACGAAACAAGGAATTTAAACTTAGCAAATTCGACGCGAATTACTTTGACGTTTTGACAATGACGCAATCGACGCCACCCTCTAAATGAACGAAACAAGGAATTTAAACTTAGCAAGTTGACCAGAATTACTTTGACGTTTTGACGATGACGCAATCGACGCCAGCCTTTAAATTAACGAAACAAGGAAAAATCTACAATTGTGACATCGAAATATGTATATTTTGGTATTTAAAAGCCTGATTTATAAAAAATAATAAATTATTTTATCGCCAATAATATATTGTTTTGAATACCCCTTAAGGAATTAAAACTCGGAAGGTTCGGCGCGAATTACTTTGACATTTTGACAATGACGCAATCGACGGCACACTTTAATCAACAAAATCAATCAATCAAGAAAGTTCCACAATTGTACATTTTCACACTGTTTCTGTGATAATGGTTTGTACTATTGAAGAAACTGCTCCCGTTAATTATGTTTTGTTTATGTTCACGACATGACGTCTTGGTAGGTAATGTATTAAAATGCAAAATGTGTATCTCGATAAACAATAATTACAACAACAAGAAATGGCGTCTTCGGTGTCTGAGGAAAAGAGATCATACAAAGGTGATTGGTTTGTAACGATCGGCACTTCAATTTTGTCTGAAAGGGAGTAAAATATACCAGGTTTCTTAAAACCATTCACTAGGCATTCTGGGCTCACTTGTTCCCATGCTTCAACAATCCACCGCGACACTTTGAAGGGAGAAAAACGATGTCCATCGGCCGAAAGACATTGCACACCTGGCCGAAGCGACATTGCACACCTGGCCTAACGACATTGCACACCTGCACACCTGGCCGAAACGACATTGCGCACCTGGACAAAAACAATACTGCGTTCCATGCGTCTGAGTTAATGAATTACTGTACGTTATTACTTTAGCGTTTGATGAGGTTTGATAAGCGTTTTTGAGGAGTGGTTCACCGACGCTTTGCGACTATTACGGCGCTGCGTCATGTCTGTGTGCAAAATAGCAAAATTTTAGAAAAATGACCCTTTGCGACCATTACCACGGAGGTGCTTATACGCCGCAAAATACGGTAATAAGAATTAATTAATCAAGATAACAAATTCCATTGGTCAAAAGTTGTAGTCGATAGAGAATAGTGATTTAGAATCATGTGTAAACTGATACCCCTACGTACGAGGTTTAGAATAGTCCTGTTTCACGTGTTTCCAGCGTGTCGTAAGAGGCGACTAAAACGAAGCGAAAAAGTGGTAGATGGTTTGATGATCGCCCAGGGCAGATACCACTCAACGCACCTAACCATGATGGTTCGGTTCTGTTGAGGATGTTTTCCGTTTAGAGTGCGGTTGCTGGTACTACATCTTTCAGTTGATCACTAGAGTTGATTCAGTTGATCAGCCACTCTCTGCTATTGAGTGGTTAGGATTACGTTTAAGACTACAAATATCTGATTGTCCTGACTGATTGACAAGATAGAAGGACGTAAGTGGAAAGCAAAAGCAATTAAAATCAGTAGAGAGTAGTGTCCGTCCTGGCGAATACAAAGCATCTTACATTTCTTTGTTTCCTTCTAGACATCTCTTGCACGCGACATGCAGGGAATACGGTGGACTAATTCTATTGCTGGGACCTACAGGGTATTGGAAAATTAGTAACAGTTGATTTAGTCTTCCCTCCAACTGCCCCTTAAAAATTCCTGAGGCGCTGCTTGATAGTGAAATTGTAACTTGTTGATGATTTAGAATCTTGGTTAGCAGCAAAGGTACTGCAGTAAGTCCAACCCAATCGCAAAGCTATAAATTAGCAGTCTGCAGTGCTGTATTTTCCATTGATGCTTACCAGAAGATTAATTACGACTGCAATGAATCACTGATAGATGGTAATAGAGAAGAAGAGCACTTCTGTGGCAAATGCTTGACCAAATTTAAATATCGACTGGGACAGATTTAAGAAAAGATGGTTAGATACATACAAATATGAGCCTGAAAGAAAAAAGCGTTGATTCGAATAATTCCGTATTCAAATCGAAGTGCCCAGCCCTAATCATCGATAATGCAGTTATGTGGGCGTGATGGTCTAGTGGTTAAACATGTTGGTATAGCAGGTTGTAGATCTCGGGTTCGAGTCCCGACAAGTCTGGGTCGCTAATTCACGCTCAACACTCGACCCAGGGTGTAATAACTTGGGTAGGCTATGCCAAACAGGAAAAGATCATATCTTTCCAGCAATTATAACCCTGTCCATCTAGAAGTGACCTACGTCGTAGGGCCTTGGACAGGGAGATCCACTCTAAGAAGTGGTTATTAAATTTAACAAAAAAAATAACTAAATAAATTTTTTTCTTTGTTGGCACAAGGTGGCTTCTAGTTAT
Organism: Styela plicata; assembly: GCA_963675895.2. Taxonomy (NCBI): domain Eukaryota; kingdom Metazoa; phylum Chordata; class Ascidiacea; order Stolidobranchia; family Styelidae; genus Styela; species Styela plicata. Next base: position 4,047,641 of record OZ023140.1, read on the forward strand.
TATGAATCATTTTTAGTGAACTAGTTTCTCTAGGCTGAACAAATATGCCTATTGTAGTACTCAGCCAGGCAAGTATGTATTGAGTCAAAAATGAGGTACTTTTGATGCTTTAGGATTTCAAAAATGTTAAGCATTTTATACATAATTTGCCTCAAAGATTCCAAACCTTTATGACATAATGTGAAAACATTTGTCAGGCAAACTGCCACCTCAAGCTTGCCCTGTCTCAAGGTTTGTGCTGAGGGTTGTCACAGGTACATCTATTTTCAAATTAAATCTCAAATCATATCATTATGAATTGAATCTGATTCAATTATGAGAAAGTTATGGAAAAATTCGAATAAAATGTATATGGTCAAAATTTTCATCACATTGATTTGTAATGTACGCAAAATTTTAAAATTCCTGATGTAATCTCAGCTCAAAGCCCTCATCGTATCAATAGAATCAGCCTGTATTCAAATTCATTCAGATCTTAAATCTAAAAGTGATATCCCTATTCTGTACCAAAGTGAAACTGGTTTACGGTTAGGGATGGGCAACTCACAATTCCAGAAGGTTTATGATAAATCGAATATAAAATATTGAATACTATTTCTAAATTCCCGATAACATAGTGGAACACCACACAAGTTGATCCCTATTATAGGCCATCTCCTGCAAGGATATTTGGCTGTTTCGCCACCAAGTAGTGAGAAAATAAATATGAAACGAATTACCCCAGTGCACTTATTATGACATTATAAATTGATTAAAAAACTTTTAAAATCTTGTTCAGACATGTACATCTTGCATATTAAAACTGCTTGCACTTTTTAGCATTTAAGAATTCAATTAATAAGAATTAATTAATCAAGATAACAAATTCAATTGGTTAAAAGGTATACTTGATAAAGAATAATAATTTAGAATCATGTGTAAACTGATAACTGTAGGTACGGGATTTAGAATAGCCCTAACGTGTTTCCAGCGTGCCGTAAGAGGCGACAAAAGGAAGCAAAAAAGTGGTAGATAGTCTAATGATCGCCCAGGGCAGATACCACTCACCGCACCTCACCACAATGGTTCAATTCTGTTGATGTTTTCCGTTTAGAGTGCGGTTGCTGGTACTACATCTTTCAGTTGATCACTGAAGTTGATTCGGTTCATCAGCCACTCTCTGCCATTGAGTGGCTGTTGGTTGATTCCCTTTGGGAGCTGCTTGCGGCCTTGCTTAGAGTGAATTTCAATAAAAAAAGGGAGTTAGGATTACGCTTGAGGCTACAAATCTCTAGATTGTCCTGACTGGTTGACATGATAGAAGGACGTAAGTGGAAAGCAAAAATCGGTAAAAGCGTTTGGAATATGCTTTGAGCAAAGGATCTCTAACTGTCCTGATGAAGTTTGGAATCCCACAAAGGAGGATCACATGTGAGAGTTTTGCTGGACACCATCAGCATCGGTTGCAAAAAGGCAATATCGGTCGGGCTTAACCCAGATTACGTGAAAGTAATGGCAGTGATACTATAATAATTCCACCCCGATTGCAATGCTATAAATTAGAAGTCTGCAGTGCCGTATTTTCGAATGATGCGTACCTGAAGGTTAATTGCAACTCCAAATCAACGGGGACGGTTTGCTCTGCTCTGCTTTGCAGGCATGTGGATGCGATTAACGTACAGCAATGCTGATGCCGTTTTGTCACTTCTCTATTTCTATTCATGCTTCCGCTAATTAATGGCGGTCAATTTAATCGAAAAAGCCATCACAGAGACTATGCTCAATATCAGGTCATGGCGAAGACAGCTCTGTATCTGTCTGAACACCTGCATGCCACTCTCTAGTCTAACGCATACGAGAGATCACACTTCTTTCCAAATGGACGGTTTGTTCAAGAACAAAGTCTTGCTATTGTGAGAGCGAGATTAAAGCTCGCGTACTAAGAGCATAGAGAAAGATAATTCCACTGGGCAAGTTTCAACGTGCCTGCGACTGCACTCAAAAATATTTTCAATAAATTTGTATTGTCAAACATGAATCACTGATAGATGGTGATAAAGATGAACACATCCCTGGCTGTGACTGGAACAGATTTAGAACTGATAACCAGTTAAGATACATACAAATATGAGACTGAAAGAAAAAAAGCGAGTGATTCGAATAATGCTAGCTGATTCGAATAATTTAGTATTCGGTTAGAAGTGCCCAGCCCTAATCATCGATAATAAAATATTTCAATCTTGATTGAAAATATGGATCATATATACCAAAATTATCCTACCTTTACACAAGTATGGGATTTTGAATTTTACTTCACAATTCAATTTCATTTCACAGTTGTGGAATTTGAATTTTTTTTATAGTCACTTTTTGGAGTGGATCATGCGACCAAGGCCCTGTTACAGCAACCGATTATAGGCGGACAGGGTTAGGATTGCTGGAAAGATATGATTTTTTCTGTTCTGCATAGCCCTACCCAAGTTATTACACCATGGGTTGAGTGGTGGGCAAGAGCTAATGAGCCGGACTTGGCGGGACTCGAACCCAAAATTCTCAACCTACAATGCCAACATATTTAACCACCAGGCCATCGTGCCCACAAAATTACTCTGGCATGGTCAAATGAAAGGACGGTGGTGATTTAGATTCCGTCAATTTGCCAAAATTATATTTTATAAATGGTTATTTTAAACAATGGAATAAATTTTTTTTCAAATTCCAAAACATTTAGCACTAAATTTGCCAAGTTTGGATTTTTCAGATAGGTATTTTGAACAATTTATCACTGCTAATGAAATCGTTTATTTACAAAATATATTCTTCTATTCCACAATGTCGAATTTCGAATTCCGATTTCGGTCAATTCAGCGGACAGTGTCAAATGTTTAGAATAAATTGTACTCCAAATGTGGTATATAGATTACCATATGCGGAAATGCAGAGCGTGCCATATTTAATATAAATACTATTTAAATCCATTTTCTTTGGTTTTTGCAAAATCTAGGCCTGTTTGGTGTCATAGTGAATGTATGACAATCAGAAAATTCAATAAAAATAAAATCAGAAACTAAAAATTTTCTAATGTATGATGTAGGAACCTTCACAAAATTTGCTGTTTTTTTCAAGTAAAAGTTAATTTCCGTCGATCAGATCAAGTAAAGATGCTTTAAAAAGCTACATACCATTGATAAAAAAATAGTTTATTTCATTAAATATTATTAATCTTATTCGATAATTATTTTTCTAACTGACAAATGCCACAGAAGATGTAACAACAGTCCTAAGTTCTTAGTCATGATCTAGAATCAATACCACGCATAATAAACATTTAAAAATCTCCAGAATTGAGTTATTGTCTTTGTTAATTATTAATTGAATACAGTTCCAAAGTAGATACGACACATACAAACAAGCTCAGGGGGAATGCGAGTCGAACGGTTCAGCGTAACGAATTTTTGATTAGATGATTGGACAAGAAGGTTCACTGATTCATAAGAACATGGCGCTATATCCTATCATCAGAGACGGACAAAATGTATAATAAACGGTTTAGAATCAAACTACCTCCCATTTGTTAAAAAAACACATTGCATCACTCGTTAAAGTGATTGCGGCTTTTCCCCATATGAAAGATTGCAGACTAAAATGCCATTAAACTGAACCCCCTAGTTGCGCCTCTGATTCCATGTGTCTGATAATTTTATCAGTTTAACATTAAAATAGATTTGAAACATAAATTAATCCCAACAATCCATTCAATAAATCTTCATCCTAAACGATATAAAATCAATGAAACAAATACTTACAGTGGCGTCCCCGAGTTCTTTGTTGAATGCATCAATATTCTCAGATGTCAGAACGCACCTAGACAAACTGAGATCCTGAGTTTCACGTTTTCGAACCAGATTTCCAAGAGATGCAAACGCTCTCGCATCCATCTCCTTATTTCCTGTAGCATCGAGTTTGTTGATCTGAAACAAAATAATGAAATCATCATGAATGTTCAAAAGTCACTGTATCATTAACTTCTGATCAAGTATGCAATATGACAATCAATCAGGAGTTTTATCAGAAAGGATCCAAAGTTAGGCAACACTTTATATCACTTTATATTGAATGAAACATCTGATTACCAAAAAATTTTATACTGAACCGAAATAAACCAGATGTCTTTATCACTACCAGCGATTGCAAATATACTAACATACAATATTCAAATTATGTGTGTGGTGGATTTTTTTCATACAGGGACGGGCTGAATGTTTGCAAAAATAGTCACTCCCTCCACTCTCCAACCAAATGAAAGTATGGATTGACCTTGTTAGTCATTTAAAATATAATAAAGCTCTAAAAGTTTTCATACACTTTCACCGCTTACATATTGATCCCTATTTTAGGCCATTATCTCCGGCATGATTTTACAGCTGTTTCACCACCAAGTACTGAGGAAATGAATAATAAAAAACTAATTACCACTTAAGTACTCAGTATGTCATCACTTCTGTACTCTCCACGACATCATATATACCGGTAGATTAAAAAACTTTTCAAATTTTGTTATACTTGGTAGAGAATGGTATTCAGAACAATATGTGCCCAATTACCCCGATCAGTAAAAGCATTGGGATTACACTCCGGGCTAATTGTCCAGACGAAAGCTCGAATCCCGCAAAGGATTATACATGCTCTAATTCAACATTTTCCTGAACTTTCGCCCAAACTATGACAAATTACAAATCTTCGGTAGTAAATATCAACTGCTATTTGTGTCGGATTGGTCCGATCTACACCAGAACATGTGGACAACAAAAATGTGACAGACCCAATACTGAGTCACATTGTTAAAAAAATAGGAAGGAACAAGGCTAACAAAATCAATATTAAATTAAGTAATAGCAACAACTTAAGATCATTTTGACAAAAAAAAAATAATATAATGGCAACAGAGAAAAACTTATACTTTGTTAGGAGCTGACTGATGTCTAGTAAATATTTCACAACTGAAACCTTCGAAATTTTTCAAAAAAGATTCTGGGATAATACCTATCTGCTATTGAGTGGCTGTTGGTTGATTCCCTTTGGGAGCTGCTTCCGGCCTTGCTTAGAGTCAATTTCAATAAAAAAAGGGAGTTAGAATTAGGCTTGGGGCTACAAATCTCTGATTATCCTGACTGGTTGACAAGATAGAAGGACGTAAGTAGAAAGCAAAAGCAACTAAAATCAGTAAAGATTAGTATCCGTCCTGGGCGAATACAAAGCATCTAACATTTCTTTGTTTCCTTCTAGCCATCTCTTGCAAGTGACATACAGGGAGTACGGTGGATTAATCTTATTGCCGGGACCTACAGGGTATTGGGAAATTATTAACAGTTGATTTGGTCTTCCCCCCTCCCCCCAAATGCCCCTTAAAAAATTCCTGGGATGCTGCATGATAGTGAAATTGTAACTTGTTGATGAATTAGAATCTTGGTTACATCAATCGGTAAAAGCGTTTGGAATACGCTTTGAGCCACGAATCTCTAACTGTCGTGATGAAGTTTGGAATACCACAAAGGAGGATCACATGTGAGAGTTTTTCCGGTAATGCTTTATTGGTCGGGCTCTGGCCAGGTGACATGAAAATAACAGCATTGGTACTGCAGTAAGACCAACCCAATCGCAAAGCTATTAATTAGCAGTCCGCAGTGCTGTATTTTCCATCGTACCAGAAGATTAATTACAACTCCAATGAATCACTGATAGATGGTAATAGAGAAGGTGAGCACTTCTGTGGCAAATGCTTCACCAAAATTTAATTATCGACTGGGACAGGTTTAAGAACAGATAGTTAGATACATAAAAATATGAGCCTAAAAGAAAAAAGCGTTGATTCGATTAATTTAGTATTCAATTCGAAGTGCCCAGCCCTAATCATTGGTAATGCAGTTATGTGGGCGTGATGGCCTAGTGGTTAAACATGTTGGCATAGCAGGTTGAAGATCTCGGGTTCGAGTCCCGACGAGTCTGGGTCGCTAATTCATGCTCACCACTCTGCCCAAGGTGTAATAACTTACAGGAAAAGATCATATCTTTCCAGCAATTGTAACCCCGTCCCTCTAGAAGTGACCTACGTGCGAGGACCTTGGACAAGGCGATCCACTCTAAGAGGTGCTTTTAAATTTTAAAAAAAATACCTACTGGTAAATAAATTTTTTTCTTTGTTTGCACAAAGTCGCTTCTGGGTATTATGAATCATTTTAGTCAACTAGTTTCTCTAGGCTGAACAAATATGCCTATTGTGGTACTCAGCCAGGCAAGTGCGTAGGTTTTGAGTCTAAAATGAGGTACTTCACATGCTTTAGGATTTCAAAAATGTTAAGCATTTTATGTATAATTTGTCTCAAAGATTCTTTGTGCTAAGGTTTGTTACAAATAAATCTATTTTCAAATTAAATCTCAAATCCTATCATTTTGAATTGAATCCGATTCAATTATGAGGAAGTTATGGAAAAATTTGAATATAATATATATGGCCAAAATTTTCAACACATTGATTTGAAATGTACGCAAAATTTCAAAATTCCTGATGTAATCTTAGCTCAAAGCCCTCATTGTATCATAAAAAATAGAATCAGCATTTATTCAAATTCATTCAGATCTTAAATATAAAAATGGTATCCCTATTTTGTACCAAAGTGAGACTTGTTTACGGTTGGGGATGGGCAACTCATAATTCCAGAAGATCTATGATAAATTGAATATAAAATATTGAATACTATTTCTAAATTCTCTATAACATAGTGGAACACCACACAAGTCGATCCCTATTCTAGGCCAATATCTAGCAAAAAGTGGTAGGTTTAATGATCGCCCGGGGCAGATACCACTCACTGCACCTTACAATGGTGGTTCAGTTCTGCTGGGGATGTTTTCCGTTTAGAGTTCGGTTGCTGGTACTACATCTTCCAGTTGCTCTCTGGTATTGATTGGCTGTTGGTGATTCCCTCTGGAAGCTGCTTCCGGCCTTAAAGTTTAGAGCTTAGGGTGAATTTCAATAATAAAGTAGTTGGGAATAAGTTTTATGCTACAAATCTCTGATTGTTCTGACAAAAATTTGATTCATGCAAAGAATGATTACATGCAGGCAAGATGTTGGCTGAACACCCCTACTGGTGCACGTTTTTCTAATATGTGTTGCTCACGGATTCCTCTAACACCATGTCCATGCAGGTAAAATGAGTCAGACCTTAAATGTCACAAGTGATTAAGATAACAGGAAAATCACAATCAAGAAGGTTGAATTGAAACAGGCTATTTTCTTCACATAATGGGCAAGTTAAGTTTAGGCCAAATGTCTGTCATCTCCGATTCGAAACCGGTCTCTAAGCTAGAGGTCGGGGTTCGCCATGTGGCCAAGCCCTATTTCAGCTTTCCTCTTCACAAGATGAAGACTAAATCCCATCCTATCAACAATCAATGAATCAATTTTCTTCTTAAAAAACAAAACACGAGGCAAAGAATTCTGGAGTAGAAAAAAAATGGGGTTTTCAGGTTTTAAAGCTGAAAACATACAAAAGCTATGCACGATTCTCTTCACCAACTGTACACCACACAAAATAAACAAAATCAGACACAGGATGAACTACATCAGCCTTTCCTAAAGTATGGGTCACGAAGGGCTATAAAAAGGGTCGCGGTTGGGTTAAAGTTTTCAATTATCCTTCAAATACGTTCAATTTCTACCACAACATTTCTTCAACTTCCGAAAATCCTGAATTACAGAGTCATAATACATTTGTTTTCCTGGTCAGCACAGTAGAGTCGTTCACATGCGAGGAACACTGAGCACTCTTAGTGTCGCGTACCAGTACCATGCAAATAGACAGCAAAGGTGGCTCAGCCGATCTAGCTCAATTAAGTCTTGTGTATAAGCGTTTGACAGGTTCACAGCATCAGTGGTAACAAACAACTCCCCAAAAATATATATAAAGAATCACAAGGTACCTCAGTGGTGCAAGTTTCTAAAATTCGCAATAAACATGGCTTTCTAGGAAACACAGGACCAATTGTCTCCACCCTCTATCTGTACAAGCTAGTGTCTTTTTGTGACATACATAAAGTGGTGTTATTGGAAGCATCGATACGGAACTGGCAAAAATTTAATTATTTCCCGATAATAACGATCTTACGCTGGTTACTGCAGAGGTCGTGGTATGTAATAAGCTTTAGATAAAATGAAAGTCTATTCCATCATTTTATTTGAAAAGTTAATGAACAATACATATCCTGAACAAAAAGACATGCGTTCTCATTCCCGCAAACTTCGTCCCACCCTGTGCGCAAGTCACATTAATGTCTTCATATAAAAAACTTTTCACAATTTGCCGTGGATCAAGGAAAAAAATACGCAAGTCGAAGCAAAGTATAAGCCTTAAAAAGGGACAGTTTTTGAAAAGTACGCAAAATATGGAACTGTGTAAACACTTCTAATTTAATATCGATTTGGCGTTGGAGGCAGGACATAGAAATATGAGACAAAAAATAAACAAATTACCTTTCTACAAACTCCACTATAGCTATACAGTTGTGTATGGAATGTTTTCAGTTTATGTGCAGTCACTGGGCTTCCAATTTGTGAAGCTCTCTGCTATTCTAGTAATCACTAGATTTTTTAGGATGCTGTACACATACCTATTGCATAAGTGCAAAATCTGTACATATGACAAAAAAAAATTTGAGGATTTGCTTTGAGAATCGCAAATCCACGTCTCATACTCGCCCATTGACGACCCAATGATAGCTTACATGTGCAAAAAAAAAACTTACATGTGCTTTCGGCCTCAACCGAAGAAAATTTTAATTGAAAAAAACTTACATGAGGATGGTGCAAAAGTATTTTTTTTTTTTGATAGTTTGAAATACACTATGTCTTTGTCATTTATGAATAAAAATACTATTTGGGAAGAAAATAAGTATATTCCACAACCCGGTGCTTCTCAGATGGGAACACTGCTATCGTTCCAATTTCCTTTAGAACAGCATTCTACCATAGTTGCATTACATTTGGCAAGATAACGTGACGACTGTAAAGGAATTACCTTGTAGGGTGAGGTAATTTTCTTTTTAAAAGAAAAAGTGTGTAGCGAAAAAAACTGGTAGTTTGCTCCAAAATCAATTTTCGCAATGTGTTCAATAGAGTATCCGTCTATTAATAGGTGGCCATAGAGCCCTGAGGGTCAAGGAAAGGTCATATTTAGTGCATCGTTCATAAATGTGCTCCCAAACTATGACAAATTACAAATCTTTGGTCTTGGTAGTAAATAATATCAAGTGCTGTTTATGACGGATTTGTCAGATCTAAACCAGAACATATGGATGACAAAAAAGTGACAGACCGAATATTGAGTCACACTGTTAAAAAGATGGGGAGGAACAAAGATAACAAAACCAATATCAAATTAAGTGATAGGAACAACTTCTGAAAACATACACAAGCGATGCACGTTTGTCTTCACCAACTGTGCACAACACAAAATTACAAAATCAGACGGTTGACTACATCAGTCATTCCTAAAGTATGGGTAATGAAAGGCTATAAAAATGGTAGTGATGAGTTGAAAGTAGAGATGGGCTGATACCAAAATTATACCGATAAAAGTACCGATACCACCTTCTTAATTTATATTCCAATACCAATACCGCCGATACCGAGTACTTTGTTAAATATGTTGAAGGCCTTTCTGTATCCACATACTTATGTCCTTGTTATAGTTGCACCCACGTATGTGTGCACCTACGTACGTTTGCACCCATGAACTCTTGCATCCATTTGATTGCAAACTTTTATGGATGAAAATATAAATTGTTGCTGCGTTCAAGCACACAAGGGTCCAAAGATTGAGTGCAAATGTTCGTGGTTACACAACTAACGTGACACCTAAAGGCCACAAAACACGTGAAGTTGTCACACCGATGCGTTGCATTACGTTTCGAGCAATAAAGTAAAAAACGGCAATACACGCCTGCATTGCTTTGCATTAATCATGTTCACGTACAAAGCACAAGCGTAAAAAAAGAAACAAGCACTTTGCGGTAGCTTTCACAAGCGTAAAAAAAGAAACAAGCACTTTGCGGTAGCTTTCACAAGCGTAAAAAAAGAAACAAGCATTTTGCGGTAGCTTACATAGCAAAACGTTTTGTTTCATTGGAAAACGTAGATGTATGCAGAGCATTGGGCTTGCATGAAACGCAATGGTATAATCAAACAAACCATGGAAAAACGCAACCTACACAAACGTGTAATTCGACCTCAACACCTTTTGATGCAACAAAAAGAGCATATAGTCAGTGGATTGATGGGTTTTATTTGATAAAACCCGAAGTGTAAATAAAATTGTTCACGCGAGGCATGCCCCGTTTCTAATAATTTACAGAGCAGTGGAATGCGAGATCTTTCCATTTATCATCAGTAAATGAAGCGTATTCGTACGCTCCGTTTTAAAGACTATCTGGTATCGGTTTTGGTATCGGCGGTATAGGTGATGAAAATTTTCCGATACTTCAAAAATCACCGATACTTGCCGATACTGATTCAGATACCGATACATCAGCCCATTACTAGTTGAAAGTTTTCAATTCTCCTTGTCATAGCATTTTTTCAACTTCAGAAACTTTTGAATTACAGAGTCATAAGTTGTCACAGTAAAGTGCTTTAAAATGTAAGATACCCCATAATTTTGATGCGTTCTGAGCCTCATAAGACTTATTTCATCAACAGTCCAAAATTGGCCAAAAAATGTATGTTACCGTAAGTTTAACCAGAACCAGAAATAGCCTTTGGAACGCAAAAAAGGTATATTGGGTGCCGAATTTTCATTTCGAGTTTTATCCAAGGTACCTGGGTGTTGGTTTATACAAAAGTGTAATCGAATTGTCCGAAGTGAGAAGGATTAAAGTTTCTTTTGCAATTTAATTTTTATTAAATTTGCTGATATTCTTACTTGCTAAGATACAATTTGGTTATCTATATTAAATATGACAAGATGAATTTTCCAAACTATGGAATCGAAGCCTATATTTTGATATCTATCAAACGGATTTCGCAAATAAAACATTAATATTTCATTACCAGTAATATATTGCTATATTATATCTTTCTACAGAATCTATGCATGGCAAAATCAGCCCAAAATTTCTCGGAATTTTCAATAGACGCCAAATTCAACAATTGTGGAATCGAAAGAATATATTTCACTATTCATTAGCAGAATTTACAAATAAAAATAAATTATTTTATTAACCATAATATATTGCTTGAAATATCGTTCCAAAAGATCTAAACATGCCGAACCCAACCCAAATTACCTTTGGATTTCGAAAATGCCAAAATCAAAATTCTAAAATTGTAATGAATTATTTTATATATAATATATATCAGTATATATTCGAAATGACTGAAGTGAAAAGGAATAAAGTTTCATTTATAATTTGATTTTTATTGAAGATACTGATATATATAATATATTTCTTGATATTTCTTTCCAAAGAATCTAAAAAATGGCAAATTTCTGAGAAAATTACCTTGAAATTACATGATGCGCAAATTCAAAATTTTACGAATGTGGAATCGAAGAATATGATATCACTACCACGGTCAGTTCCGGTGTCCGTCATACACGAGCGTTAAATGATGATGCTCCAATCATGCATAGCATAATGCTAATTTTTGCATCATCATCGTTAAATTTGCAGTTGACGATCAGACGATAATTTCATTGTAAGCTACTATCAGAATTATGCACAAAATATATAACACTAAATTGATTGGTCACGCAGGTCAAGTCATTAAGAATCACTGATCGTGGATCCTCTTCGGCTATCAGTATCACGATAATTATACATGTATTCTCCAGACTCTAAATTGTACAGTTTTACAAAGCCTATGCCAAAACCTCAAAAATGTGTGAACAAAATATTTCTTAGAGTTTGGAGATTCTATACTCATGCCGTGAACTTTCACCAATATTATAGAATGAGACAAATGATCTTAAATGAAAGCTTATCCATATTCATATTTTGAAAAAATTCAAATTTGGAAAGATTTGCTTGAATTGAAATCCCTGTCTTACGGTGCATTTATTACTTTGAACCTTCGTTAATTTCAGAAACATATTTAATCAATCATCTTTATTCAATTTTTAATGAAGCTCATTATGAGGTCATGCTCTGTTTCTCTCTGAACACCTGGTTGCCATTCTCTAGTCTAAGGCATACGAGAGATTACACTTCTTTCCAAACGGACGGTTTGTCGAAGAAACAAAGCACTTGCTTTTGTGAGAGCAGGATTAAAGCTCGTGCCCTAAGAGCATAGAAAAAGATAATTCCACTGGGTAAGTTCAAATGTGCCTGAGACCGCAGTCAAAAATATTTTCAATGAATATGTTTTGTTAAACATGGATCACTGATAGATGGTGATAAAGAAGATGAACACATTTGTCTCTGTGATTGGAACAGACTTAAGAACTGATAACCAGTTAAATACATACAAATATGAGCCTGGAAGACAAAAAAGCGAGCAATTCGAATGATACTAGCTGATTAGAATAATTTAGTATTCCATTCAAAATGCCCAGCCCTAATCATCGGTAATAAAGTATTCCAATCTTGATTGAAAATATGGATCATATATATCAAAATTATCCTACCCTTACACACAAGTATGGGATTTTGAATTTTACTTCACGATTCAATTTCATTTCACAATTGTGGAATTTTAATTTTTGTATAGTCACTTCATGGAGTGGATCGCCCTGACCAAGGCCCTGTTACAACAACCACTTATAGGCGGAAATGCTTAGGATTGCTGGAAAGATATGATCGTTTCTGTTCAGCATAGCCTGCCCAGGTTAATACAACTGGGGTTGAGTGGTGGGCAAGGATGAGCGATCCGATCTTGTCTGCGATGCCGATATATTTAACAACCCGGTCATTGTGCCAACAAATATGCCATTCTGGTCAATTGAAAGGACACAAGTGATCAAATTTTGTTAATTGGGCACAAAATTCTATCTTATAAATGGTTATTTTAAACAGCAGAATGAATTTTTTTTCATATTCCAAAACAATGGGCACTAAATTTGAAAAATTTAGTTTTTTCTGATAGGTATTTTAAACAATTTATCACTGCTAATGAAATCATATTTATTAATAAACTGTTTTCTTCAATTCCACAGTTGTCGAATTTTGAATTCCGGTTTTGATCAATTCAGCGGACAGTGTCGAATGTTTAAAATAAATTGTACTAAAAAAATGGTATATAGATTTACCATGTGGAAATGCAGAGTGTGCCATATTTAATATAAATGCTATTTAAATCCATTTTCTTTGCTTTTTGCAAAACCTAGGCCTGTTTGGTGTCATAGCGAATGTATGACAATCAGAAAATTCAATAAAAATAAAATCAGAAACTAAAAATTTTCTAATGTATTTTATAGGAATCTTCCCAAGACTTGCTGGTTCTTTTAGAAGTAAAAGTCAATTCGTGCCAATTAGATCAAGTATAGATGCCTCAGAAAGCTACAAACCATTGATAATAAAATAGTTTATTTCAATAAATAATATTAATCTTATTCGTTAATTATTTTCCTAACTGACAAATGCCACAGAAGATGTAATAACAGTCCTAAGTTCTTAGTTATGATCTAGAATCGATAACACGCATAATCAACATCTCAACATCTCCGGAATTAAGTTATTGTCTTCGTTAATTATTAATCGAATACGGTACCAAGTAGATACGACAAATACAAATAAGCACAGTGGGAATGCGAGTGGAACGGATTTTTTTAGATGATTGGACATGAAGGTTCACTGATTCATAAGAACATGGCGCTATATCCTACCATCAGAGACGGACAAAATGTATAATAAGAGGATTAGAATCAAACTACCACCCATTTCTTGAATAAACACATTGCATCACTCGTTAAAGTGATTGCGGCTTTCCCTCATATGAAAGATCGCAGACTGACATGCCATTAAACAAAACCCCCTAGTTGCGCTCCTTCAATCAATAAATCTTCATCCCAATCCAAAGTATAAATGAAACAAATACTTACAGTGGCGTCACTGAGTTCTTTGTTGAATGCATCAATTTCTTCAGATGTCAGATTGCAAAATGCCAAACTGAGATCCTGGGTTCCACGTTTACGAACAAGATTACCAAGAGAAGCAAACGCACTCGCACCCATCTTCTCATTCCACCCAGCATTGACTTTGTTGATCTGAAACAAAATAATGAAGTTCTGATAAATGTTCAAAAGTCATTGTATTACAAACTTTTGAATGAGTGAACCATATGACAAGTTAGGCAACACTTGATATTATGATTCGTATATATGATAGAGAAAATTGATTTGGACAATCAGAAAATTGTTACATAATATATCACCTGGAGTGGAATGAAAATATCTGAAAAATCCATCTTATACGATTCTATCATTGATGATCGACAATTGATTTTACAGTATTTTCTACTGAATCGAAATAAACCAGATGTGCTTATCACTTCCAGCGATTGCAAAAATTACTAGCATTCAATATTCAAATTATGGGTGTCGTGGATTTTTTCATACAGGGACGGACTGAATGTTTGCAAAAATAGTCATTCCCTCCACTCTCTGACCAAATGTAAGTATGGATTGACCTTGTTAGTCATTTAAAAATATAATAAAACTCTTAAAAGTTTTCATACACTTTCACCGCTTTCAAATTGATCCTTATTTTAGGCCATTATCTCCGGCATGATTTTTCAGCTGTTTCACCACCAAGTAGTGAGGAAATGAATAATAAAACTAATAACCACATTATTACTCATTATGTCATCACTTCTGTATGACATCATAACTGGAATATTAGAAACTATTTAAATTTTGCCCAGACCTGTACATTTTGGATATTAAAACTGCCTGTGCTTTTTAGCATTTAGGAATTAAATACTCAATTAATTAGTTAAGATAACGAATTTAGTTTGTCAAAAGTTATACTTGGTAGAGAATAGTATTCTAGAACCTAGAAAAAGGCGCAAATATAGCCCAAAGGCAACTAAAATGAGCCATCTTGATGAATGTGCTACCAGAGTCACTAAAAAAACTTGAAAGATGAAACAAAGAGTCCAGCAATAACCCTAAAAGATAGCGGAAGGGGGCTTCAAATTCATATTGCAAATAGTCTCATGTCTCATTGAGAGCAAGAATTAGCTGTAAAGGTAAGAAAACATATTTAAAAAAAAACATCCAGTGTTAAGTTTAGAAAAAAAAACTGCAAAGAGGTTGGAGGTTTTATCCCCATCAACAATACACAACACAAAATAAAGTGAGCACATACGACTAACTACATTAAGCATAAATGATATATGAGAGAAAAAGTCTCTATCAGGCGATTGCCACTAGCCTCTGAAAACCATACTTTGTGAGTGTAGCAGTATTGTGTTTAACATACTTACAGTGATATCATATAATGCAGATAATATCATGGATTATGATTGAATAATATATTAACATTAATTATCTATCTTTATCAACTTGTTTTTCTGTACTTTATGGGAAAAATCAAATTTGAATCATTGACTGGCACATTTAATATAAAATTGTTGTTTTATATCTTCTCTTGCCCTATCAAGGTTGCCCGCTCAATCTGTATCCAATCTTGCGTATTTAAAATGAATATGTCATTCCAGCTGCAGACACGCATATTTACTAAACCTCACTTTAGTAAACCACCAATTATTTACACATTTAGCTAAATCTGCATGTATGCATTAAGCTAAATCTAAACTCGAACTTTTGCACATCATGTTAAAATTGTACTCATCCATTTCATGAAATAGAGCACATTATCCTAAATCGACACTTGCACATTCAAAGCGCGATGACATTTAGTTTCAACTAGAAATATATCGATATATATCGTCAGCCGATATCATAATATGACCAATATAACATATCCCGACAGTTTGATTGCACATTTGACTATTAAACTTGAATTACAGTAATCTATGTAACCTTGGTAGCTGGCGAAAAATCTGAAATCAGGAAAGCTAGAAAATGAAAATACAGTCTCTCAGGGCAGATACCACTCAATGCACTTTGTCAAAGCAGTTCAGTTCTGTTTGGGATGTTTTCTATTAAGGGTGCAGTTGCTGGTACTTCATCTTTTATAATACCTTATTGTTAAAAAGTGGCCGTTAGCTGGTTCCTTTTTGGCACTGGTTCTGTCCTTACTCTGAGCCAATTTGAATGAAAAAAATAACTAGCATGAGGATGGTGCAAAAATACTATTTGGGAAGAAAAAAAGAATATTCCACAAACCGGAGCTTCTCACACGGGAACACTGCTATCGTGTCAATTTCCTTTAAAAAGCATTCTACCATAGTACCTAAATTTAGTTGGCTACCGAGCCCTAAAGTTCAAATTTGATGAATCGTTCATAAATATATCCTCGTTGGAGCTAGAGGTTCTGGTCTTAGATTAATCAAACGTATAATTTCCTATTTGCTCTAATTCAACATTTTCCTGAACTTTAGCCCAAACTACGACAAATTACAAATCTTTGTTAGTAAATATCAACTGGTATTTGTGTCGGATTGGTCTGATCTAAACCAGAACATATGGACGACAAAAATGTGACGGCCCAATACTGAGTCACATTGTTAAAAAGATAGGAAGGAACAAGGCTAACAAAACAAATATTAAATTAAGTAATAGCAACAATTTAAGATCATATTTACAAAAAAAAATTAATATGATGGTGAAACAGATAAAAACTTATACTTAGGTAGAAGCTGACAGATGTCTAGAAAACAGTCGACAGCTGAAACCTATTTTTTTTTAAATTTTTTAAGAAAGATGATGGGACAATACCTGAATCAACAATTTAAAATTATTATTGAGAATCTACAAATAAAAAATCTTTCCCTATTCTAAATGACATAGCTCAAATTGTATGATACAGACAAATTTCATAGCTGTTGCATATAGTAATGTCCAACAAATTTTATTTCAAAATCAATAAATTTTTTTGTTTGTTTGCCCAAAGTGTTTTCCAGGTATTATGAATCATTTTTAGTGAACTATTTTCTCTAGGCTGAACAAATGTGGTTATTATGGTGGTCAGCCAGGCAAGTACGTGTGTTGAGTCAAAAATGAGGTACTTCAAAGTCTTTAGGTTTTCAAAAATGTTAATCATTTTATGTACAATTTGTCTCAAAGGTTCTAAACCTTTACGATATAATGTGACACTCTCTGCTATTGAGTGGCTGTTGGTTGATTCCCTTTGGGAGCTGCTCCCGGCCTTGCTTAGAGTCAATTTCAATAAAAAAGGGAGTTAGAATTAGGCTTGGGGCTACAAATCTCCGATTATCCTAACTGGTTGACAAGATAGAAGGACTAAGTGGAAAGCAAAAGCAACTAAAATCAGTAAAGAGTAGTATCCGTCCTGGGAGAATACAAAGCATCTAACATATCTTTGTTTTCTTCTAGTCATCTCTTGCAAGCGTCATACAGTGGGACCTACAGGTTATTGGGAAATTAGTAACAGTTGATTTGGTCTTCCTCCCCAAATGTCCCTTAAAAATTCCCGAGGCGCTGCTTGATAGTGAAATTGTAACTGGTTGGTGATTTATAATCTTGATTAGCTCAATCTGCAAAAGCGTTTGGAATACGCTTTCAGCCACAGAACAGATGAAGTTTGAAATATCACAAATGAGGATCACATGTGAGAGTTTTGCTGGTAATGCTTTATCGGTCGGGCTCTGGCCAGGTCACATGAAAATAACAGCAACGATACTGCAGTAAGTCCAACCCAATTGCAAAGCTATAAATTAGCAGTCTGCAGTGCTGTATTTTCCATTGATGCTTACCAGAAGATTAATTACGACTGCAATGAATCACTGATGGATGGTAATAGAGAAGATGAGCACTTCTGTGGCAAATGCTTGACCAAAATTTAATTATCGGCTGAGAAAGAATTAAGAACAGATAGTTAGATACATACAAATATGAGTCTGAAAGAAAAAAGCGGTGATTCGAATAATGCTAATCGATTCGAATAATTTAGTTTTCAATTCGAAGTGCCCAGCCCTAATCATAGGTAATGCAGTTGTGTGGGCACGATGGCCTAGTGGTTGGAATGTTGGCATAGCAGGTTGAAGATTTCGGGTTCGAGTCCCGACGAGTCTGGCTCGCTAATTCATGCTCACCACTCGACCCAGGGTGTAATAACTAGGGTAGGCTAAGCCAAACAGGAAAAGATCATATTTTTCCAGCAATTGTAACCCTGTCCATCTAGAAGTGGCCTACGTCCGAGGACCTTGGACAGGGTGATCCACTCTAAGAAGTGGTTATAAATTTAAAAAAAAAAAACTAAATAAATTTTTTTCTCTGTTTGCACAAAGTGGCTTCTAGGTCTTATGAATCATTTTTAGTGAACTAGTTTCTCTAGGCTGAACAAATATGCCTATTGTGGTACTTAGCCAGGCAAGTACGTATGTATTAAGTTAAAAATGAGGTACTTCATATGCTATAGTATTTCAAAAATGTTAAGCCTCCATTTTATACATAATTTCCTTCAAAGATTCCAAACTTTTATGACATAATGTGCAAACATTTGTGAGGCAAACTGCCACCTCCAGCCTGCCCTGTCACAAGGTTTGTGCTGAGGGTTGTCACAGGTACATTTATTTTCAAATTAAATCTGAAATCATATCATTATGAATTGAATCTGATTCAATTATGAGAAAGTTATTGAAAAATTCGAATATAATTTGAAATGTACGCAAAATTTAAAAATTCTTGATGTATTCTCAACTCAAAGCCCTCATCGTATCATAAAAAATAAAATCAGCATGTATTCAAATTCATTCAGATCTTAAATCCAAAAGTGGTATGCCTATTTTGTACCAAAGGGGAACTGGTTTACAGTTAGCGATGGGCAACTCACAATTCTATAAGACTTGTGATAAATCGAATATAAAATATTGAATACTATTTCTAAATTCTCTATAACATAGTGGAACATCACACAAGTTGATCCCGATTTTAGGCCATTATCTCCTGCATGGATATTTGGCTGTTTCGTCACAAAGTAAGTGAGGAAATAAATATGAAACGAATTAATTACACCTGTGCACTTATTATGACATCATAAATTGAGTACAAAAACTTTTAAAAATCTCGTTCAGACATGTACATCTTGCATATCAAAACTGCTTGTACTTTTTAGCATTTAAGAATTCAATTAATAAAAATTAATTAATCCAGATAACAAATTCCATTGGTCAAAAGGTATAATCGATAGACAATAGTGATTTAGAAGCATGTGTAAACTGATACCTGTAGGTACGAGCTTTAGAATAGCCTTAATGTGTTTCCAGCGTGTCGTAGGAAGCGACCAAAAGGAAGCAAAAAAGTGGTAGATGGTTTGATGATCGCCCAGGGCAGATACCGCTCACCGCACCTTGCCATAATGGTTCAGTTCTGTTGAGAATGTTTTTTGTTTAGAGTGTGGTTGCTGGTACTACATCTTTCAGTTGATTACTGAAGTTGATTTAGTTGATCAGCTATTTTCTGCTATTGAGTGGCTGTTGGTTGATTTCCTTTGGGAGCTGCTTCCGGCCTTGCTTAGAGTCAATTTCAATAAAAAAGGGAGTTAGAATTAGGCTTGGGGCTACAAATCTCTGATTATCCTGACTGGTTGACAAGATAGAAGGACGTTAGTGGAAAGCAAAAGCAACTAAAATCAGTAAAGAGTAGTATCCGTCCTGGGAGAATACAAAGCATCTAACATTTCTTTGTTTCCTTCTAGCCATCTCTTGCAAGTGACATACAGGGAATACGGTGGATTAATCCTATTGCCGGGACCTACAGGGTATTGGGAAATTAATAACAGTTGATTTGGTCTTCCCCCTCCCCCAAATTGCCCCCTAAAAAATTCCTGGGGTGCTGCTTGATAGTGGAATTGTAACTTGTTGATGATTTATAATCTTGGTTACCTCAATCGGTAAAAGCGTTTGGAATACGCTTTCAGCCACAGATCTCTAACTGTCCTGATGAAGTTTGGAATCCCACAAAGGAGGATCACATGTGAGAGTTTTTCCGGTAATGCTTTATTGGTCGGGCTCTGGCCAGGTCACATGAAAATAACAGCATTGGTACTGCAGTAAGACCAACCCAATCGCAAAGCTATTAATTAGCAGTCTGCAGTGCTGTATTTTCGATTGATGCTTACCAGAAGATTAATTACAACTCCAATGAATCACTGATAGATGGTAATAGAGAGGGTGAGCACTTCTGTGGCAAATGCTTCACCAAAATTTAATTATCGACTGGGACAGGTTTAAGAACAGATAGTTAGATACATACAAATAAGAGCCTGAAAGAAAAAAGCGTTGATTCGATTAATTTAGTATTCAATTCGAAGTGCCCAGCCCTAATCATTGGTAATGCAGTTATGTGGGCATGATGGCCTAGTGGTTAAACATGTTGGCATAGCAGGTTGAAGATCTCGGGTTCGAGTCCCGACGAGTCTGGGTCGCTAATTCATGCTCACCACTCTGCCCAAGGTGTAATAACTTACAGGAAAAGATCATATCTTTCCAGCAATTGTAACCCCGTCCCTCTAGAAGTGACCTACGTGCGAGGACCTTGGACAGGGCGATCCACTCTAAGAGGTGCTTTTAAATTTTAAAAAAAAATACCTACTGGTAAATAAATTTTTTTCTTTGTTTGCACAAAGTCGCTTCTGGGTATTATGAATCATTTTAGTCAACTAGTTTCTCTAGGCTGAACAAATATGCCTATTGTGGTACTCAGCCAGGCAAGTGCGTAGGTTTTGAGTCTAAAATGAGGTACTTCACATGCTTTAGGATTTCAAAAATGTCAAGCATTTTATGTATAATTTGTCTCAAAGATTCTTTGTGCTAAGGTTTGTTACAAATAAATCTATTTTCAAATTAAATCTCAAATCCTATCATTTTGAATTGAATCCGATTCAATTATGAGGAAGTTATGGAAAAATTTGAATATAATATATATGGCCAAAATTTTTCAACACATTGATTTGAAATGTACGCAAAATTTTAAAATTCCTGATGTAATCTTAGCTCAAAGCCCTCATTGTATCATAAAAAATAGAATCAGCATGTATTCAAATTCATTCAGATCTTAAATATAAAAATGGTATCCCTATTTCGTACCAAAGTGAGACTTGTTTACGGTTGGGGATGGGCAACTCATAATTCCAGAAGATTTATGATAAATTGAATATAAAATATTGAATACTATTTCTAAATTCTCTATAACATAGTGGGACACCACACAAGTCGATCCCTATTCTAGGCCATTATCTAGCAAAAAGTGGTAGGTTTAATGATCGCCCGGGGCAGATACCACTCACTGCACCTTACAATGGTGGTTCAGTTCTGCTGGGGATGTTTTCCGTTTAGAGGTCGGTTGCTGGTACTACATCTTCCAGTTGCTCTCTGGTATTGATTGGCTGTTGGTGATTCCCTCTGGAAGCTGCTTCCGGCCTTAAAGTTTAGAGCTTAGAGTGAATTTCAATAATAAAGTAGTTGGGAATAAGTTTCATGCTACAAATCTCTGATTGTTCTGACAAAAATTTGATTCATGCAAAGAATGATTACATGCAGGCAAGATGTTGGCTGAACACCCCTACTGGTGCACGTTTTTCTAATATGTGTTGCTCACGGATTCCTCTAACACCATGTCCATGCAGGTAAAATGAGTCAGACCTTAAATGTCACAAGTGATTAAGATAACAGGAAAAATCACAATCAAGAAGGTTGAATTGAAACAGGCTATTTTCTTCACATAATGGGCAAGTTAAGTTTAGGCCAAATGTCTGTCATCTCCGATTCGAAACCGGTCTCTAAGCTAGAGGTCGGGGTTCGCCATGTGGCCAAGCCCTATTTCAGCTTTCCTCTTCACAAGATGAAGACTAAATCCCATCCTATCAACAATCAATGAATCAATTTTCTTCTTAAAAAACAAAACAAGAGGCAAAGAATTCTGGAGTAGAAAAAAATGGGTTTTCAGGTTTAAAGCTGAAAACATACAAAAGCTATGCACGATTCTCTTCACCAACTGTACACCACACAAAATAACAAAATCAGACACAGGATGAACTACATCAGCCTTTCCTAAAGTATGGGTCACGAAGGGCTATAAAAAGGGTCGCGGTTGGGTTAAAGTTTTCAATTATCCTTCAAATATGTTCAATTTCTACCACAACATTTCTTCAACTTTCGAAAATCCTGAATTACAGAGTCATAATACATTTGTTTTCCTGGTCAGCACAGTAGAGTCGTTCACATGCGAGGAACACTGAGCACTCTTAGTGTCGCGTACCAGTACCATGCAAATAGACAGCAAAGGTGGCTCAGCCGATCTAGCTCAATTAAGTCTTGTGTATAAGCGTTTGACAGGTTCACAGCATCAGTGGTAACAAACAACTCCCCAAAAATATATATAAAGAATCACAAGGTACCTCAGTGGTGCAAGTTTCTAAAATTCGCAATAAACATGGCTTGCTAGGAAACACAGGACCAATTGTCTCCACCCTCTATCTGTACAAGCTAGTGTCTTTTTGTGACATACATAAAGTGGTGTTATTGGAAGCATCGATACGGAACTGGCAAAAATTTTAATTATTTCCCGATAATAACGATGTTACGCTGGTTACTGCAGAGGTCGTGGTATGTAATAAGCTTTAGATAAAATGAAAGTCTATTCCATCATTTTATTTGAAAAGTTAATGAACAATACATATCCTGAACAAAAAGACATGCGTTCTCATTCCCGCAAACTTCGTCCCACCCTGTGCGCAAGTCACATTAATGTCTTCATATAAAAAACTTTTCACAATTTGCCGTGGATCAAGGAAAAAAATACGTAAGTCGAAGCAAAGTATAAGCCTTAAAAAGGGACAGTTTTGGAAAAGTACGCAAAATATGGAACTGTGTAAACACTTCTAATTTAATATCGATTTGGCGTTGGAGGCAGGACATAGAAATATGAAACAAAAAATAAACAAATTACCTTTCTACAAACTCCACTATAGCTATACAGTTGTGTATGGAATGTTTTCAGTTTATGTGCAGTCACTGGGCTTCCAATTTGTGAAGCTCTCTGCTATTCTAGTAATCACTAGATTTTTTAGGATGCTGTACACATACCTATTGCATAAGTGCAAAATCTGTACATATGACAAAAAAAAATTTGAGGATTTGCTTTGAGAATCGCAAATCCACGTCTCATACTCGCCCATTGATGACCCAATGATAGCTTACATGTGCAAAAAAAAAACTTACATGTGCTTTCGGCCTCAACCGAAGAAAATTTTAATTGAAAAAAACTTACATGAGGATGGTGCAAAAGTATTTTTTTTTTTTGATAGTTTGAAATACACTATGTCTTTGTCATTTATGAATAAAAAAATACTATTTGGGAAGAAAATAAGTATATTCCACAACCCGGTGCTTCTCAGATGGGAACACTGCTATCGTTCCAATTTCCTTTAGAACAGCATTCTACCATAGTTGCATTACATTTGGCAAGATAACGTGCCGACTGTAAAGGAATTACCTTGTAGGGTGAGGTAATTTTCTTTTTAAAAGAAAAAGTGTGTAGCGAAAAAAACTGGTAGTTTGCTCCAAAATCAATTTTCGCAATGTGTTCAATAGAGTATCCGTCTATTAATAGGTGGCCATAGAGCCCTGAGGGTCAAGGAAAGGTCATATTTAATGCATCGTTCATAAATGTGCTCCCAAACTATGACAAATTACAAAATCTTTGGTCTTGGTAGTAAATAATATAAAGTGCTGTTTATGACGGATTTGTCAGATCTAAACCAGAACATATGGATGACAAAAAAGTGACAGACCGAATATTGAGTCACACTGTTAAAAAGATGGGGAGGAACAAAGATAACAAAACCAATATCAAATTAAGTGATAGGAACAACTTCTGAAAACATACACAAGCGATGCACGTTTGTCTTCACCAACTGTGCACAACACAAAATTACAAAATCAGACGGTTGACTACATCAGTCATTCCTAAAGTATGGGTAATGAAAGGCTATAAAAATGGTAGTGATGAGTTGAAAGTAGAGATGGGCTGATACCAAAATTATACCGATAAAAGTACCGATACCACCTTCTTAATTTATATTCCAATATCAATACCGCCGATACCGAGTACTTTGTTAAATATGTTGAAGGCCTTTCTGTATCCACATACTTATGTCCTTGTTATAGTTGCACCCACGTATGTGTGCACCTACGTACGTTTGCACCCATGAACTCTTGCATCCATTTGATTGCAAACTTTTATGGATGAAAATATAAATTGTTGCTGCGTTCAAGCACACAAGGGTCCAAAGATTGAGTGCAAATGTTCGTGGTTACACAACTAACGTGACACCTAAAGGCCACAAAACACGTGAAGTTGTCACACCGATGCGTTGCATTACGTTTCGAGCAATAAAGTAAAAACGGCAATACACGCCTGCATTGCTTTGCATTAATCATGTTCACGTACAAAGCACAAGCGTAAAAAAAGAAACAAGCACTTTGCGGTAGCTTTCACAAGCGTAAAAAAAGAAACAAGCACTTTGCGGTAGCTTTCACAAGCGTAAAAAAAGAAACAAGCATTTTGCGGTAGCTTACATAGCAAAACGTTTTGTTTTATTGGAAAACGTAGATGTATGCAGAGCATTGGGCTTGCATGAAACGCAATGGTATAATCAAACAAACCATGGAAAAACGCAACCTACACAAACGTGTAATTCGACCTCAACACCTTTTGATGCAACAAAAAGAGCATTTAGTCAGTGGATTGATGGGTTTTATTTGATAAAACCCGAAGTGTAAATAAAATTGTTCACGCGAGGCATGCCCCGTTCTAATAATTTACAGAGCAGTGGAATGCGAGATCTTTCCATTTATCATCAGTAAATGAAGCGTATTCGTACGCTCCGTTTTAAAGACGTATCTGGTATCGGTTTTGGTATCGGCGGTATAGGTGATGCAAATTTTCCGATACTTCAAAAATCACCGATACTTGCCGATACTGATTCAGATACCGATACATCGGCCCATTACTAGTTGAAAGTTTTCAATTCTCCTTGTCATAGCATTTTTTCAACTTCAGAAACTTTTGAATTACAGAGTCATAAGTTGTCACAGTAAAGTGCTTTAAAATGTAAGATACCCCATAATTTTGATGCGTTCTGAGCCTCATAAGACTTATTTCATCAACAGTCCAAAATTGGCCAAAAAATGTATGTTACCGTAAGTTTAACCAGAACCAGAAATAGCCTTTGGAACGCAAAAAAGGTATATTGGGTGCCGAATTTTCATTTCGAGTTTTATCCAAGGTACCTGGGTGTTGGTTTATACAAAAGTGTAATCGAATTGTCCGAAGTGAGAAGGATTAAAGTTTCTTTTGCAATTTAATTTTTATTAAATTTGCTGATATTCTTACTTGCTAAGATACAATTTGGTTATCTATATTAAATATGACGAGATGAATTTTCCAAACTATGGAATCGAAGCCTATATTTTGATATCTATCAAACGGATTTCGCAAATAAAACATTAATATTTCATTACCAGTAATATATTGCTATATTATATCTTTCTACAGAATCTATGCATGGCAAAATCAGCCCAAAATTTCTCGGAATTTTCAATAGACGCCAAATTCAACAATTGTGGAATCGAAAGAATATATTTCACTATTCATTAGCAGAATTTACAAATAAAAATAAATTATTTTATTAACCATAATATATTGCTTGAAATATCGTTCCAAAAGATCTAAACATGCCGAACCCAACCCAAATTACCTTTGGATTTCGAAAATGCCAAAATCAAAATTCTAAAATTGTAATGAATTATTTTATATATAATATATATCAGTATATATTCGAAATGACTGAAGTGAAAAGGAATAAAGTTTCATTTATAATTTGATTTTTATTGAAGATACTGATATATATAATATATTTCTTGATATTTCTTTCCAAAGAATCTAAAAAATGGCAAATTCTGAGAAAATTACCTTGAAATTACATGATGCGCAAATTCAAAATTTTTACGAATGTGGAATCGAAGAATATGATATCACTACCACGGTCAGTTCCGGTGTCCGTCATACACGAGCGTTAAATGATGATGCTCCAATCATGCATAGCATAATGCTAATTTTTGCATCATCATCGTTAAATTTGCAGTTGACGATCAGACGATAATTTCATTGTAAGCTACTATCAGAATTATGCACAAAATATATAACACTAAATTGATTGGTCACGCAGGTCAAGTCATTAAGAATCACTGATCGTGGATCCTCTTCGGCTATCAGTATCACGATAATTATACATGTATTCTCCAGACTCTAAATTGTACAGTTTTACAAAGCCTATGCCAAAACCTCAAAAATGTGTGAACAAAATATTTCTTAGAGTTTGGAGATTCTATACTCATGCCGTGAACTTTCACCAATATTATAGAATGAGACAAATGATCTTAAATGAAAGCTTATCCATATTCATATTTTGAAAAAATTCAAATTTGGAAAGATTTGCTTGAATTGAAATCCCTGTCTTACGGTGCATTTATTACTTTGAACCTTCGTTAATTTCAGAAACATATTTAATCAATCATCTTTATTCAATTTTTAATGAAGCTCATTATGAGGTCATGCTCTGTTTTCTCTCTGAACACCTGGTTGCCATTCTCTAGTCTAAGACATACGAGAGATTACACTTCTTTCCAAACGGACGGTTTTGTCGAAGAAACAAAGCACTTGCTTTTGTGAGAGCAGGATTAAAGCTCGTGTCTTAAGAGCATAGAAAAGATAATTCCACTGGGCAAGTTCAAATGTGCCTGAGACCGCAGTCAAAAAATATTTTCAATGAATATGTTTTGTTAAACATGGATCACTGATAGATGGTGATAAAGAAGATGAACACATTTGTCTCTGTGATTGGAACAGACTTAAGAACTGATAACCAGTTGTTAAATACATACAAATATGAGCCTGGAAGACAAAAAAAGCGAGCAATTCGAATGATACTAGCTGATTAGAATAATTTAGTATTCCATTCAAAATGCCCAGCCCTAATCATCGGTAATAAAATACTCCAATCTTGATTGAAAATATGGCTCATATATATCAAAATTATCCTACCCTTACACACAAGTATGGAATTTTGAATTTTACTTCACGATTCAATTTCATTTCACAATTGTGGAATTTTAATTTTTGTATAGTCACTTCATGGAGTGGATCGCCCTGACCAAGGCCCTGTTACAACAACCACTTATAGGCGGAAATGCTTAGGATTGCTGGAAAGATATGATCGTTTCTGTTCAGCATAGCCTGCCCAGGTTAATACAACTGGGGTTGAGTGGTGGGCAAGGATGAGCGATCCGATCTTGTCTGCGATGCCGATATATTTAACAACCCGGTCATTGTGCCAACAAATATGCCATTCTGGTCAATTGAAAGGACACAAGTGATCAAATTTTGTTAATTGGGCACAAAATTCTATTCTACAAATGGCTATTTTAAACAGCAGAATGAATTTTTTTTCATATTCCAAAACAATGGGCACTAAATTTGAAAAATTTAGTTTTTTCTGATAGGTATTTTAAACAATTTATCACTGCTAATGAAATCATATTTATTAATAAACTGTTTTCTTCAATTCCACAGTTGTCGAATTTTGAATTCCGGTTTTGATCAATTCAGCGGACAGTGTCGAATGTTTAAAATAAATTGTACTAAAAAAATGGTATATAGATTCACCATGTGGAAATGCAGAGTGTGCCATATTTAATATAAATACTATTGAACTATATTTTATTTGCTTTTTCCAAAATCTAGGCCTGTTTGGTGTCATAGCGAATGTATGACAATCAGAAAATTCAATAAAAATAAAATCAGAAACTAAAAATTTTCTAATGTATTTTATAGGAATCTTCCCAAGACTTGCTGGTTCTTTAAGAAATAAAAGTCAATTTGCGCCAATTAGATCAAGTATAGATGCTTTAGAAAGCTACATACCATTGATAATAAAATAGTTTATTTCAATAAATATTATTAATCTTATTCGTTAACTATTTTTCTAACTCACAAATGCCACAGAAGATGTAACAACAGTCCTAAGTTCTTAGTCATGATCTAGAATCGATAACACGCATAATAAACATCTCAACATCTCCGGAATTAAGTTATTGTCTTCGTTAATTATTAATCGAATACGGTACCAAGTAGATACGACAAATACAAATAAGCACAGTGGGAATGCGAGTGGAACGGATTTTTTTTAAATGATTGGACATGAAGGTTCACTGATTCATAAGAACATGGCGCTATATCCTACCATCAGAGACGGACAAAATGTATAATAAGAGGATTAGAATCAAACTACCACCCATTTCTTAAATAAACACATTGCATCACTCGTTAAAGTGATTGCGGCTTTCCCTCATATGAAAGATCGCAGACTGACATGCCATTAAACAAAACCCCCTAGTTGCGCTCCTTCAATCAATAAATCTTCATCCCAATCCAAAGTATAAATGAAACAAATACTTACAGTGGCGTCACCGAGTTCTTTGTTGAATGCATCAATTTCTTCAGATGTCAGATCGCACCCAGCCAAACTGAGATCCTGGGTTTCACGTTTACGAACAAGATTACCAAGAGAAGCAAACGCACTCGCACCCATCTTCTTATTCCACCCAGCATTGAGTTTGTTGATCTGAAACAAAATAATGAAGTTCTGATAAATGTTCAAAAGTCATTGTATTACAAACTTCTGAATGAGTGAACCATATGACAAGTTAGGCAACACTTGATATTATGATTCGTATAGCCCATGATAGAGAAAATTGATTTGGACAATCAGAAAATTGTTACATAATATATCACCTGGAGTGGAATGAAAATATCTGAAAAATCCATCTTATACGATTCTATCATTGATGATCGACAATTGATTTTACAGTATTTTCTACTGAATCGAAATAAACCAGATGTGCTTATCACTTCCAGCGATTGCAAAAATTACTGCATTCAATATTCAAATTATGGGTGTCGTGGATTTTTTCATACAGGGACGGACTGAATGTTTGCAAAAATAGTCATTCCCTCCACTCTCTGACCAAATGTAAGTATGGATTGACCTTGTTAGTCATTTAAAAATATAATAAAACTCTTAAAAGTTTTCATACACTTTCACCGCTTTCAAATTGATCCTTATTTTAGGCCATCATCTCCGGCATGATTTTTCAGCTGTTTCACCACCAAGTAGTGAGGAAATGAATAATAAAACTAATAACCACATTATTACTCATTATGTCATCACTTCTGTATGACATCATAACTGGAATATTAGAAACTATTTAAATTTTGCCCAGACCTGTACATTTTGGATATTAAAACTGCCTGTGCTTTTTAGCATTTAGGAATTAAATACTCAATTAATTAGTTAAGATAACGAATTTAGTTTGTCAAAAGTTATACTTGGTAGAGAATAGTATTCTAGAACCTAGAAAAAGGCGCAAATATAGCCCAAAGGCAACTAAAATGAGCCATCTTGATGAATGTGCTACCAGAGTCACTAAAAAAAAACTCGAAAGATGAAACAAAGAGTCCAGCAATAACCCTAAAAGATAGCGGAAGGGGGCTTCAAATTCATATTGCAAATAGTCTCATGTCTCATTGAGAGCAAGAATTAGCTGTAAAGGTAAGAAAACATATTTAAAAAAAAACATCCAGTGTTAAGTTTAGAAAAAAAAACTGCAAAGAGGTTGGAGGTTTTATCCCCATCAACAATACACAACACAAAATAAAGTGAGCACATACGACTAACTACATTAAGCATAAATGATATATGAGAGAAAAAGTCTCTATCAGGCGATTGCCACTAGCCTCTGAAAACCATACTTTGTGAGTGTAGCAGTATTGTGTTTAACATACTTACCGTGATATCATATAATGCAGATAATATCATGGATTATGATTGAATAATATATTAACATTAATTATCTATCTTTATCAACTTGTTTTTCTGTACTTTATGGGAAAAATCAAATTTGAATCATTGACTGGCACATTTAATTTGAAATTGTTGTTTTATATCTTCTCTTGCACTATCAAGGTTGCCCGCTCAATCTGTATCCAATCTTGCGTATTTAAAATGAATATGTCATTCCAGCTGCAGACACGCATATTTACTAAACCTCACTTTAGTAAACCACCAATTATTTACACATTTAGCTAAATCTGCATGTATGCATTAAGCTAAATCTAGACTCGAACTTTTGCACATCATGTTAAAATTGTACTCATCCATTTCATTAAATAGAGCACATTATCCTAAATCGACACTTGCACATTCAAAGCGCGATGACATTTAGTTTCAACTAGAAATAGATCGATATATATCGTCAGCCGATATCATAATATGACCAATATAACATATCCCGACAGTTTGATTGCACATTTGACTATTAAACTTGAATTACAGTAATCTATGTAACCTTGGTAGCTGACGAAAAATCTGAAATCAGGAAAGCTAGAAAATGAAAATACAGTCCTTCAGGGCAGATACCACTCAATGCACTTTGTCAAAGCAGTTCAGTTCTGTTTGGGATGTTTTCTATTAAGAGTGCAGTTGCTGGTACTTCATCTTTTATAATACCTTATTGTTAAAAAGTGGCCGTTAGCTGGTTCCTTTTTGGCACTGGTTCTGTCCTTACTCTGAGCAAATTTAAATGGAAAAAATAACTAGCATGAGGATGGTGCAAAAATACTATTTGGGAAGAAAAAAAGTATATTCCACAAACCGGAGCTTCTCACACGAGAACACTGCTATCGTGTCAATTTCCTTTAAAAAGCATTCTACCATAGTACCTAAATTTAGTTGGCTACCGAGCCCTAAAGTTCAAATTTGATGAATCGTTCATAAATATATCCTCGTTGGAGCTAGAGGTTCTGGTCTTAGATTAATCAAACATATAATTTCCTATTTGCTCTAATTCAACATTTTCCTGAACTTTAGCCCAAACTACGACAAATTACATATCTTTGGTAGTAAATATCAACTGCTATTTGTGTCGGATTGGTCTGATCTAAACCAGAACATATGGACAACAAAAAGTGACAGACCCAATACTGAGTCACATTGTTAAGAAGATGGGAAAGGAACAAGGACAACAAATCAAATTAGGTATTAGCAACAACTTAAGATCATTTTGACAAAAAATAATATGATGGTAACAGAGAAAAACTTATACTTTGTTAGAAGCTGACTGATGTCTAGTAAATAGTTGACAACTGGAACCTATTTTTCAAATTTTTTTAGGAAAAATTCAGGAACAATATCTGAATCAACAATTCGAAATTATTATTGAGAATCTGCAAATAAAAAATCTCTCCCAATTCCAAATGACATAGCTCAAATTGTATGATACAGACACATTTCATAGCTGTCGCATATAGTAATGTCCAACAAATTTTATTGCAAAATCAACATAAATTTTTTTGTTTGTTTGCCCAAAGTGGCAAGTGGCTTCTGGGTATTATGAATCATTTTTAGTGAACAAAATTTTTCTAGGCTGAAGAAATATGCCTATTGTGGTTAGAGATGGGCCGATACCAAAATTTTCGCCGATACTGATACAAGTACCGATACCACCTTCGTAATTTATATTCCGATACCGCTGATACCGAGTACTTTGTTAAATATTTTAAATGCCTTTTTGTATTGACATACTTATGCCCTTGTTATAGTTGCACCCACGTATGTGTGTGTCTACGTACGTTTGTACCCTTGAACTTTTGTATTCATTTGAGTGCAAACTTTAATGGATGAAAATATACTGAATTAATGCTGCGTTTAAGCATACATGGGTCCGAAGATTGAGTGCAAATGTTCGTGTTACACAACTAACGTGACACCTAATTGAGGCCAAGGCAACAATACACATGAAGTTGTCTTACCGATGCGTTGCATTACGTTCGAGCAATAAAATAAAAAACGGCAATACACACCTGCATTGATTTGCGGTAATCGTGTTAACATGCGTACAAAGCACAAACGCAAAAAAGACACTCTGTAGTAGCTTTCATAGCAAGCTGTTCTTTTTCAATAGAAAACGTGAGGAAATGCATGCAGAGCACTGCGCTTGCATAAAGCAAACACGGAAAAAAACACAACCTACGCAAACATGTAGTGCGACCTTAACACTTTTTTCTGCATCAAAAAGAGCATATAGTGTGTGGATTGATGGGTTTTACTTAATAAAACCCAAAGTGTAAATAAAATTGTTCACTCGGGACATGCCCCGTTTCAATTATTTTTCAGATCAGTGGAATGCGAGGTCTTTCCATTTATTATCAGTAAATAAAGCGTATTTGTACGCTCCGTTGTAAAGATGTATCCGGTATCAATTTTGGTATCAGCGGTATCGGTGATGAAAATTTCCGATACCAGTACCGATACCGATACTACAAAAAAGTCACCGATACCGATACATCGGCCCATCTCTAATTGTGGTACTCAGCCAGGCAAGTGCGTAAGTGCGTATGTATTGAGTCAAAAATGAGGTACTTGCAAGCGACACGCAGGGTATATGGTGGACTAATTCTATTGCTGGGACCTACAGGGTATTGTAAAATTAGTAACGGTTGATTTGGTCCCCCAACCTCGCCTTAAAAAACTCCAGGGGCGCTGCTTGATAGTGGAATTGTAACTTGTTGGTGATTTATAATCTTGATTACCTCCATCAGTACTGCAGTAAGTCCAACCCAATCGCAAAGCTATAAATTAGCAGTCTGCAGTGCCGTATTTTCGATTGATGCTTACTAGAAGATTAATTACGACTGCAATGAATCACTGATTGATGGTAATAGAGAAGATGAGCACTTCTGTGGCAAATGCTTGACCAAAATTTAATTATCGACTGGAACAGATTTAAGAAAAGATGGTTAGACACATACAAATATGAGCCTGAAAGAAAAAAGCAGTGATTCGAATAATGCTAATTGATTCGAATAATTTAGTATTCAATTCGAAGTGCCCAGCCCTAATCATCGATAATGCAGTTATGTGGGCGCGATGGCCTAGTGGTTAAACATGTTGGTATAGCAGGTTGTAGATCTCGGGTTCGAGTCCCGTCGAGTCTGGCTCGCTAATTCATGCTCACCACTCGACCCAGGGTGTAATAACTTGGGTAGGCTAAGCCAAACAGGAAACGATCATATTTTTTCAGCAATTGTAACCCTGTCCATTTAGAAGTGACCTACGTTCGAGGGCCTCGGACAGGGTGATCCACTTTAAAAAGTGGTTATTAATGTAAAAAAAAATAACTAAATAATTTTTTTCTTTGTTTGCACAAAGTGGCTTCTAGGTATTATGAATCATTTTTAATGGACCTGTTTCTCTAGGCTGAACAAATATGCCTATTGCGGTACTCAGCCAGGCAAGTGCGTTTATGTATTGAGTCAAAAATGAGGTACTTCACATGTTTTATGATTTCAAAAATGTTAAGCATTTTATACATTATTTGCCTCAAAGATTCCGAACCTTTATGACATAATGTGCAAACATTTGTCAGGCAAACTGCCACCTCAAGCCTGCCCTGTCACAAGGAGGTTTGTGCTGAGGTTTGTCACAGGTACATCTATTTTCAAATTAAATCTCAAATCATATCATTATGAATTGAATCTGATTCAATTATGAAAAAGTTATGGAAAAATTCGAATATAATGTATATGGTCGAAATTTTCAACACATTGATTTGTAATCAGCATGTATTCAAATTCTTTCAGATCTTAAATCTAAAAATGGTATCCCTATTTTGTATCAAAGTGGAACTGGTTTACGGTTAGGGGTGGGCAGCTCACAATTCCAGAAGATTTATGATAAATCGAATATAAAATATTGAATACTATTTCTAAATTCTCTATAACATAGTGGAACATCACACAAGTTGATCCCTATTTTAGGCCCTTATCTCCTGCAAGGATATTTGGCTGTTTCACCACCAAGTAGTGAGGAAATAAATATGAAACGAATTACACCTGTGCACTTATTATGACATCATAAATGGATTACAAAAACTTTTAAAATCTTGTTCACACATGTCCATCTTGCATATTAAGACAGCTTGTACTTTTAAGCATTTAAAAATTCAAATAATAAGAATTAATTAATCAAGATAACAAATTCAATTGGTCAAAAGTTATACTTGATAAAGAATAATAAATGAGAAGCATGTGTAAACTGATAACTATAGGTACGGGATTTAGAATAGCCCTAACGTGTTTCCAGCGTGTCGTAAGAGGCGACTAAAAGGAAGCAAATAAGTGGTAGATAGTGTAATGATCGCCCAGGGCAGATACCACTCACCGCACCTCACCATAAAGGTTCAATTCTGTAGAAGATGTTTTACGTTTAGAGTGAGGTTGCTGGTACTACATCTTTCAGTTGATCACTGAAGTTGATTCGGTTGATCAGCCACTCTCTGCTATTGAGTGGCTGTTGGTTGATTCCCTTTGGGAGCTGCTTCCGGCCTTGCTTGGAGTCAGTTTCAATAAAAAAGGGAGTTAGGATTATGCTTAAGGCTACAAATCTCTAGATTGTCCTGACTGGTTGACATGATAGAATGTAAGTGGAAAGCAAAAATCGGTAAAAGCGTTTGGAATATGCTTTGAGCCTAGAATCTCTAACTGTCCTGATGAGGTTTGGAATCCCACAAAGGAGGATCACATGTGAGAGTTTTGCTGGACAACGGGGACGGTTTGCTTTGCTCTGCTTTGCAGGCATGTGGATGCGATTAACGTACAACAATGCAGATGCGTATGCTGTTTGTCACTTCTCTATTACTATTCATACTTCCGTTAATTAATGGCGGTCAATTTAATCGAAGAAGCCATCACAGAGATTATGCCCAATATCAGGTCATGGCCAAGACAGCTCTGTATCTGTCTGAACACCTGCTTGCCACTCTCTAGTCTAACGCATACGAGAGATCACACTTCTTTCCAAATGGACGGTTTGTTCAAAAACAGAGTCTTGCTCTTGCGAGAGTGAGATTACAGCTCGCGTACTAAGAGCATAGAGAAAGATAATTCCACTGGGCAAGTTTCAAAATGCCTGCGACTGCACTCAAAAATATTTCCAATAAATTTGTATTGTTAAACATGAATCACTGATAGATGGTGATAAAGATGACCACATCCCTGGCTGTGACTGGAACAGATTTAAGAACTGATAACCAGTTGCAATTCCAATGAATCACTGATAGATGGTAATAAAGAAGATGAGCAATTCTGTGGCAAATGCTTGATCAAAATTTAATTATCGACTGGGACAGGTTTAAGAAAAGATGGTTAGATACATACAAATATGAGCTTGAAAGAAATAAAAGCGAGTGATTCGACTAATGCTAGCTGATTCGAATAATTTAGTATTCGATTCAAAATGCCCAGCCCTAATCATTGGTAACAAATATTCCAATCTTTATTGAAAATATGGCTAATATATAACAAAATTATCCTACCATCACACAGGTATGGGATTTCGAATTTTATTTCACGATTCACTTTCATTTCACAATCGTGGAATTTGAATTTTTTTATAGTCACTTCTTGGAGTGGATCGCCCTGACCAAGACCTTGTTACAGCGACCACTTATAGGTGGACATGGTTAAGATTGCTGGAAAGATATGACCTTTACTGTTCAGCATAGCCTGCTCAGGTTATTACACCCTGGGTTGAGTGGTGGGCAAGGACGAACGAGCCGATCTTGTCTGCGATGCCAATATATTTACCCACCGGGTCATTGTGCCCACAAAACTGCCCAGTCATGGTCAATAGAAAGGACACGGGTGATCAAATTTCGTTAATTTGGCACAAAATTCTATCTTATAAATGGCTATTTTAAACAGCAGAATGAATTTTTTTTCATATTCCAAAACAATTAGCACTAAATTTGCCAAGTTTAGATTTTTCAGATGGGTATTTTGAAACGTTTATCACTGCTAACGAAATCATATTTATTAACAAAATATATTCTTAGATTCCACAATTGTCGAATTTTGAATACCGGTTTCGGTTAATTCAGCAGATAGTGTCGAATGTTTAAAAAAAATTGTACTCCAAATGTGGTATATAGATTCACCATATGTGGAAATGCAGAGTGTGCCATATTTAATATAAATACTATTGAAATATATTTTCTTTGCTTTTTGCAAAATCTAGGCCTGTAAGGTGTCATAGCAAATGTATGACAATCAGAAAATTTAATAAAAATAAAATCAGAAACTAAAAATTTTCTAATGTATTTTATAGGAATCTTCCCAAGACTTGCTGGTTCTTTAAGAAGTAAAAGTCAATTTGCGCCAATTAGATCAAGTATAGATGCTTTAGAAAGCTACATACCATTGATAATAAAATAGTTTATTTTAATAAATATTATTAATCTTATTCGTTAATTATTTTCCCAACTGACAAATGCCACAGAAGATGTAATAACAGTCCTAAGTTCTAAGTCATGATCTAGAATCGATAACACGCATAATAAACATCTCAACATCTCCGGAATTAAGTTATTGTCTTTGTTAAATATTAATTGAATACACTACCAAAATAGATACAACTCATACAAACAAGCTCAGTGGGAATGCGAGTGGAACGAATTTTTTGATTAGATGATTGGACATGAAGGTTCACTGATTCATAAGAACATGGCGCTATATCCTACCATCAGAGACGGACAAAATGTATAATAAGCGGATTAGAATCAAACTACCTCCCATTTTTTAAATAAACACATTGCATCACTAGTTAAAGTGATTGTGGCTTTTTTCCCCATATGAAAGATCGCAGACTGACAAGCCATTAAACAAAACCCCCTAGTTGCGCTCCTTCAATCAATAAATCTTCATCCTAATCCAAAGTATAAAATCAATGAAACAAATACTTACAGTGGCGTCACCAAGTTCTTTGTTGAATGCATCGATTTCTTCAGATGTCAGATTGCACTCAGCCAAACTGAGATCCTGGGTTTCACGTTTACGAATTAGATTACCAAGAGAAGCAAACCCACTCACACCCATCTTCTTATTGCTTCTAGCATTGAGTTTGTTGATCTGAAACAAAATAATGAAGTTCTGATAAATGTTCAAAAGTCATTGTATTACAAACTTCTGAATGAGTGAACCATATGACAAGTTAGGCAACACTTGATATTATGATTTGTATGGCCCATGACAGAGAAAATTGATTTGGACAATCAAAAAATTGTTACATAATATATCATCTGGAGTGGAATGAAAATATCTGAAAAATCCATCTTATACGATTCTATCATTGATTATCGACAATTGGGTATTCAGTATTTTATACTAAATTGAAAGAAACCAGATGTGCTTATCACTACCAGCAATTGCAAATATACAAGCATTCAATATTCAAATTATGGGTGTGGTGGATTTTTTTCACACAGGGACGGACTGAATGTTTGCAAAAATAGTCATTCCCGCCACTCTCTGACCAAATGTAAGTATAGATTGTTTGACCTTGTTAGTCATTAAAATATAATAAAGCTCTTAAAAGTTTTCATACCCTTTCACCGCTTACAAATTGATTCTTATTTTAGGTCATTATCTCCGGCATGATTTAGTGAAGAAATGAATAATAAAACTAATTACCACTTTAGTACTCAATATGTCATCACTTCTGTATGACATCATAAATGATTATTAAAAACTTTTTAAATTTTGCCCAGACCTGTACATTTTGGATATTAAAACTGCCTGTGCTTTTTAGCATTTAGGAATTAAATACTCAATTAATTAGTTAAGATAACGAATTTGGTTTGTCAAAAGTTATACTTGGTAGAGAAAGGTATTTAGAACCATATGTACCCACTCTAAATTGTCATGACAAAAATTTGAATCCCGCAAAGGATGGTAAGGTGAGAGGTTTGTTGAACCCATCTTGCCGGTACAGGGTTGTTCACAACAGCAATGCGTACGACTTCCCCCACCAACTATATCCATGTAGGTAAAATGAGTCAGAGACTCATTTGGCCGAATAATCATTGCCCTCTAATGGCTGTCTACATGGGAGGTTGTAATTCGCCATATAGTCAAGCCACATTTTCAGCTTTTCTCTTTACAGGACAAATTCTATCCTACTTTATGGAGAACATTCTAGAACCTAGAAAAAGGCGCAAATATAGCCAAAGGCAAATAAAAAGGGCCATCTTGATGAGTTTGCTACCAGAGTCATGAAAAAACTCGAAAGATAAAACAGAGAGTTCAGCAATAACCCTAAAAGATAGCGGAAGGCGGCTTCAAAGTCATATTGCAAATAGCCTCTTGTCTCATTGATAGCAAGATTTAGCTGTAAAGGTAAGAAAACATATTTAAAATAAAACATCTAGTGTTAAGTTTAGAAAGAAAAACTGGAAAGAGGTTGGAGGTTTTATCCCCATCCCCACGAAATAAAGTGAGCACATACGACTAACTACATTAAGCATAAATGATATATGAAGTCTTTATCAGGCGATTGCCACTAGCCTCTGAAAACCATACTTTGAGAGTGTAGCAGTACTGTGTTTAACATACTCACAGTGATATCGTATAACACAGATAATATCGTGGATTATGATTGAATAATATATTAACATTAATTATCCATCTTTTTCAACTTGTTTTTCTGATTACTTTAATGGTAATAAAGAAGATGAGCAATTCTGCGGCAAATGCTTGATCAAAATTTAATTATCGACTGGGACAGGTTTAAGAACAGATAGTTAGATACATACAAATATGAGCCTAAAAGAAAAAAGCGGTAATTCGAATAATGCGGATTGATTTGAACAATTTAGTATTCAATTCGAAGTGCCCAGCCCTAATCATCGGTAATGCAGTTATGTGGGCATGATGGACTAGTGGTCAAACATTTTGGTATAGCTGGTTGAAGATCTCGGGTTCGAG
Organism: Styela plicata; assembly: GCA_963675895.2. Classification (NCBI taxonomy): domain Eukaryota; kingdom Metazoa; phylum Chordata; class Ascidiacea; order Stolidobranchia; family Styelidae; genus Styela; species Styela plicata. Next base: position 4,086,700 of record OZ023140.1, read on the forward strand.
TCCCGACGAGTCTGGGTCGCTAATTCATGCTCACCACTCGACCCAGGGTGTAATAACTTGGGTAGGCTAGGCTAAGCCAAACAAGAAAAGAGCATATCTATCCAGCAATTGTAGCCCTGTCCATCTAGAAGTGACCTACGTCCGAGGGCCATGGACAAGGCAATCCACTCTAAGATGTGGTTATAAATTTAAAAAAAAATAACTAAATAAATTTTTTTCTTTGTTTGCACAAAGTCGCTTCTAGGTCTTATGAATCATTTTTAGTGAACTAGTTTCTCCAGACTGAACAAATATGCCTATTGTGGTACTCAGCCAGGCAAGGTCGTATGTATTGAGTCAAAAATGAGGTACTTCACATGCTTTAGGATTTCAAAAATGTTAAGCATTTTATGTATAATTTGCCTCAAAGATTCCAAACCTTTATCACATAATGTGCAAACATTAGTCAGGCACAAGGTTTGTGCTGAGGGTTGTCACAGGTACATCTATTTTCAAATTAAATCTCGAATCATATCATTATGAATTGAATCTGATTCAATTATGAGAAAGTTATGGAAAAATTCGAATTACCTCAATTGGTAAAAGCGGTTGGAATACGCTTTGAGCCACGAATCTCTAACTGTCCTGATGAAGTTTGGAATACCACAAAAGAGGATCACATGTGAGAGTTTTTTCCATTGATGCTTACCAGAAGATAAATTACGACTGCAATGAATCATTGATTGACGGTAATAGAGAAGATGAGCACTTCTGTGGCAAATGCTTGACCAAAATTTAATTATCGACTGGGACAGATTTAAGAAAAGATGGTTAGATACATACAAATATGAGCCTGAAAGTAAAAAGCGGTGATTCGAATAATGCTAATTGATTGGAATAATTTAGTATTCAATTCGAAGTGCCCAGCCCTAATCATTGGTAATGCAGTTGTGTGAGCGTGATGGCCTAGTGGTTAAACATGTTGGCATAGCAGGTTGAAGATCTCGGGTTCGAGTCCCGACGAGTCTGGCTCGCTAATTCATGCTCACCACTCGACCCAGAGTGTAATAACTTGGGTGGGCTAAGCCGAACAGGAAAAGAGCATATCTTTCCAGCAATTGTAACCCTGTCCATCTAGAAGTGACCTACGTCCGAGGACCTTGGACAGGGCGATCCACTCTAAGAAGTGGTTATAAATTCAAAAAAATAACTAAATAAATTTTTTTCTTTGTTTGCACAAAGTAGCTTCTAGGTATAATGAATCATTTTTAGTGAACTAGTTTCTCTAGGCTGAACAAATATGCCTATTGTGGTATTCAGCCAGGCAAGTACGTATGTATCGAGTCAAAAATGAGGGACTTCAAATGCTTTAGGTGTTCAAAAATGTTAAGTATTTTATGTATAATTTGCCTCAAAGATTCCAAACCTTTATGACATAATGTGCAAACATTTGTCAGGCAAACTGCCACCTCCAGCCTGCCCTGTCACAAGGTTGTGCTGAGGGTTGTCACAGGTACATTTATTTTCAAATTAAATCTCAAATCATATCATTATGAATTGCATCTGATTCAATTATGAGAAAGTTATTGAAAAATTTGAATATAATATATACCGTATGGCCAAAATTTTCAACACATTGATTTGAAATGTACGCAAAATTTCAAAATTCTTGATGTAATCTCAACTCAAAGCCCTCATCGTATCATAAAATATAGAATCAGCATGCATTCAAATTCATTCAGATCTTAAATCCAAAAGTGATATCCCTATTTTGTACCAAAGGGTAACTGGTTTACGGTTAGGGATGGGCAACTCACAATTCCAGAAGATTTATGATAAATCGAATATAAAATATTGACTACTATTTCTAAATTCTCTATAACATAGTGGAACATCACACAAGTTGATCCCTATTTTAGGCCATTATCTCCTGTATGGATATTTGGCTGTTTCGCCACGAAGTAGTGAGGAAATAAATATGAAACGAATTAATTACACCTGTGCACTTTTTATGACATCATAAATTGAGTAAAAAAACTTTAAAAATCTTGTTCAGACACGTACATCTTGCATATTAAAACTGCTTGTACTTTTTAGCATTTAGGAATTCAATTAATAAGAATTAATTAATCAAGATAACAAATTCCATTGCTCAAAAGGTATAGTCGATAGAGAATAGTGATTTAGAATCATGTGTAAACTGATACCTGTGGGTACGAGCTTTAGAATAGCCTTAATGTGTTTCCAGCGTGTCGTAAGAAGTGACCCAAAGGAAGCAAAAAAGTGGTAGATGGTTTGATGATCGCCCAGGGCAGATACCGCTCACCGCACCTTACCATAATGGTTCAGTTCTGTTGAGGAACAATACATATCCTGTACAAAAAGATATGGATTCCCGTTCCCACAATCTTCGTCACACCAAGTCACATTAACATCTTCATTTAAAAAAACTTTTCACAATTTGCCATGGATCGAGGAAAAACAATACGTAAGTCGAAGCAAAGTAAAGGCCTCAAAAGAGACAGTTTTGGAAAAGTACGCAAAATATGGAACTGTGTAAACATTTCTAATTTAATATCGATTTGCCATTGGAGGCAGGACATAGAAATATCAAACAAAAAATAAACAAATTAACTTTCTACAAACTCCACTATAGCAGTACAGTTCTGTATAAAATGTTTTCAGTTTATGTGCAGTCACTGGGCTTCCAATTTGTGAATCTCTCTGCTATTCTAGTAATCATTAAGATTTTTTTTAGGATGCTGCACACATACCTATTGCATAAGTGCAAAATCTGTACATATGACAGAAAAAAATTTGAGCATTTGATTTGAGAATCGCAAATCCACGTCTCATGCTCGCCCATTGACGACCCAATGATAGCTTACATGTGCAAAAAAAAAAACTTACATGTGCTTTCGGCCTCAACCGAAGAAAAATTTTAATTGAAAAAAACTTACATGAGGATGGTGCAAAAGTATTTTTTTTTTTGATAGTTTTGAAATACACTATGTCTTTGTCATTTATGAATAAAAATACTATTTGGGAAGAAAATAAGTATATTCCACAACCCGGTGCTTCTCGGATGGGAACACTGCTATCGTTCCAATTTCCTTTAGAACGGCATTCTACCATAGTTGCATTACATTTGGCGAGATAACGTGCCGACTGTAAAGGAATTAGGTGGGGTAATTTTCTTTTTAAAAGAAGAAGTGTGTAGCGAAAAAACTGGTATTTTGCTCCAAAATCAATTTTCGCAATGTGTTCAATAGAGTATCCGCCTATTAATAGGTGGCCATAGAGGCCTGAAGGTCAAGGAAAGGTCATATTTAGTGCATCGTTCATAAATGTGCGCCCAAACTATGACAAATTACAAATCTTGGGTCTTGGTAGTAAGTAATATCAACTGCTGTTTATGTCAGATTTGTCAGATCTAAACCTGAACATATGGATGACAAAAAAGTGACAGGCCGAATATTGAGTCACACTGTTAAAAAGATGGGGAGGAACAAAGATAACAAAACCAATATCAAATTAAGTGATAGGAACAACTTCTGAAAACATACACAAGCGATGCACGTTTGTCTTCACCAACTGTGCACAACACAAAATTACAAAATCAGACGGCTGACTACATCAGTCATTCCTAAAGTATGGGTAGTGAAAGGCTATAAAAATGGTAGTGATGAGATGAAAGTAGAGATGGGCTGATACCAAAATTATACCGATACAAGTACCGATACCACCTTCTTAATTTATATTTCGATACCAATACCGCCGATACCGAGTACTTCGTTAAATATGTTGAAGGCCTTTCTGTATCCACATACTTATGTCCTTGTTATAGCTGCACCCACGTATGTGGGCACCTACGTACGTTTGCACCCATGAACTCTTGCATCCAATTGATTGCAAACTTTTATGGATGAAAATATAAAGAATTGTTGCTGCGTTCAAGCACACATGGGTCCAAAGATTGAGTGCAAATGTTCGTGGTTACACAACTAACGTGACACCTAAAGGCCACAAAACACGTGAAGTTGTCACACCGATGCGTTGCATTACGTTTCGAGCAATAAAGTAAAAACGGCAATACACGCCTGCATTGCTTTGCGTTAATCGTGTTCACGTACAAAGCACAAGCGTAAAAAAAGAAACAAGCACTTTCCCGGCAGCTTTCATAGCAAAACGTTTTGTTTCATTGGAAAACGTAGATGCATGCAGAGCATTGGGCTTGCATAAAACGCAATGGTATAATCAAACAAACCATGGAAAAACGCAACCTAGCAAACGTGTAATGCGACCTCAACACCTTTTGATGCAACAAAAAGAGCATATAGTCAGTGGATTGATGGGTTTTATTTGATAAAACCCGAAGTGTAAATAAAATTGTTCACGTGAGGCATGCCCCGTTCTAATTATTTACAGAGCAGTGGAATGCGAGGTCTTTTCATTTATCATCAGTAAATTAAGCGTATTCGTACGCTCCGTTTTAAAGACGTATCTGGTATCAGTTTTGGTATCGGCGGTATCGGTGATGAAAATTTTCCGATACCGATACCTCGAAAATCACTGATACTTGCCGATACTGATTCCGATACCGATACATCGGCCCATTACTAGTTGAAAGTTTTCAATTCTCCTTGTCATAGCATTTTTCATGTCATAGCATTTTTTCAACTTCAGAAACTTTTGAATTACAGAGTCATAAGTCGTCACAGTAAAGTGCTTTAAAATGTAAGATATCCCATAATTTTGCTGCGTTCCGAGCCACGTAAGACTTATTTCATCAACAGTCCAAAATTGGCCAAAAAATGTATGTTACCGTAAGTTTAACCAGAGCCAGAAATAGCCTTTGGAACGCAAAAAAGGTATATTGGGTGCCGTATTTTCATTTTGAGTTTTATCCAAGGTACCTGGGTGCTGGGTGTTGGTTTATACAAAAGTGTAATCGAATTGTCCGAAGTGAGAAGGATTGAAGTTTCTTTTGCAATTTAATTTTTATTAAATTTGCTGATATTCTTACTTGCTAAGATACAATTTGGTTATCTATATTAAATATGACAAGATGAATTTTCCAAACTATGGAATCGAAGCCTATATTTTGATATCTATCAAACGGATTTCGCAAATAAAACATTAATATTTCATTACCAGTAATATATTGCTATATTATATCTTTCTACAGAATCTATGCATGGCAAAATCAGCCCCAAAATTTTCTCGGAATTTTCAATAGACGCCAAATTAAAAATTCCACAACTGCGGAATCGAAAGAATATATTTCGCTATTCATTAGCAGAATTTACAAATAAAAATAAATTATTTTATTACCCATAATATATTGCTTGAAATATCGTTCCAAAAGATCTAAACATGCCAAACCCAACCCAAATTACCTTTGGATTTCGAAATGGCCAAAATCAAAATTCTACAATTGTGGAATCGAAGAATATGTTTCAATATTTATTAAACGGATTTTTCAAATAAAAAATTATTAAAAAATTTTATTAGCATCATATATTGCTTAAAACATCTTTTCAAATATCTTTTCAAAAATTCTAAACATGACAAATTCAAAGCAAATTACCTTGGAATTTTTGAAAAAGACAATTCAAAATTCCACAATTGTGGAATCGAATAATATGTTTTGAAATAAAATAAATTATTTTATATTATGCACAAAATATATAACACTAAATTGATTGGTCACGCCCGTCAAGTCATTAAGAATCACAGATCGTGGATCCTCTTCGGCAATCAGTATCGCGATAATTATACATAGATTCTCCAGACTCTAAATTGTACAATTTTATGAAGCCTATTCCAAAACCACAAAAATGTGTGTACAAAATTTTTCCTAGAGGTTGGAGATTTTATACTCATGCTGTGAACTTTCACCAATATTATAGAATGAGAAAAATGATCTTTAATGAAAGCTTACCCATATTCATATTTTGAACAGAATCAAATTTGGAAAGATTTGCTTGAATTGAAATCCCTGTCTTACAGTGCATTTATTATTTTGAACCTTCGTTAATTTCAGAAACATATTTAATCAATCATCTTTATTTAATTTTTAATTTAAATAATTTAATTTTCTCTGTGACTGAAACAGACTTAAGAACTGATAACCAGTTAAATACAAACAAATATGAGACTGAAAGAAAAAAAAGCGAGTGATTCTAATGATGCTAGCGGATTAGAATAACTTAGTATTCCATTCAAAATGCCCAGCCCTAATCATCGGTAATAAAATATTCCAATCTTGATTGAAAATATGGATGGTATATACCAAAATTATTCTACCCTTACACACAAGTATGGGATTTTGAATTTTACTTCACGATTCAATTTCATTTCACAATTGTGGAATTTTAATTTTTTTATAGTCATTTCATGGAAATTTCATTTCACAATTGTGGAATTTTAATTTTTTTATAGTCATTTCATGGAGTGGATCGCCCTGACCAGGGCCCTGTTACAACAACCACTTATAGGCGGAAATGGTTAGGATTGCTGGAAAGATATGATCTTTTCTGTTCAGCATAGCCTGCCCAGGTTATTACACCATGGGTTGAGTGGTGGGCAAGGACGAACGAGCCGAACTTGTCTGCGATGCCAACATATTTAACCACAAGGACATTGTGCACACAAAATTTCTCTGGCATGGTCAATTGAAAGGACACGGGTGATCAATTTTTTTAATTTGACACAAAATTCTATTCTATAAATGGTTATTTTAAACAGTGGAATAAATTTTTTTCAAATTCCAAAACAATGTGCACTAAATCTGCCAAGTTTAGATTTTTCAGATAGGTATTTTGAACAATTTATCACTGCTAATGAAATCATATTAATTAACAAAATATATTCTTAGATTCCAGAATTGTCGAATTTTGAATTACGGTTTTGGTTAATTCAGCGACAGTGTCGAATGATTAAAAAAAATTGTACTCCAAAAGTGGTATATAGATTCACCATATGTGGAAATGCAGAATGTGCCATATTTAATATAAATACTATTTAAATCCATTTTCTTTGGTTTTTGCAAAATCTATGCCTGTTTGGTGTCATAGCGAATGTATGACAACCAGAAAATTCAATAAAAATAAAATCAGAAACTAAAAATTTTCTAATGTATTTTATAGGATTCTTCCCAAGACTTGCTGGTTCTTTAAGAAGTAAAAGTCAATTTGCGCCAATTAGATCAAGTATAGATGCTTTAGAAAGCTACATACCATTGATAATAAAATAGTTTATTTCAATAAATAATATTAATCTTATTCGATAATTATTTTTCCAACTGACAAATGCCACAGACGATGTAACAACAGTCCTAAGTTCTTAGTCATGATCTAGAATCGATAACACGCATAATAAACATCTCAACATCTCCGGAATTAAGTTATTGCCTTCATACAGTACCAAAGTGGATACGATAAATACAAACAAGCTCAGTGGGAATGCGAGTCGAACGGTTCAGCGTAACGAATTTTTGATTAGATGATTGGACAAGAAGGTTCACTGATTCATAAGAACATGGCGCTATATCCTACCATCAGAGACGGACGAAATGTATAATAAGCGGATTAGAATCAAACTACCTCCCATTTCTTAAATAAACACATTGCATCACTAGTTAAAGTGATTGCGGCTTTTCCCCATATGAAAGATCGCAGACTGACATGCCATTAAACGAAACCCCCTAGTTGCGCTCCTTCAATCAATAAATCTTCATCCCAATGCAAAGTATAAATGAAACAAATACTTACAGTGGCGTCACCGAGTTCTTTGTTGAATGCATCAATTTCTTCAGATGTCAGATCGCACTCAGCCAAATTGAGATCCTGGGTTTCACGTTTTCGAGCCAGATTTCCAAGAGATGCAAACGCACTCGCACCCATCTTCTCATTTCCTGCAGCATTGAGTTTGTTGATCTGAAACAAAATAATGAAGTTCTGTTCAAAAGTCATTGTATTACGAACTTCTGAATGAGTGAACCATATGACAAGTTAGGCTACACTTGATATTATGATTTGTATGGCCCATGATAGAGAAAATTGATTTGGACAATCAGAAAATTGTTACATAATATATCACCTGGAGTGGAATGAAAATATCTGAAAAATTCATCTTATACGATTCTATCATTGATTATCGACAATTGAGTATTCAGTATTTTATACTAAATTGAAAGAAACCAGATGTGCTTATCACTACCAGCAATTGCAAATATACAAGCATTCAATATTCAAATTATGGGTGTGGTGGATTTTTTTCACACAGGGACGGACTGAATGTTTGCAAAAATAGTCATTCCCGCCACTCTCTGACCAAATGTAAGTATGGATTGACCTTGTTAGTCATTTAGTTTGTCAAAAGTTATACTTGGTAGAGGAAGGTATTTAGAACCATATGTGCCCACTCTAAATTGTCATGACAAAAGTTCGAATCCTGCAAAGGATGGTAAGGTGAGAGGTTTGTTGAACCCATCTCGCCGGCACAGGGTTGTTCACAACAGCAATGCGTACGACTTCCCCCACCAACCACGTCCATGTAGGTAAAATGAGTCAGAGACTCATTTGGCCGAATAATCATTGCCCTCTAATGGCTGTCTACATGGGAGGTTGTAATTCGCCATATAGTTAAGCCATATTTTCAGCTTTCCTCTTTACAGGACAAATTCTATCCTACTTTATGGAGAACATTCTAGAACCTAGAAAAAGGTGCAAATATAGCCCAAAGGCAACTAAAAAGGGCCATCTTGATGAGTTTGCTACCAGAGTCGTAAAAAAACTCAAAAGATAAAACAGAGAGTTCAGCAATAACCCTAAAAGATAGCGGAAGGCGGCTTCAAAGTTATAATGCAAATAGCCTCTTGTCTCATTGAGAGCAAGATTTAGCTGTAAAGGTAAGAAAACATATTTAAAATAAAACATCTAGTGTTAAGTTTAGAAAAAACACTGGAAAGAGGTGGGAGGTTTTATCCCCATCAACAATACACAACACAAAATAAAGTGAGCACAAACGACTAACTACATTAAGCATAAATGATATATGAGAGAAAAAGTCTCTATCAGGCGATTGCCACTAGCCTCTGAAAACCATACTTTGTGAGTGTAGCAGTATTGTGTTTAACATACTTACAGTGATATCGTATAATACAGATAATATCGTGGATTATGATTGAATAATATATTAACATTAATTATCTATCTTTATCAACTTGTTTTTCTGTACTTTATGGGAAAAATCAAATTTGAACCATTGACTGGCACATTTAATATAAAATTGTTGTTTTATATCTTCTCTTGCACTATCAATGTTGTCCGCTCAATCTGTATCCTATCTTGCGTATTTAAAATGAATATGTCATTCCAGCTGCAGACACGCATATTTACTAAACCTCACTTTAGTAAACCACCAATTATTTATTTACACATTTAGCTGAATCTGCATGTATGCATTCAGCTAAATCTAGACTCGAACTTTAGCACATCATGTTAAAATTGTATTGTACTTGTTCATTTGATTAAATAAAGCCCATCAACCTAACTCGACACCCACACATTCAGAGCGCGATGACATTTAGTTTTAACTAGAAATAGATCGATATATATCGTCAGCCGATATCATAATTTGACCGATATAACATATCCCGACAGTTTGATTGCACATTTGACTATTAAACTTCAATTACAGTAATCTATGTAACCTTGGTAGCTGGCGAAAAATCTGAAATCAGGAAAGCTAGAAAATGGAAATACAGTCCTTCAGGGCAGATACCACTCAATGCACTTTGTCAAAGCAGTTCAGTTCTGTTTGGGATGTTTTCTATTAAGAGTGCAGTTGCTGGTACTTCATCTTTTATAATACCTTATTGTTAAAAAGTGGCCGTTAGCTGGTTCCTTTTTGGCACTGGTTCCGTCCTTACTCTGAGCCAATTTGAATGAAAAAAATAACTAGCATGAGGATGGTGCAAAAATACTATTTGGGAAGAAAAAAAGTATATTCCACAAACCGGAGCTTCTCACACGGGAACACTGCTATCGTGCCAATTTCCTTTAAAAAGCATTTTACCATAGTACCTAAAATTAGTAGGCTACCGAGCCCCAAAGTTCAAATTTGATGAATCGTTCATAAATATATCCTCGTTGGAGCTAGAGGTTCTGGTCTTGCTCTAATTCAACATTTTCCTGAACTTTAGCCCAAACTACGACAAATTACATATCTTTGGTAGTAAATATCAACTGCTATTTGTGTCGGATTGGTCTGATCTAAACCAGAACATATGGACGACAAAAAGTGACAGACCCAATACTGAGTCACATTGTTAAGAAGATGGGAAAGGAACAAGGACAACAAATCAAATTAGGTATTAGCAACAACTTAAGATCATTTTGACATAAAAAAAATAATATGGTAACAGAGAAAAACTTATACTTTGTTAGAAGCTGACTGATGTCTAGTAAATAGTTGACAACTGGAACCTATTTTTCAAATTTTTTAGGAAAAATTCTGGGACAATATCTGAATCAACAATTCGAAATTATTATTGAGAATCTACAAATAAAAAATCTCCCAGTTTCCAAATGACATAGCTCAAATTGTATGATACAGACACATTTCATAGCTGTCGTATATAGTAATGACCAACAAATTTTATTGCAAAATCAACATAAATTTTTTTGTTTGTTTGCCCAAAGTGGCAAGTGGCTTCTGGATATTATGAATCATTTTTAGTGAACAAAATTTTTCTAGGCTGAAGAAATATGCCTATTGTGGTTAGAGATGGGCCGATACCAAAATTTTCGCCGATATCAATACAAGTACCGATACCACCTTCGTAATTTATATTCCGATACCGATACCGAGTACTTTGTTAAATATGTTAAAGGCCTTTGTGTATTCACATACTTATGCCCTTGTTACAGTTGCACCCACGTATGTGTGCGCCTACGTACGTTTGTACCCTTCAACTCTTGTATTCATTTGAGTTCAAACTTCAATGGATGAAAAGATACTGAATTGTTGCTGCGTTTAAGCATACATGGGTCTGAAGATTGAGTGCAAATGTTCGTGTTACACAACTAACGTGACACCTAATTGAGGCCAAGGCAACAATACACATGAAGTTGTCTTACCGATGCGTTGCCTTACGTTCGAGCAATAAAATAAAAACGGCAATACACGCCTGCATTGCTTTGCGGTAATCGTGTTAACCTGCGTACAAAGCACAAACGCGAACAAGACACTCTGTGGTAGCTTTCACAGCAAGCTGTTCTTTTTCATTGGAAAACGTGAAGAGATGCATGCAGAGCATTGCGCTTGCGTAAAGCAAACCAGGAAAAAACGCAACCTACGCAAACGTGTAGTGCGACCTTAACACCTTTTTCTGCATCAAAAAGAGCATATAGTGAGTGGAATGATGGGTTTCATTTAATAAAACCCAAAGTGTAAATAAAATTGTTCACTCGACACATGCCCCGTTTTAATTATTTTTCAGATCAGTGGAATGCAAGGTCTTTCCATTTATTATCAGTAAATAAAGCGTATTTGTACGCTCCGTTGTAAAGATGTATCCGGTATCGGTATCAGTTTTGTTATCAGCGGTATCGGTGATGAAAATTTTCCGATACCAGTACCGATGCCGATACTACAAAAGTCACCGATACTTGCCGATACCGATACCGATACATCGGCCCATCTCTAATTGTGTTACTCAGCCAGGCAAGTGCGTAAGTGCGTATGTATTGAGTCAAAAATGAGGTACTTGCAAGCGACACGCAGGGAATATGGTGGACTAATTCTATTGCTGGGACCTACAGGGTATTGTAAAATTAGTAACGGTTGATTTGGTCCCCCAACCGCCCCATAAAAAACTCCAGGGGCGCTGCTTGATAGTGGAATTGTAACTTGTTGGTGATTTAGAATCATGGTTACCTCAATCGGTAAAAGCGTTTGGAATAAGCTTTGAGCCACGAATCTCTAACTGTCCTGATGAAGTTTGGAATACCACGAAGAAGGATCACATGTGAGAGTTTTTTCCGGTAATGCTTTATCGGTCGGGCTCTAGTCAGGTCACATGAAAATAACAGCAGTGGTACTGCAGTAAGTCCAACCCAATTGCAAAGCTATTAATTAGCAGTCTGCCGTGCCGTATTTTCGATTGATGCTTACTAGAAGATTGCAACTCCAATGAATCACTGATAGATGGTAATAGAGAAGATGAGCAATTCTGTGGCAAATGCTTGACCAAAATTTAATTATCGACTGGGATAGGTTTACGAACAGATAGTTAGATACATAAAAAATATGAGTCAGAAAAAAAAGCGGTAATTCGAAAAATGCTGATTGATTCGAACAATTTAGTATTTAATTCGAAGTGCCCAGCCCTAATCATCGGTAATGCAGTTATGTGGGCATGATGTCCTAGTGGTCAAACATGTTGGTATAGCAGGTTGAAGATCTCGAGTTCGAGTCCCGACGAGTCTGGCTCACTAATTCATGCTCACCACTCGACCCAGGGTGTAATAACTTGGGTAGGCTAAGCCAAACAGGAAAAGATCCTATTTTTCCAGCAATTGTAACCCTGTCTATCTAGAAGTGACCTACGTCCGAGGGCATTGGACAGGGCGATCCACTCTAAGAAGTGGTTATAAATTTTAAAAAAAAATAACTAAATAAATTTATTTCTTTGTTGGCACAAAGTGGCTTCTAGTTATTATGAATCATTTTTAGTCAACTAGTTTCTCTAGGCTGAACAAATATGCCTATTGCGGTACTCAGCCAGGCAAGTGCGTATGTATCGAGTCAAAAATGAGGTACTTCACATGTTTTAGGATTTTAAAAATGTTAAGCATTTTATGTATAATTTGTCTCTAAGATTCTTTGTGCTGCGGGGTTGTCACAAATAAATCTATTTTTTCAAATTAAATCTCAAATCCTATCATTTTGAAATTGAATCTGATTCAATTATGAGGAAGTTATGGAAAAATTTGAATATAATATACAAGGCCAAAATTTTCAACACATTGATTTGAAATGTACGCAAAATTTCAAAATTCCTGATGTAATCTCAGCTCTAAGCCCTCATTGTATCATAAAAAATAGAATCAATATGTATTCAAATTCATTCAGATCTTAAATCTAAAATGGTATCCCTATTTTGTACCAAAGTGGAACTGGTTTACGGTTGGGAATGGGCAACTCACAATTCCAGAAGATTTATGATAAATCGAATATAAAATATTGAATACTATTTCTAAATTCTCTATAACATAGTGGAACACCACACAAGTCGATCCCTATTCTAGGCCATTATCTAGCAAAAAGTGGTAGGTTTAATGATCGTCCGGGGCAAATACCACTCACTGCACCTTACAATGGTGGTTCAGTTCTGCTGGGGATGTTTTCCATTTAGAGTTCGGTTGCTGATACTACATCTTCCAGTTGCTCTCTGGTATTGATTGGCTGTTGGTTGATTCCCTCTGAGAGCTGCTTCCGGCCTTGAAGTTTAGAGCTTAGAGTGAATTTCAATAATAAAGTAGTTAGGAATAAGTTTCATGCTACAAATCTCTGATTGTTCTGACAAAACTTTGAATCCCGCAAAGAATGATTACATGCAAGCAAGATGTTGGCTGAACACCCCTACTGGTGCACGTTTTTTCTAATAAGTGTTGCTCACGGCTAACACCATGTCCATGCAGGTAAAATGAGTCAGACCTTAAATGTCACAAGTGATTAAGATAACAGGAAAATCACGACCAAGAAGGTTGAATTGAAACAGGCTATTTTCTTCACATACCGGGCAAGTTAAGTTTAGGCCAAATATCTGTCATCTCCGATTCGAAACCGGTGTCTAAGCTAGAGGTCGGGGTTCGCCATATGGCCAAGCCCTATTTCAGCTTTCCTCTTCACAAGATGAAGACTAAATCCCATCCTATCAACAATCAATGAATCAATTTTCTTTTTTAAAAAATAAAACATGAGGCAAAGAATTCTGGAGTAGAAAAAAATGGGTTTTCAGGTTTGAAGCTGAAAACATACAAAAGCTATGCACGATTCTTTTCACCAACTGTACACCACACAAAATAACAAAATCAGACACAGCCGATGAACTACATCAGCCTTTCCTAAAGTATGGGTCACGAAGGGCTATAAAAAGGGTCGCGGTTGGGTTAAAGTTTTCAATTATCCTTCAACTATGTTCATTTTCTACCACAACATTTCTTCAACTTCCGAAAATCCTGAATTACAGAGTCATAATCAATTTGTTTGCCTGGTCAGCACAGTAGAGTCGTTCACATGCGAGGAACACTGAGCACTCTTAGTGTCGCGTACCAGTACCATGCAAATAGACAGCATCGGTGGCTCAGCCGATCTAACTCAATTAAGTCTTGTGTATAAGCATTTGACAGGTTCACAGCATCAGTGGTAACAAACACCTCTAAAATCCCCAACAATATATATAAAGAATCACAAGGTACCTCAGTGGTGCAAGTTTCTAAAATTCGCAATAAACATGGCTGGCTAGGAAACACAGGATCAATTGTCTCCACCCTCTATCTGTACAAGCTAGTGTCTTTTTGTGACATACATAAAGTGGCGCTATTGGAAGCTTCGATACGGAACTGTCAAAAATTTAATTATTCCCCGATAATAACGATGTTACGTTGGTTACTGCAGAGGTCGTGGTATGTAATGAGCTTTAGATAAAATGAAAGTCTATTCTATCATTTTATTTGAAAAGTTAATGAACAATACATATCCTGTACAAAAAGACATGCGTTCTCGTTCCTGCAAACTTCGTCCCACCCTGTGCGCAAGTCACATTAATGTCTTCATATAAAAAGCTTTTCACAATTTGCCGTGGATCGAGGAAAAACAATACGTAAGTCGAAGCAAAGTATAAGCCTCAAAAGGGACAGTTTTGGAAAAGTACGCAAAATATGGAACTGTGTAAACACTTCTAATTTAATATCGATTTGCCGTTGGAGGCAGGACATAGAAATATCAAACAAAAAATAAACAAATTAACTTTCTACAAACTCCACTATAGCAGTACAGTTCTGTATGGAATGTTTTCAGTTTATGTGCAGTCACGGGGCTTCCAATTTGTGAAGCTCTCTACTATTCTAGTAATCATTAAGATTTTTTTTAGGATGCTGCACACATACCTATTGCATAAGTGCAAAATCTGAACATATAACAGAAAAAAATTTGAGAATTTGATTTGAGAATCGCAAATCCACGTCTCATGCTCGCCCATTGACGACCCAATGATAGCTTACATGTGCAAAAAAACTTACATGTGCTTTCGGCCTCAACCGAAGAAAATTTTAATTGAAAAAAACTTACATGAGGATGGTGCAAAAGTATTTTTTTTTTGATAGTTTGAAACACACTATGTCTTTGTCATTTATGAATAAAAATACTATTTGGGAAAAAAATAAGTATATTCCACAACCCGGTGCTTCTCAGATGGGAACACTGCTATCGTTCCAATTTCCTTTAGAACGGCATTCTACCATAGTTGCATTACATTTGGCGAGATAACGTGCCGACTGTAAAGGAATTACCTTGTAGGGTGGGGTAATTTTCTTTTTAAAAGAAAAAGTGTGTAGCGAAAAAAACTGGTATTTTGCCCCAAAATCAATTTTCGCAATGTGTTCAATAGAGTATCCGCCTATTAATAGGTGGCCATAGAGCCCTGAAGGTCAAGGAAAGGTCATATTTAGTGCATCGTTCATAAATGTGCCCCCAAACTATGACAAATTACAAATCTTTGGTCTTGGTAGTAAATAAATATCAACTGCTGTTTATGTCGGATTTGTCAGATCTTAACCAGAACATATGGATGACAAAAAAGTGACAGGCCGAATATTGAGTCACACTGTTAAAAAGATTGGGAGGAACAAAGATAACAAACCATCAAATTAAGTGATAGGAACAACTTCTGAAAACATACACAAGCGATGCACGTTTGTCTTCACCAACTGTGCACAACACAAAATTACAAAATCAGACGGTTGACTACATCAGTCATTCCTAAAGTATGGGTAGTGAAAGGCTATAAAAATGGTAGCGATGAGTTGAAAGTAGAGATGGGCTAATACCAAAATTATACCGATACAAGTACCGATACCACCTTCTTAATTTATATTCCGATACCAATACCGCCGATACCGAGTACTTTGTAGATTATGTTGAAGGCCTTTCTGTATCCACATACTTATGTCCTTGTTATAGTTGTACCCAGGTATGTGTGCGCCTACGTACGTTTGCACCCTTAAACTCTTGCATCCATTTGATTGCAAACTTTTATGGATGAAAATATAAAGAATTGTTGCTGCGTTCAAGCACACATGGGTCCAAAGATTGAGTGCAAATGTTCGTGGTTACACAACTAACGTGACACCTAAAGGCCACAAAACACGTGAAGTTGTCACACCGATGCGTTGCATTACGTTTCGAGCAATAAAGTAAAAACGGCAATACACGCCTGCATTGCTTTGCGTTAATCGTGTTCACGTACAAAGCACAAGCGTAAAAAAAGAAACAAGCACTTTGCGGCAGCTTTCATAGCAAAACGTTTTGTTTCATTGGAAAACGTAGATGCATGCAGAGCATTGGGCTTGCATAAAACGCAATGGTATAATCAAAAAATCCATGGAAAGACGCAACCTACGCAAACGTGTAATGCGACCTCAACACCTTTTGATGCAACAAAAAGAGCATTGAGGCAGTGGATTGATGGGTTTTATTTGATAAAACCCAAAGTGTAAATAAAATTGTTCGCCCCGTTCTAATTATTTACAGAGCAGTGGAATGCGAGGTCTTTCCATTTATCATCAGTAAATGAAGCGTATTCGTACGCTCCGTTTTAAAGATGTATCTGGTATCAGTTTTGGTATCGGCTGTATCGGTGATGAAAATTTTCCGATACCTCAAAAATCACTGATACTTGCCGATACTGATTCCGATACCGATACATCGGCCCATTACTAGTTGAATGTTTTCAATTCTCCTTTTCATAGCATTTTTTCATGTCATAGCATTTTTTCAACTTCAGAAACTTTTGAATTACAGAGTCATAAGTCGTCACAGTAAAGTACTTTAATATGTAAGAGATCCCATAATTTTGATGCGTTCTGAGCCTCGTAAGACTTATTTCATCAACAGTCCAAAATTGGCCAAAAAATGTATGTTACCGTAAGTTTAACCAGAGCCAGAAATAGCCTTTGAAACGCAAAAAAGGTATATTGGGTGCCGTATTTTCATTTCGAGTTTTATCCAAAGTACCTGGGTGCTGGGTGTTGGTTTATACAAAAGTGTAATCGAATTGTCCGAAGTGAGAAGGATTGAAGTTTCTTTTGCAATTTAATTTTTATTAAATTTGCTGATATTCTTACTTTCTAAGATACAATTTGGTTATCTATATTAAATATGACAAGATGAATTTTCCAAACTATGGAATCGAAGCCTATATTTTGATATCTATCAAACGGATTTCGCAAATAAAACATTAATATTTCATTACCAGTAATATATTGCTATATTATATCTTTCTACAGAATCTATGCATGGCAAAATCAGCCCAAAATTTCTCGGAATTTTCAATAGACACCAAATTCAAAATTCCACAACTGCGGAATCGAAAGAATATATTTCGCTATCCATTAGCAGAATTTACAAATAAAAATAAATTATATTATTAACCATAATATATTGCTTGAAATATCGTTCCAAAAGATTTAAACATGCTAACCCAACCCAAATTACCTTTGGATTTCGAAATGGCCAAAATCAAAATTCTACAATTGTGGAATCGAAGAATACGTTTCAATATTTATTAGACGGTTTTTTTAAATAAAAAATTATTAAAAAATTTTATTAGCATCATATATTGCTTGAAACATCTTTTCAAACATCTTTTTAAAAATTTTAAACATGACAAATTCAAAGCAAATTACCTCGAAATTTTTGAAAAAGACAATTCAAAATTCCACAATTGTGGAATCGAATAATATGTTTTGAAATAAAATGAATTATTTTATATTATGCACAAAATATATAACACTAAATTGATTGGTCACGCCCATCAAGTCATTAAGAATCACTGATCGTGAATCCTCCTCGGCTATCAGTATCTCGATAATTATACATGTATTCTCCAGACTCTAAATTGTACAATTTTATGAAGCCTATGCCAAAACCACAAAAATGTGTGAACAAAATATTTCTTAGAGTTTGGAGATTCTATACTCATGTCGTGAACTTTCACCAATATTATAGAATGAGACAAATGATCTTTAATGAAAGCTTACCCATATTCATATTTTGAACAGAATCAAATTTGGAAAGATTTGCTTGAATTGAAATCCCTGTCTTACGGTGCATTTATTATTTTGAACCTTCGTTAATTTCAGAAACATATTTAATCAATCATCTTTATTTAATTTTTAATGAAGCTCATTATGAGGTCATGCTCTGATTCTCTTTGAACACCTGGTTGCCATTCTACGAGAGATTACACTTCTTTCCAAACGGACGGTTTGTCCAAGAAACAAAGCACTTGCTTTTGTGAGAGCAGGATTAAAGCTCGTGCCTTAAGAGCATAGAAAAGATAATTCCACTGGGCAAGTTCAAATGTGCCTGAGACTGCAGTCAAAAATATTTTCAATGAATATGTTTTGTTAAACATGGATCACTGATAGATGGTGATAGAGAAGATGAACACATTTGCCTCTGTGACTGAAACAGACTTAAGAACTGATAACCAGTTAAATACAAACAAATATGAGACTGAAAGAAAAAAAGGTGAGTGATTCGAATGATGCTAGCTGATTAGAATAATTTAGTATTCGATTCAAAATGCCCAGCCCTAATCATCGGTAATAAAATATTCCAATCTTGATTGAAAATATGGATCATATATATCAAAATTATCCTACCTTTACACAAGTATGGGATTTTGAATTTTACTTCCCGATTCAATTTCATTTCACAAATGTGGAATTTTAACTTTTTTATAGTCACGTCATGGAGTGGATCGCCCTGACCAGGGCCCTGTTACAACAACCACTTATAGGCGGAAATGCTTAGGATTGCTGGAAAGATATGATCTTTTCTGTTCAGCATAGCCTGCCCAGGTTATTACACCATGGGTTGAGTGGTGGGCAAGGACGAACGAGCCGATCTTGTCTGCGATGAAAACATATTTAACCACAAGGACATTGTGCACACAAAATTTCTCTGGCATGGTCAATTGAAAGGACACGGGTGATCAATTTTTTTTAATTTGACACAAAATTCTATTCTATAAATGGTTATTTTAAACAGTGGAATAATTTTTTTTTCAAATTCCAAAACAATGAGCACTAAATTTGCCAAGTTTAGAATTTTCAGATAGGTATTTTGAACAATTTATCACTGCTAATGAAATCATATTAATTAACAAAATATGTTCTTAGATTCCACAATTGTCGAATTTTGTATTACGGTTTCGGTTAATTCAGCGACAGTGTCGAATGATTAAAAAAAATTGAACTCCAAAAGTGGTATATGGATTCACACTATGTGGAAACGCATAGTGTGTCATATTTAATATAAATACTATTTAAATCCATTTTCTTTGGTTTTTGCAAAATCTAGGCCTGTATGGTGTCATAGAGAATGTATGACAATCAGAAAATTCAATAAAGAGAAATCAGAAACTAAAAATTTTCTAATGTATTTTATAGGAATCTTCCCAAGACTTGCTGGTTCTTTTAGAAGTAAAAGTCAATTCGTGCCAATTAGATCAAGTATAGATGCTTTAGAAAGCTACATACCATTGATAATAAAATAGTTTATTTCAATAAATAATATTAATCTTATTCGTTAATTATTTTCTTAACTGACAAATGCCACAGACGATGTAACAACAGTCCTAAGTTCTTAGTCATGATCTAGAATCGATAACACGCATAATAAACATCTCAACATCTCCGGAATTAAGTTATTGCCTTCATACAGTACCAAAGTGGATACGATAAATACAAACAAGCTCAGTGGGAATGCGAGTCGAACGATTCAGTCGAACAAATTTTTGATTAGATGATTGGACAATGAAGGTTCACTGATTCATAAGAACATGGCGCTATATCCTACCCTCAGAGATGGACAAAATGTATAATAAGCGGATTAGAATCAAACTACCTCCCATTTCCTAAATAAACATATTGCATCACTCGTTAAAGTGATTGCGGCTTTCCCTCATATGAAAGATCGCAGACTGACATACCATTAAACGAAACCCCCTAGTTGCACTCCTTCAATCAATAAATCCTAATCCAAAGTATAAAATCAATGAAACAAATACTTACAGTGGCGTCACCGAGTTCTTTATTGAATGCATCGATTTCTTCAGATGTCAGATCGCACCAAACCAAACCGACATCCTGGATTTCACGTTTACGAACAAGATTACCAAGAGATGCAAACCCACTCACACCCATCTTCTTATTCAACCCAGCAATGAGGTTGTTGATCTGAAACAAAATATTGAAGTTCTGATAAATGTTCAAAAGTCCTTGTATTACAAACTTCTGAATGAGTGAACCATATGACAAGTTAGGCTACACTTGATATTATGATTTGTATGGCCCATGATAGAGAAAACCGATTTGGACAATCGAAAAATTGTTACATAATATATCACCTGGAGTGGAATGAAAATATCTGAAAAATCCATCTTATACGATTCTATCATTGATTATCGACAATTGAGTATTCAGTATTTTATACTAAATTGAAAGAAACCAGATGTGCTTATCACTACCAGCAATTGCAAATATACAAGCATTCAATATTCAAATTATGGGTGTGGTGGATTTTTTTCACACAGGGACGGACTGAATGTTTGCAAAAATAGTCATTCCCGCCACTCTCCGACCAAACGGAAGTATGGATTGACGTTGTTAGTCATTTAAAATATAATAAAACTCTTGAAAGTTTTCATACACTTTCACCGCTTACAAATTGATTCTTATTTTAGGTCATCATCTCCGGCATGATTTAGTGAAGAAATGAATAATAAAACTAATTACCACTTTAGTACTCAATATGTCATCCCTTCTGTATGACATCATAAATGGAATATTAAAAACTTTTTAAATTTTGCCCAGACCTGTACATTTTGAATATTAAAACTGCCTGTGCTTTTTAGCATTTAGGAATTAAATACTCAATTAATTAGTTAAGATAACGAATTTAGTTTGTCAAAAGTTATACTTGGTAGAGAAAGGTATTTAGAACCATATGTATCCAATCTAAATTGTCATGACAAAAGTTTGAATCCCGCAAAGAATGGTAAGGTGAGAGGTTTGTTGAACCCATCTTGCCGGTACAGGGTTGTTCACAACAGCAGCCACCACAGGGTATTGTAAAATTAGTAACGGTTGATTTGGTCCCCCAACCGCCCCTTAAAAAACTCCAGGGGCGCTGCTTGATAGTGGAATTGTAACTTGTTGGTGATTTATAATTTTGATTACCTCTATCAGTACTGCAGTAAGTCCAACCCAATTGCAAAGCTATTAATTAGCAGTCTGCAGTGCCGTATTTTCGATTGATGCGTACCAGAAGATTGATTGCAACTCCAATGAATCAATGATAGATGGTAATAGACAAGATGAGCACTTCTGTGGCAAATGCTTGACCAAAATTTAATTATCGACTGGGACAGGTTTAAGAACAGATAGTTAGACACATAAAAAAATATGAGCCAAAAAAAGCGGTAATTTGAATAATGCTGATTGATTCGAACAATTTAGTATTTAATTCGAAGTGCCCAGCCCTAATCATCGATAATGCAGTTATGTGGGCATGATGGCCTAGTGGTCAAACATGTTGGTATAGCAGGTTGAAGATCTCGGGTTCGAATCCCGACGAGTCTGGGTCGCTAATTCATGCTCACCACTCGACCCAGGGTGTAAGAACTTGGGTAGGCTAGGCTCAGCTAAACAGGAAAAGAGCATATCTTTCCAGCAATTGTAACCCTGTCCATCTAGAATTGACCTACGTCCGAGGGCCTTGGACAGGGCGATCCACTCTAAGATGTGGTTATAAATTTACGAATTGAATCTGATTCAATTATGAGAAAGTTATGGAAAAATTCGAATTACCTCAATTGGTAAAAGCGTTTGGAATACGCTTTGAGCCACAGATCTCTAACTGTCCTGATGAAGTTTGGAATATCACAAAGGAGGATCACATGTGAGAGTTTTGCTGGTAATGCTTTATTGGTCGGGCTCTGGCCAGGTCACATGAAAATAGCAGCAACGGTACTGCAGTAAGTCCAACCCAATCGCAAAGCTATAAATTAGCAGTCTGCAGTGCTGTTTTTTCCATTGATGCTTACCAGAAGATTAATTACGACTGCAATGAATCACTGATGGATGGTAATAGAGAAGATGAGCACTTCTGTGGCAAATGCTTGACCAAAATTTAATTATCGACTGGGACAGATTTAAGAAAAGATGGTTAGATACATACAAATATGAGCCTGAAAGAAAAAAGCGGTGATTCGAATAATGCTAATTGATTCGAATAATTTAGTATTCAATTCGAAGTGCCCAGCCCTAATCATTGGTAATGCAGTTGTGTGAGCGTGATGGCCTAGTGGTTAAACATGTTGGTATAGCAGGTTGTAGATCTCGGGTTCGAGTCCCGACGAGTCTGGCTCGCTAATTCATGCTCACCACTCGACCCAGGGTGTAATAACTTGGGTGGGCTAAGCCGAACAGGAAAAGATCATATCTTTCCAGCAATTATAACCCTGTCCATTTAGAAGTGACCTACGTCCGAGGACCTTGGACAGGGCGATCCACTCTAAGAAGTGGTTATAAATTTAAAAAAAAAATAACTAAATAAATTTTTTTCTTTGTTTGCACAAAGTAGCTTCTAGGTCTTATGAATCATTTTTTATGAACCAGTTTCTCTAGGCTGAACAAATATGCCTATTGTGGTACTCAGCCAGGCAAGTACGTATGTATTGAGTCAAAAATGAGTTACTTCATATGATTTAGGATTTCAAAAATGTTAAGCATTTTATGTATAATTTGTCTCAAAGATTCCAAACCTTTATCACATAATGTGCAAAGATTTGCCAGGCAAACTGCCACCTCCAGCCTGCCCTGTCACAAGGTTTGTGCTGAAAGTTGTCACAGATACATCTATTTTCAAATTAAATCTCAAATCATATCATTATGAATTGAATCTGATTTAATTATGAGAAAGTTATGGAAAAATTCGAATATAATTTATATGGTCAAAATCTTCAACACATTGATTTGTGATGTACGCAAATTTTAAAATTCCTGATGTAATCTCAGCTCAATGCCCTCGTCGTATCAAAAAAAATAGAATCAGCATGTATTCAAATTCAGATCTTAAATCTAAAAATGATATCCCTATTTTGTATCAAAGTGGAACTGGTTTACGGTTAGGGATGGGCAACTCACAATTCCAGAAGATTTATGATAAATCGAATATAAAATATTGAATACTATTTCTAAATTCTCTATAACAAATTGGAACACCACACAAGTTTCTTCACCAATTGTACACAACACAAAATAACAAAATCAGACACAGACAATTAACTACATCAGCCTTTCCTAAAGTATGGGTCGCGAAGGGCTATAAAAATGGCCGCGGTGAGTTGAAAGTTTTTCAATTCTCTTTTAACTATGTTCGAGTCCTACCACAGACTGAATAAATCACATCACTCTTTTTTGAACTTCAGAAACTTCTGAATTACTGAGTCATAAGCAATTTGTTTGCCTGGTTAGAACAGCCGAGTCGTTCATGCACGAGGAACAGTGAACATGATATTAAACTAGCCAAATAAATATTTGATTATTCCCCCATAATGACAAGTTACGCTGGTTACTACAGAGGCCGTGGTACGTAATAGACGTTAGATAAAATGTGGGACAGAATGAAAGTCTATTCTATCTATTTTATTTGAAAAGTTTATGAACAATACATATCCTGTACGAAAAGACCTGGGTTCCAATTCCGCAAACCTCGTCGCAATCTGTACGCATGTCACTTTAACGTCTACATATAAAAAAAATGCTGCGTATCGCAAAAAAACAATACATAGGTCGAAGCGCAAAATATAAGTTTCAAAAGGGACGCTTTTTGAAAAAAATAGGCGAAATACGGTACTATGTAAACAGTAAGTATTGATTTGCCGTTGGAAGCAGAACATAGAAATATCCAACAAAAAATAAACAAATTAACTTTCTACAAACTCCACTATAGCAGTACAGTTCTGTATGGAATGTTTTCATTTTGGGTGTAGTCGCTGGGCTTGCAATTTGTGAAGCTCTCTGCTATTCTAGTAATCACTAGATGTTTTAAGATGCTGTACCCCTACCTATTGCTTAAGTGCAAAATGTGTATATATAATAGAAAAAAATATGCTGATTTGAGGATCGCAAACCCACGTCCCATTGGCTAAATAAGGTGACAAATGATAGCGTCTATCTTTGTTACTAAAACCAATAAGGGGCCGTTAGCTGTTCCTTTTAGGCACTGCTTTCGGTCTTACTCGGAGCAAATATTGATGAAAAAAAAAAAAACACTAGGTCTTTGTCATTTATGAAGAAAAATACTATTTGGGGAAAAAAATGCATATTCCACAACCCGGTGCTTCTCAGATGGAAACACTGCAATCGTTCCAATTTCCTTTAGAACTGCATTCTACCATAGTTGCATTACATTTGGCAAGCTAGCGGGCCGACTGTAAATGAATTGTCGGTTGGAGTAATTTTTTTTTTAAATGGAAAAGTGCTTAGCGTAAAAAACTGGCATTTTGGTCCAAAATCAATTTTCGCAATGTGTTCAAAGAGTATCCACCTAAAACTAGGGGGCCACCGAGCCCTAATGGTCAAAGAAAGGTCAAATTCAGTGAATCATTCATAAATGTGTCCCCGCTAGAGAGTTGATTCTGGTCTTAGATGTTTCAAACATACTATTTCCTCTTTGCTCTAATTCAATATTTCCTGAACTTTAGCCCAAACTATGACAAATTACAAATCTTTGGTTTTGGTAGTAAATATCAACTGCTATTTGTGTCGGATACATCAGATAGGCATTTATAAATATGGATAGAATGCTGATCGTAATGCATTGCATCACATTGCGGGAAAAAGTGATGGTGTAAAAGAGATCGCGATCGCCGCAGTAAACTTTAACCCTTTATACTATTGAATATGCAATAATTATAGGGACCATTCCACAGTACGCTTTGAGAGCGATCCCGTACGTTGAAAAACGTTGCCGCACCCTGATACCCGCACCATGTATGGTCAATACAAATTGATTCTGCGCATTTCGAAATAGCCAACGGAGAACAGGAAAAGTCCGAGAACAAAACCTTCCGCTCGACAAGAATCGTCTCACATTTGTCGATGAGGGTGAGATGCGGTGGAAAGGTGATCAGACGAATGATTCTTTCTTAGTGTACTTGGAGCAGCGAAAAACCTCGGCGCCAAACTTGCGCAGCAATATCCAAAAAGAAATTCGGCAATTGGCATGATTAGATATGCCGTAATAACTAACAGGATGCTGCAAGTAGCTTCTAACAGTTTATAGGAGGGAAAACAGAGTAGTAGAACTATGCTTGACCTACCCTAAAATATCTCTAGAAAATTTTAAAACAATGTTCCAGTTCTTTCACGCGTGATATAAATTGCATAATATGTTAATAAACAAGTAATGAGATCAAACCTCAGAAAGAGGAATGTTTCACGGTTTGTTTAAAATAAAGGCACAATCACTAGCTTCGCTGCATTCGCACATCCCATGACATACTTTTTGTCAACATAACGTGCCAGTGCCAATTCAGCGATACCTTTTTTCAAAAGCTAAATGTTAACTGAAATATTTTGATTGTGATCTCGGTATTTGTAGCTTCACTCGCCGTTGCTGAATTAAAAAAAACGGGATGGCATGTATTCTGGGATGTAGCCACGTCGGTCAGATGTAACCGTGACCCCAACCTCTGACCGTCATTTCGTGCAAAAATTTTCCATTACGTTGAACGCCTGCCGGCTCAAAACCAGCAATGAACAAACCATTTAATATGTATAAAGCTGGCCCGTATCGCACCCCCTCAGTCTGCCGAGCATTATTACCATGAACATTTGAAATGATCCAATCGAACATCATGTATGATGTAACAACTATCAAATTATTGGAAAAAAAAATACAAATTCTTTTAAATAGAAGTATATCATTCAACGCAAGGAACATTGACAGAAAGTGATCAAGTTCCGGCATTTAATGGAATAATCACAACACAGTTGGCCGTTAACTCAAATATGTTTAAGTCGCAAGTAATTCTGTAACTTTTGAGGTGCTATTTCACTCGTATTTGGCAATAAACGAGGAAATCGCATCATTTTCCTGGTAAAATTAGAGACAATTTTGCTACCTTCGATTAGAATAATCTACAGACGATAGATTTATAGCAATTTACAAACAGTCCTAAATGTCAGGATATAGTTTTATAATTCGACAAATTTTAGTAAATTATCAGTCTTTTTTGGTATAATAAAAGGCAAATTTTGGTATAATAAATGTACAAGAAAGATTATAACATATTTTAATATTCTAAAATATGGTAAACTTAAAATATCACTTTCATTCCTAGCGAGATGATAATCGGTTGCCGTGTGTGCACTCCCCGGCATAAAATTGACATATACATCAGAGGTGGGCAAAATCACAATACCAAAATGTCATATTGATTTCCAGACAAATCGTTTCACAAAAAGTACTAAATACGTATACCGGTACATGCAATTAAATAGAACAAATATCACAGAAATTTTATTCTATTATTTCATTAGTTTTTTGAGTAACCCAGCCATGTTTTGTTTCAAAATGTTCGCAATGATATCAGTGAATTCAGTAAAACTTAAATTAGAGCCCTAACTTTGATTGCTTTCATTTTAGACATTCCAAGTTATGTAACACATTATCACACAATCACGTGAGGTGCACATCCTACGCAACCCATTTTTTGCACAGAAATGCAATGTCGGCAAATTCTGTAGTACATATCTTGAATGGTCACACATGAATCTAGCATTGGGGTCATTACAATTGTCTTCAGGATAATAATCGACGGATTGACACAGACGCGATACGAGCCAGCTTATACACATTAAATGGAATGTTTGCCACTTATTTTGACCCAGTCGTAATGGACCAAGGTAATGGACAATTTTTGAGTCCATTCTACAAGAGCGGTTATGGCGACAGCATACCAGTAAGGAAAGAAATGTATGCACACCTCGCCTACCCACTTTTTTTGTATTCTTCAAAAATGAGACGTCTATGGTTTTAAAATAGCTATTTTAACACCAATTTAAATCATTGTTTTTTTGCGTTCAGCGTAGAGATGGGCCGATACCAAAATTTTCGCCGATACTAATACAACTACCGATACCACCTTCGTAATTTATATTCAGATACCGATACCGCCGATACAAAGTACTTTTTGCATCCACACGCTTATGCCCTTGTTATGGTATATATTGAATTGTTGCTGCGTTCAAGGATACATGGGTCCAATAAAACAAACCAAGAAAAAACGTAACCTATGCAAACGTGTAGTGCGACTTTAACACCTTTTTCTGCATAAAAAGAGAATATAGTCAGTGAGCTGATGGGTATTATTTAATTAAACCAAAAGTCTAAATAAAATTGTTCACGCGAGGCATGCCCCGTTTCAATTATTTTTGAAAGCAGTGGAATGCGAGGTCTTTCCATTTATTATCAGTAAATAAAGTGTATTCGTACGCTTCGTTGTAAAGACGTATACGGTATCGGTGATGAAAATTTCCTGATACCAGTACCGATATTTCAAAAATCATCAATACTTGCCAATACCGATACATCGGCCCATCGCTAGTTCAGCGCTTTCTCGTTGAAATATTGTTCAGGAGTTCTGGGAGGATCGAGTTTTTGTGGCAGGATTGGGAGGATGCATCCTGCCACAAAAGTAGCTTAATTACGATCCGCATCCAATTGCAGTAAATTAATCTCACCAATGGCGAATGTGTGACGTTCATGCACCATCGAGCGAGTGACATTGGCATTTCGGTGCCAGATTGAATGCCGAATGATGTCGCTTAGGAATTTAATTTAGATCTAGAATTCGGTATTCTGGATACGCTTTACTATTCCAGAAATCAATTCTGGACTAATGAGGTATTCCGAATTGGCCAACTCTAACTAACCATACCACAAAATTTATATTGTTCAGGAATGAATTGAGCACATACAATGGACCTACCGCAGCCCCTTGCCCTACATATGACCTATTATATATGGAACATTTCGCGACAACACTTATTAAAAACTAGTTTCGATAAAATTAGATAAGAATTTTATGAACAAGTCAGATCTGAATTTTTTCCTTTTATGCCACGTTTACCTTATAATTTCCAAACATTTGCTCACTCATGTTACTCAGTTATTTAATTTTATCAAATATAACTGATCCTCCTAATACAAAGAAAATATAACACATGGTTAAAAATTACCTTTACATATGAATCAAATAATCTTCTGTTGAGAGCCTTCAGAGGTTCTGCAGTGAGATTACATTCCATCAAACTGAGCTCACCGACATTTGAACAGTGGAAGAGAGTTGAAGCAAGAGCATGCATGTCAGATGTCAGTACGTGAATTCGGTCTAAATGAATCTTATCCAAGTTTGCTGGAACGATTGATCTTGAACCATTTCCCGCTTCATGTATTGAACGAATCATTTCAAGTCTGTCTCCTTTATCAAGTTTACTGAAGTTTTTCATTTTGTCCGCCATACTATTGGTCAGGATTGTTTGAAGATCACTAACTTTTCCAGTAACTGTAGAAACAATATGTCTTTGGTCAAACCATTGTAAATGAAAGTATTGCATATACATTAGTACACGATTAGTTGCATCAGTCGCTCAAATATGACCCCTAATTCGACATTATAGTGACTAAAATCCCATATAGGATAAGCTATAAAACATACTGGTGACAATCGAAATTGATAGTCAATTGAAATTTTCAAGAATGTTTATGATATAAATAATAGTAAAGTTTGAAATCCCAGTCTGTGAGTTTTTCACTTTATAACAACATGATAATCTTCAAATTAAAAAAAAATTGTCCGACCTGAGAGGAATTTATGATGATATAATATGTAGCAAATTTTCAATAAAAAAAAAAGAATTATAATTATTGATTGGAATATGTTAGCCTTGCCAAACTCACTCAAATATTATATTTGATATTCTTAACAACCTTTGTTATAGAAAGATCAACTCATGTGGATGAAACAGCATTTTCATTCAAAAATCTCAAATACAAAGGGGGGTTATTCCATGCCAACTATCTTCAAACTTCAATTCTATTTCCAGTTTAAAGACCAACTATACTCCCAAAACCCTAACGGTTTGCTTTTATGACTGTTTGAAAATGCCATACGAACCAAAGTAGCTTAGGTTTTGCCAAAATCTGTCCCTCAAAACAAATATTCATCTCTATTAATCCTAACCCTCTACATTTAAAAATGAATAACAAAAAACCTGACATTAGATATTATTGAGGATTGCTGGTCACTGAAACCAAATTCATGATTAAAAAAGATTTTCTATCTTTAAAGGGGGCTGAGATATAGATATGAGGTTTCTTAGTATCGCTCAAGTGTAGAATATAATTTAACTGGTCTTAGGATAAGTGTAAGACAGACTAGAATTTATGATATTTCTTTAAAATCTACTTCTAATCGGCAGAATTTAGCCAGAACATTCAAAAATGGCAATAAAAAAAAATTGATTTAACAAAGAATCAACCCATAATAAGGTCAAATGTGACCAAATATACTTACCGTATTTTGCGGCCGATAAGTCGCTACTTTTTTCCAAAACTTTTGTTTCTGAGACTTATACGTTGCTGCGACCTATGTATTGTTTTTTTTCCCGACCCACAGCAAATTGTGAAGCGTTTTATATTACGGTATATAAAAGTTATAGATGACGCGCCGAGCGCATGTACTTTCAAGATACGTCAAATTGTAGAGAGATTTGAACTAAATTGATAATAGACTGCACCCAAATTTACCGTGTACCTAGCACATGCTCAATCTTTTTGCTTGCAGACATTAGTGAATTTTCATTGGTACATACATGTCATACATGCGATTTAATTTGATGACGATCCGATCATGTGTGATCATCAATCGGAACGGCCA
The DNA here is from genome assembly GCA_963675895.2 of Styela plicata. Lineage (NCBI taxonomy): Eukaryota > Metazoa > Chordata > Ascidiacea > Stolidobranchia > Styelidae > Styela > Styela plicata. Next base: position 4,116,989 of record OZ023140.1, read on the forward strand.
GTATTATATCATTCATTGCAAAACAGCGCAATAGGGAATGTATGTAGTTTGCAATCGACGCCAGCCTCTAAATTAACGAAACAAGGAATTTGAACTTAGCAAGGTTGACGCGAATTACTTTGACGTTTTGACAATGACGCAATCGACGCCAGCCTCTAAATTAACGAAACAAGGGATTTAAATTTAGCAGGTTCAACGCGCGAATTACTTTGACGTTTTGAAAATGACGCAATCGAAGCCAGCCTTTAAATTAACGAAACAAGGAAAAATCTACAATTGTGACATCGAAAAAATATTTTGGTATTTAAAAGCCTGATTTGTAAAAAAAATAAATTATTTTATCGCCAATAATATATTGTTTTAAATACCCCCTCAGGAATTTAAACTCGGAAGGTTCGGCGCGAATAACTTTGACGTTTTGACAATGACGCAATCGACGGCACACTTTAATCAACAAAATCAATCAATCAAGAAAGTTCCACAATTGTACATTTTCACACTGTGTCTGTGATAATGTTTTGTACTATTGTAGAAACTGCTTCCGTTAAGTATGTTTTGTTTATGTTCCCGACATGACGTCTTGGTAGGCAATGTATTAAAATGCAAAATGTGTATCTCGATAAACAATAATTACAACAACAAGAAATGGCGAAATTAAATCAGAACCCTTCAAATTCTTCGTCTTCGGTGTCTGAGGAAAACAGATCATACAAAGGTGACTAGTTTGTAACGATCGGCTTAGAAGCGGGCACTTCAATTTTGTCTGAAAGGGAGTAAAATATTCCAGCTTTCTTAAAACCATGCACTACGCACTCCGAGCTCACTTGTTCCCATGCTTCAACAATCCACCGCGACACTTTGAAGAGAGAAAAACGAAGTTTTACAGTCATCGGCCGAAACGAGATTGCACACCTGGACAAAAACGATACTGCGCTCGTTCCATGCGTCTGAGTTAATGAGTTACTGTACGTTATTACTCAAGCGTTTGATAAGGCGCAGCGTGTGTTTCCGTTTTTGAGGAGTCGTTCACGGACGCTTTGCGACTATTATGGTGCTGCGTCATATCTGTGTGCAATATAGCAAAATTTTAGAAAAATGACCCTTTGCGACCATTGCCACGGAGGTGCTTATACGCCGCAAAATACGGTAAATGCATTTTACCCGTAACTCGAAAATCGTATAAGATTGAATACTGGGAGATAAACAGAGAAAACAACTGAACTGATTTTGGCGTTGTCGTAACATGATATTGACACATTATCTAGGGTGGAATTTATTTTACATCTTATTTTGGGATTTCACACTCTTTACAGTACATCAGGCATATTGGCATATTGAAGGACCTACTTGGCGTAAGAGATTTCAATGTGAATTTTGTTATATCTCTCCTCTCCTGCTTCTATTTATTGAGTTTTTCTGAGTTTCCGCCAGAAGAGTGGATAATTTTTAAAAAATCACGGTTTATCAAGTTTTAAAATCAAGTTTATAGTTAAATATTTGGAAGGTAAAGTTTCAACGCTTTTGAGTGAATAAAGATAAATACTGAAACTAGTGACGTTGCAAGAAGAAATAGATGTTGCTTTAGCTTCCACTGAACAATCTAAATTCACCAGTTAAAGAGAATAGGGAAACTAGCACAAGGAAATCACAATTTTAAGACCAGAGTGCAGACTTCAGGTAATCTAGGACATAGGTATGCATGATTGATCAGCATTCATGATTTAAATCAGTATGTTTTATTGAAGTATGTGCAACAAAATACAAATCCTCCCAAGTACCAGATAGGTTAGTACCAGGAGGTTACGTTTCGAACTGCGGCAGAAAAAATTGCGTTGTCAGGAGGTTCCGCTTCAAGCTGCGGCAGAAAAAATTGCACTGTCATCCGGTTACGTTTTGAACTGCAGCAGAAAAAATTGCGGGACGACATTACGCAAAACCGCAGAAAAAAACAGGAGAAGAAAATAAGAAACTTTTTTGGTCAATTTAACACTCTAAAAATGTATTTTTTATTAAATGCATTTTAGCGTTTTTGATGACCTTTGACCTCATGATGGGTTCTTCTAATAACTTAGTCAAATCCAATTTTTATTGCCATTTTTGAAGTTTTCAGGCCATATTTAACCAGAAAAGCTTTGTCCACATAGTTTAAATATCCAAAATCCTCCTAGGGTTAGTAAGTATTTAACATAGCGGGACAAAATTCATCTATATTTTATTGCTAGTAACAAAATATTAAACAGTTCATAACTGAGATATGTTTCAGTTGGTCGTGCGACGAACTGTCTATCCCAGGGCGGCAGAATCTTAGTATTCTGATAAATATAGTCAACTGGTCATGAAACTAGCGTTACAGTCCACTGCTACTAGTGTCTGAAATTGGTGGGCGTGATCGCCTAGTGGTTAAACATGTTGGCATCGCAGGTTGAAGATCTCGGGTTCGAGCCCCGGCGAGTCCGGCTCGCTTATCCATGCCCAACACTCAACCCAGGGTATAATAACTTGGGTAGGCTAATAAGCCGAACAGGAAAAGATCATGTCTTTTCAGCGATTGTAACCCTGTTTGTCTATAAGTGGCCGCTGTTACAGGGCCTTGGAAAGGGTGATCCACTCTAAAAAGTGGTTATAAATAAAAATAAATAAAATTCTTGCACAATTTTCTTCGGATGGACGAAAAAGCTTCGAAACCCTGCTATTTCATTGCAGTTTGTTGCTAACACTCAATAAGAGATATTAACATTTTTGAACCACAGATACGTCATGAAATATTGTCAATTTGCAAAATTTTCTCATGATATATGCCATTTTTCTTCAAGTGTCTTAGTAGCTTGGCTTTCTGCCAGTCTGGTCTATCCTATGTTTCACTGTCCTTGTAAAAATGGATTCATATGTACAAAGAAAGAAGTCTGGTGATGAAACAGAGAACCACAACCCACAATAACGATAAAGAACTAGAATAACCCAGGATGTGATGACTTGGGTAGACTCGGAGAATTAATAAAGTTTATAACTTTCCAATATAACCCTGTTCACCTACAAGAGTTTGCTGGCTACAGAGCTTTGATCAGGTGATTCACTCAGACAAGTGACTATGAACAACAATACGTTGGCTAAGAGTCTCGCTATTGAAATATTTTTTTTCATCCAATTTCAATCTAACCTGACAAACCAGCCAACTACGGCTTCGCACTGTATGGTAGATCTAACAATATTCGTATTAACAAAAATGATTTATTATCTCAGTCTCATTTTGTAATATTTTTTTCATTTCGAACATGACATGTTAAGAAATATATTCACGTTAACTTCACGTACGCCTGACATTAATTTTTAAAAACAAAGCGGTTGCAAGTTTTGAAAGTTTTCGTTTACAAACTCTGCCATAAAACACAAATACGTTCCTTCCGTATATGTGCCGTGTTTGAGAATTAAGAAATTTTAGCTAAAGTTAGCGTTTTTACTTTACCCTTTTACCCACTGCACCTGAGCTTCATCAAAATATTTCTTGTATTGAGTATAAACAGAAAACAGGCCACAAATACATGGTATCATCTTCATTTAACTTACTGGGGTTTTTGTGTTTATTACTATCTTATTTTTTGGGGTTTTATGAGAACCGGCATTACTGTCTTATTTTTGGCAGTCACCAACAACTTTGCTTTTGAAAAGTGGCCACTATTAATTGGTGCTGTGATGCAGCGTTCGAATAAAGTTACGGAAAAGGACTTGCGTTATTGAATAAATTTGAGAATTGGGTAAAATAAAACAGTTAAGTTTTTGTGGGGATAAAAATCGCAAATTGCTCGACTTCGGTACAAGCACTTTCAAACAACAACAAATCGTGGATTAGGCGCATTTAGATCAACTAACTCAACTGTAATTTGCTGCAATTTTTAGAATACGCCGTAGAGGTTGCAAATTCGCACGATTAAGGGTTTCTGGAATCTCATGCAGACTCCTGTAAAACTCTTATCAAGCCATGACTAAATTTTATGAGAAAACGAAAAAATTTGGCATTTCAGAAGCTGCAACGAAGATGTGAGCGTGTAGTTTGAGTCCCAAATATTGTTTATTATAACAGACTTTTCAAAGTCTAAATAATTTCTTCAAATTCAGCTAGAGCTGGGCAACATACCGGTGGGACGGTAAATACCGGCATCTTGCTTTCTATAACACCGTGCTGCGTCAATAATCGCAATGCCGGTGTGTCGCGAAGTCAAGTTTGACTGCTGAAAAAGTGAATATGCTCACTTTTTTTGCAAATAACCTTCAGCTCAGGGGCAATCTGGATTAAGTAGCGCATGAAAAATGTTGTACTACGCCGTCTTAAGCATGGCTTACATGAACAAACATTGGAATGGTTATTCAACTTTTACTGGTTTGGTTGGTTATTTTATTTTATGCCGAACTTGGGTCATTAATGCCCCATCTTTATCTTGGCTCGATGTGTTTGTGCGTCTTTTTCTTTGTTTTATTTCAGAAGCTTAATTTCGGCATTAGCCTGTCTAGTAGCGACAATATTTTGTAACAAGCCGTGATAATTAGCAAAGTAGGAGAGCAGAAATAGGGACAAGATAACTTGAACAACTTTATCGATTGAACTGTATTTTAGAAGATTTGAATAGGGCGAGCAGAAACGTTATCGGTGATTCGACTAGAATTTTACTAATAAACAATAATATGAAAAAAATACACGTCTGTGATCATCGATGCCAGCTGTGACTGCAGAGTGTATTGAAAAAGTCTAATAACGCTTAAGAAGCACGGCGTGCTTTATTTATTTAGGACGTAATTTACTAAAACCATTTTCGGCAAAAAATAGCCTAATATACCGGCAATACCGGTATTTTGACGGTGGTATACCGGTACAAAAGATACTCCATGCCGCCCATCCCTAAATTCAGAGTGAAATTTCTTCAGCCATGTCACACGGTTAATCTAATTTTCATTACAAATAAACTAAACTTAAGACAGAACAAATACCTCATATGAAAGGCCCCAGTATCGCCAAAAAAATATAGTTTGTAATGAATAAATAAATGATCCATCAGACGGACGGATGAGCATACCTGACGAAAGCAGGCCGAGTTTAAAACATGGGACTTCGGGCGCCATTTTTAAAAAATGTATATGATAAAATTTTTTAACAAAGATGTCGAATGTCTAATTAATTGCCATGTAAAGATTAATGCAAATCTTTCCAATCTATGATTGTTATTAGAAAGTACTTGTACTAAGTCAAGCATTTGACAATCGCACACTCGCAACCGCTTGTTTACCAGATTCTCAAATTCTGTCAAAAATGCAACACAATTTTCCATACTTGATTCGAACGGCAATATCGGTATCTTTCACATTTGAGGCAGTACTGCTGTCACTGTTCTTGGCATGCTCGACCGTATTCAACAGCTTGCCACACTGCCGTTGCCTCACTCTGTTTATTTTACCTACGGTATATTATATTGGGCTGTGTACCAGGGAGCTTCCTGCTCTCGTTCCTCGAACAAGATTTTTAATCGGTCAACATGGTTGGCTACCAATTAGCACCTAGTCACTGAGGAGCTTTCACAGCGTCACAAACAGTTTTATGCAAGATTTTCTTTCCAAGAATTTCTAAACTTTAGAATTCCTTGCCTTTTCACTGCTTTTCTGATCATGTTGATCTACAGGGCGTTAAAACTTGCGGTAATAGACATCTATCAGGGATGGGGACTCCTTAGTTCCTATTCCTGCATCAAATGTAGCTCATTGCACTTTAGTGACTTAGGAGAATTTTCAAGCATGTTTTGTCCCCTGTGGCCTTGCTCCGAGCCAATTTTAATATAAAAAAAACAAAAAACATTGGGAATATTGGTTTAGGTAGAAAGGCGTATTAGTGTTTCAAAAACATAAAACAAATAGTAATAGCTCCGTCTCTGAGACCTTATCACAGGTTGATTCGAAGTTGATGATTTGGGAGGAATATATAGGTTGGGACAGCCGATGTAGTATTTTGTAACATAGCGTTTATTGAAATTACATGAAATTCGATTCTAATGACTTAGAGGTTTGATTTTCTATACTGGATGTTTGTTGAAAAATATCGTAATTTAGAATAAAACCCATCAACACCTTCTGTAAACAACTATGCTGTGACTCACCTTGCAACAAATCCATCATTGCTTCTTCATGAACTTCAGGATTCAGTAAAATGCCACACAAAATTCTTCTGATTACGGAGAATGCTGGTATATGAAGGAACTTTGAAACAAATTCTTTAAAATCATCAATTTGCTTGAGACAAATTTGCATTGCAGTCAATAACTCTTGAATCACTTGATGTACGAACATGGCTTTGCTGTCTTTTTCTAGTATCTGCTGATAACGAGGTTCAGGGGATTGTCCTGGGACAACGATTGCTAGATCCGTTATTTCCTCTGTGGTGAGTTGAGCTTCATTGATGTCTTTGTCATTAAATAATACTTTACCTTCCATTGTTCCTTGATACGACAATACCTTCATTTTGTTGATAGCTCCAATGACATATTCTGCATCGTGTTTGCCCAATGCTCGAGCATGCTTCGAATGGATGAGAGATTGAAGAACTCTTATCAGAATTCCTGTCATTGTGTTGGGAATGAAAGATGAATCCTCTGTTTCAGACAATCCAACCAAAGTGAATGTCAGAACTGCTGGAGTCTCACAAAGCGCCAATAGGTCAGGGCATTTGTTGTTTAGTATGTCCCAAATTCTTTCAGCATCAGCTTCTTCTAGGAATCCAAACGCTAGATTGTGAATAGAATCTATTGTAAATCCACCAAGAGAAATCATCCTGTCTGGTTGAAGATCTCCTGTGTACTTCCTGACTTTATATTCTCGAGAAGATGATAAAATCTTCAGCTCCGAAAATATGTTTCCAATGAATATGTTGTACAGAATAACCGCGGGAGGTGCCTGATCATAAGGACCAATTAGTTGTGTCACATTCTCTAATTCAAATGCAAGAGTATCGAGAGAATCAATGATCATTGTCAATGTTTTAGAATTCTGCAGCATAAACTCATATCCAATCCTACATTCATCTCCTGTCAGTTGATCCAGCATGTATCGAAACAGAAATTCTGGAACTGTGAGTTGTTCATTTTTGTCAAAACTACGACAGCTCAACCAGTGAAATATATAATTTCTATCCTGCATTTGAGGAATGTTTCCATTCACACATTCTCGTCCAAAACGTTTCAGAGCTGTAGTTTTGCCAGAACCTGCTGGGCCTAATAGCATCAAATGTTTAAACTCTTCACTTTTCCTCTGAGGACCGGGAGTTTCACGCCAATCTTCACACACATTTTCGAGAGTTGGCTTAAAAACATCATGCAAGTCTATCAGTTCTCCTTTGAGTGACTCTCTTTGCCGAGAAAATTCTGGTAATGGTCGATAGTCATGATCGAAGTATGCACCTCTATAAAAATCTTCTACTCTGATAACATGCAAACGTGGAAGTTCTTCCTTTACTGGTTCTTTTAAATAATCCGAAAACTGTAACGAAACGCTTTTTTGAAGTGACGAAATATTCCTGTGTAGTTTTTCAGAAAAAGTTTGAAATATCTTTCTCTTGTATTCTATATCTAGAGGCAGAGTTGCCATTGTGATATTTTATTATCAGAGAATACTTTCCTCTTATCTATATATTTAACCCATAACCTGAAAACAACTCAGATTGTGAAAATGGCTTGATTATCACAAAATTATTTAAGCTGGTCAAACAGCTTCAGGATCCAAGTGTATACTTGTAAAACATTTTTTTAGTTTCAATCATTAAAATGGATATTTCTTGAAAAAGGTTTTTTGATTTGATCACCCAAAAACGGAATACGGTGTTGAATTGGAAACTGTTGAAGATGGTTTTTTGCTAGCTTGAGCCAATGAAATATGTATCAGCCTTGACTAAATGCCAAACAAAAAGTGATAAGAGAATATGAATAAAAAACATTGGTGGAATTTCAAAGTAATATAATGACTAGTGACAGTAAAATATCTTCCACATCAGAGGTGATCAGTCTCGCCACCAAAAAAAGGAAATTGACAGTTTTATACGAAGTAAACTAAACGCTTGTAGTGCACAAGAAATTTATTCTGGCCAGTTTGCAACACCCTACAAAATTTCAGCTGAAAAACATATTAATTTGGTTGTAAAACACAAGAATAAGGTAAAAGCACAGGAAAAATTAGCTGTTCAGAAATACTTTTAATATTATCAAGTTTTATTTTCTTAAAACAAATCTTTACTGATAATCTGAATGTGGCAACCATGTACAATTTAGATCTATGCTCTGTTTCCAATCAAGATTTTGTTTAGTCGGGAAAGCGCTACAAATAGGGCTGCTTGATTATGTTGTGATAAAAATACTATGATACAATATACATTTGCTTATACTGGATAGAACAATCAAAATAGAGATTAATTTTCTCCTTTTCAATTGCTGATTGAGACCGTTCTGCAACTCATAAAATTGATAAACTTTGTTAAATAACGAATTTATGTGAAAAAGGGGCACCAAGTCGCCTTCATTCTTGGAACCATAACAGCGGCTATCAAGTAATGATTGAACATTTCAACTGGAGATGGGCCGATACCAAAATTTTCACCAATACCGATACAAGTACCTATACCACCATCGTAATTTATATTACGATACCGATAATTTGTTAAATAGGTCAAAGGCCTTTTTGTATTGACATACCGTATTTCGCGGCTTATAAGTCACTACTTTTTTCCAAAAGTTTTCTTTCTGAGACTTTTACATTGCTGCGACCAATTTATTGTTTTTTTCCCGATCCACAACGAATTGTGGAGCATTTCATATTAGGTATATAAAAGTTATATATAGATGACGCGGCCAGCGCATGTACTTTCAAGATATGTCAAATTGTAGAGAGAATTGAATTAAATTGATAATAGACTGCACCCAAATTTACCGTGTATGCTCGATCGCTTTGCTTGCAGACATTAGTGAATTTTCATTGGTACATACATGTCATACATCGTCATACGTGCGATTTAATTTGATGACGATCCGATCATGTGTGATCATCAATCGGAACGGCCAGTAATATATCATTGCAAAGCGGCGCGAAAGGGAATATATGTAGTTCGCAATCGACACCAGCCTCTAAATTAACGAAACAAGGAATTTAAACTTAGCAAGTTCGAGAATTACTTTGACGTTTTGACAATGACGCAATCGACGGCACACTTTAATCAACAAAATCAATCAATCAAGAAAGTTCCACAATTGTACATTTTCACACTGTTTCTGTGATAATGTTTTGTACTATTGTAGAAACTGCTCCCGTTAATTATGTTTTGTTTATGTTCACGACATGACGTCTTGGTAGGCAATGTATTAAAATGCAAAATGTGTATCTCGATAAACAATAATTACGACAACAAGAAATGGTGTCTTCGGTGTCTGAGGAAAACAGATCATACAAAGGTGATTGGTTTGTAACGATCGGCACTTCAATTTTGTCTGAAAGGGAGTAAAATATACCAGCTTTCTTAAAACCATTCACTAGGCATTCTGGGCTCACTTGTTCCCATGCTTCAACAATCCACCACTACACTTTGAAGGGAGAAAAACGATGTTTTACGGACATCGGCCGAAACGACATTGCACACCTGGCCGAACGACATTGCACACCTGGCCTAACGACATTGCACACCTGCACACCTGGCCGAAACGACATTGCGCACCTGGACAAAAACAATACTGCGTTCCATGCGTCCGAGTTAATGAATTACTGTACGTTATTACTTTAGCGTTTGATAAGGTTTGATAAGCGTTTTTGAGGAGTGGTTCACGGACACTTTGCGACTATTACGGTGCTGTGTCATGTCTGTGTGCAAAATAGCAAAATTTTAGGAAAATGACCCTTTGCGACCATTACCACGGAGGTGCTTATACGCCGCAAAATACGGTAATTATGGCTATGTTATAGTTGCACCCACGTATGTGTGCGCCTACGTACGTTTGCACCCTTGAATTCCTGCATCCATTTGAACTTTTATGGATATACTGAATTTTTGCTGCGTTCAAGCATACATGGGCCCAAAGATTGAGACCAAATGTTTGTACACAACTAAAGTGATACCTAAAAACCACTATACACGTGAAGTTGTCTCACCGATGTGTTGCATTACGTTTCGAGCAATAAAATAAAAATGGCAATACAAGCCTGCATTGCTTTGCATTAATCGTGTTCAAATGCCTATAAAGCACAAACCCAAAAAAATCAAAAATCACAGATACTTGCCGATACCGATACATAGGCCCATCTCTAATTTCAACAGTTTAAAAAACAGCATCTTCGAACTTGGAAAAATTGCGGTAAACTTTTATTTTTCCCTCTGTCACAAATTTAGGACCACACATTTCATGAAAGTCATGAAATGAACTTTATTTCGCAGTAAGCAATTAACGATGTTTTTACAATTATATCTGGTTATGAGATTTTTCTCGTCTCTTGACATTCCATCTCGTGTTGAACATACGAGGAACCGCTGAGGTTATCGGGCTTAGTCCTAAGGTTGTGGATTACAGTGCCTCGCCCAGGGGCAACCACGTGTATTGTTGATTAAAGCCTTTTCTGTTCGTCGGTCTTGAACATATTTCGTTGGGGTCCGAACTCGCGCCATTTGTTAGACATTACGTTCGGCAGCTATTGTCGGGTACATCATGCCACGGCCGCCCACAGACATTGCTCCCCCTAAGCTTGTGACTTCAAACAGACACTTGCTATAGACTGTTTTAAAGTCGACCGGCCTCACAAGATCAAGGTTTTTTACAAGTTCTCTTTCAAGAGGGGCCCATATATCAATAGCTGAAGAACCTAACAAAATCATAGTTTTTGGGAACAAAAGTTTCTAAAGATTCGAAATCTCAGATTCAAAAATTTTTATTTTTCGTCGAATTTTGGAACTCGTTTTTTTTTTTCAAGGTCACTTCTTATAGCGGATCACCCTGACCAAGGCCCTGTAACAGCGGCCATTTATAGACAGACAGCGTTACAATTGCTGGAAAGATATGACCTTTTCCTGTCTGGCTTAGCCTACCCAAGCTATTACACCCTGGGTTGGGGGGTGGGCATGGATTGGCAAGCTGGACTCGCCGGGACTCGAACCCGAGATCTTGAACCTGCAATGCCAAAATTCTTAACCACTCGGCCATCGTGCCCACGCCAAGAAGGCATAATTGTGGATCTCAAATCAGATTTTACAATTGCAATCAGGATGGCCCATATATCAATAAACATGATTTAGAATCTTACAAAATTAAATTTTTTTGGGAACAAAAGTTTCTAAAGCTAGAAAAAATGTGATAAAATGGCAAATATGTGTTCAAACCAGGAGGGCTCATATGTCACTATGTGTTTGGAGATGAAATGTAATTTGGGATCTAACAAAATCAAAATGTTTGGGAACAGAAATTTCGAAAATTCCAAACATTTTCGCAAACATTATAGTAATCTTCAAGCATGCGAAATTTTAACATTCTATATCGTTTTGTTCTAGAGCTGAACTCGTCTAAAAATAGTGAATCTGTTTGAATGATGAGCGACACCCAGTGGTAAAAATAGTAAAAATCTTTGCAAAAAACAGTGGAGGGTGGTAACATCAACAGAACAGTGAGCTATATGAGCAATTTAGTAAAAATTATTCTTTTTCAGTCAATTGTGGCAAGTTTTACTAATATTTACATTTTTCCCACAAAGTTTCTCGCCATAAAATGAACTTCAATTTACTAACATTTCTCGAATATGAAACGCATATGTCACGAAATTTATTGGGGTTAGCTCCATCAAATTCGGAGGATTGATAGTGCTATAGCGCCATCTCAAAATACATCATATCCCTGTGTAAACCTGTCTGACAAGGGTCCAAAATGTTTTTACTTTATTCACAATTCGGCAAAAAAATCAACGTCAAATGATTAAATAAATAGTGAATGATAAATATTATGCTGTCAAAACTGATTCTGTAATAAAAGCCTAATCATTTGATATATTACAAGCCTTAACTTTTCAATAAAAATAAATTCAGTTCACTTTTTGGAATTTTGGGATATTTCCAGCATTTTCGCCAATTTTCCCAAAATTCATCAAATGGTAAAAAAATACATCTTTCGTATTATTTGACCCGAGTACTTTCAAAGTAGCCTATGATGGATATATTTGGACAGGTCTACTTTTTTAGGGCCACTCCTACAAAAATTTTCAATTCTAATTACATTTTCTTTCCATACACACATTGATATATGGACCATCCTGACCGAAACACTGTTAATATCCTATTTGGAGCAGCAACTATGCCCGTAGCACATTCTCCCAACTTGAAAGTTCGTTTTCTAAATATGAGATTTTGAATCTTTAGAAACTTTTTTTCCCATTTTTTTATTTCATTAATTACTAATTTACATTTCCTTTCTATACACATATTGCTATATGGGTGCTCTTGGCCGGAACACTTTTGAAATCTGATTTGCATGCAGTGGTTACATCTTTTTCGGGAAATTTTCAAAAACTAAAGTACGAAATTTGGAATCTGGTATTTCGAATCTTTAGAAGCGTTTGTATCCAAAATGTTGATTATGGACCCCTCTAACAGGAATACATTTGAAATATGGTTTATAACAAATATTCGGTATAAATTAATTAAATATACTGCGTTAACAATTTTAAAATGGGAACACTGAAATGTGTTTTCATTCTGCCAGAATTTTGCCAGGACGACAGTGGTAAGTAAACACACACAACTGACGTTTTTCACAAAATCGGGTCAGTAATGTATCTCAATATTAACAAACTACAGTGGCAGCTGAAAACAGCAATCGATAATTGCTCAAAGTCAATGGAGAAAAATTACTTTTTTTATTCTTTTTCTCCTAATTTTTATTTCAATCATGCGTCGCACTTTGTATTCGAGGACAAAAGGTCAAAGGCCTGTCTTATAATCATAATGTGTTTCTTATCATTGTATACTGATGATGTATTTATTTTGAGACGAATAAACATACATACAATAATGCAGAACGGCATGGACTGGTTTAATGCATAGGTTCATGGAGAAGGAATGTTCTAGTATTTAATTAGGTAATAGGACATTGATACTAGGTCCGACATAAATACTTGGCCATATCCCAATGGACTCTATCTATCCCAATCAGTAACATCGCTAGAGTTTCCACTAGGGGTGGCCAAAATCGAAACACCAAAACACGTCTATTTTCTGAAAATGTAAAATACTTTTTTGAATGTGTTGATTTCAAATCACCGGTAAAATCGAATCAAATAAATAATCATTCGCGAAAAGAATATTATAGACAGCACCAGTTTCCACTTTCGAGCACATTTAATTTTGAATTGAATCATATCCCTTTGAATCGAATCTTTCTCAAACCGATTCTATTTTAAAAATTGTAGAATAATTTTAATTTTTAAAAAAAGGCCAAAATTTTGAATATACTTGTAAAAAAATTTTGAAAAAAATTCCTACAAAAATTATGCCCGAAACCTATCTGTGAGCTTATATCAGGGTATATCCAAATTAATTGAATGCACAAAAACATGATATCCTCTCTTTGTCTCATGAAGTTCAGTACCATATTCCCAATTAACACAAAATGCATCCTAACCCAAGATACGATCGCAGCATTGGCACTAGTGATGGGCAATTCAAAATACTTCACCGGTCCAGAATTATTCCGGAATACCTAAATCGAATCCAGGATATCAAATTCCATATTTAAATTCATGATAGTACAGTCAACTATTTTATTAAAGTGTGCAATGGAGGGTTAAAGTATCTAGTTGGCCACGAAAGTGTTGAACATAGCAAGGAAAGCAGTAGATCAAAAATTAGAATTTAGTTAGATGTTGATATATTAAATTTTTTTTGATCAATCTGGAGTCCTGGATTCGAATAATTTACTATTCCGAATCAACCTGATAATCGGTAAAGCGTTGGGAATATGCTTTGAGCTACGCATCACTGACATCCTGGGTTTGAATCCCATTGGGGGATGATTCACACAGTGATTCACCTACCTACGGCTTCCCCAACCAACCACGTCCATAGAAAAAAAATTAGAAGATATGGTAATTCAAATAAAACCTCCACCCCTGATTTGGAACTGGTATCTGATATCGAGAGGTCATGGTTCACCAAATGGTTAAGCCTAATTCTTGACTTTCCTCTACCGCAGGATAAAAATAAAATTTTATCCTGTCCTATAAAAATGCCCATCCCCGATTGATGGCTTCTGGTTAGGATAAGTATATTCTGCCAGTTTTACTTTTCATCCCATTCGGGAAAACGTTATGTATCTTCACTAGACAAACCACAATATTTTCTTTAATTTTTATTTTCTTACCTATCGTCTCATCCTTATGGAAAAATTTGAATACTAAAGCAACGTAAACAACCATCAAGTTCTAAGCACAATCCTTCGCTTTTTCTGTTTTTGCCAAGTAGATATATTCAAAACAAGTTCAGATAATTAGAACAACAACAATTGCATAGACAAAAACATTAAATAAAAAAAATATAGTCCAATAATTCATTTTACCCGTATGTTCGTACAATTAATTAAGTTCAGGTAGATGCAGCGTAAAAAAAGAATTTTTTACAAAATTCGTTAACGTTTAATTCTCGCTCTACACTAATACTCTATTTCTCCTGTGCTCATAAACAAAACATTTAGGGAGTCTGAGTGCGTGAAAGTTTTTAATCTTCATATTCGGCAATGTCGTTCAAGGGGCATTCATTACTCAAGGGACAGTCATTACACCAAGATTTAATAATTTTAATATAAATATAGAATATCTCGGAGTGCAATCACATATTATACAGAGGCCTGTAGTGTTTGCTCAAGCATGGAGTATATTTTTTGAAAACAAAAGGCTAAAAATACAGAATATCTCCAGAATAGGCAAAATTTTACGCGTCTTCAGCATGCAAAAATCTATTATAGTCTTATAGTGTTTGCCCCAAAATGGTGTATTTTTTCAACAAGAGGGCCGAAGGCACCAAGTTTTTAATATGATAAAATTGATTCAACTTTAAATATCTTTAAATAACTTTAAATAAAATCATTACCAATTTTTCTCACAAGTTTTTCAAGAATATATTATGAAGCAAAAACAACATAGCTGAACTTTTAATTTATTCCATAAGGTAGATTCGAAATTGAATGTTTTGGGAATGTTGAAGTATTCAGTAATGACCATTCATGGCCAAACATGCATAAAAATGGTTTTCAATGATGATAGTAACATGGCAATGATAGTAATGCATTATTAGGAGTTTTGAATATTGAATCTCAACAGTTCAAGGATCAGGCCATATAATGTGATAATAGACTGATAGAGGCAAACACTTACTTGGCTGAATAAGACCAACTTTGAGATAACATTTCTCAAACATACTAAAAAATACTCTTTCCATCATTCAATATAATGAATGTGGATGGGGCTATCAAGTACCCACATACAAAGAATGAGAAATATAAATTTTGTCTCTCAATGTAAAATATGCATCCTAAGTTAGCTTGCGGCTATTGCAATTACGGAAACAAGCCCAAACGGGGCTTGTTTTATACACAAGCTGACCCACTGGGTCTAAGATGACTTATGCGCCCCTTCGGCACATTTAGATAAAGCAATTATCAGATTTTGTGATGTTTATTGTGACATACGATAAGGCAATATGTGAAGTGACGCTACCTTGATAACTAACGCGATTGGGTATTGTAAGCTGGATGGCACAGTTATTTTGCACAACAGATTTAGAAATTACCTAATCCCATTATTTTTGGTGGAATAATGCTATCATATTATAATTTTTCGATTTCTATTCTACTGGATGTAAGTATCACATTCAAACTCGTCTTTGATCATCTAGTCTGCCGGTAGTACCCCTTTATGAAGTACCTATATAGTGTGACCACTTATCTGGATCACTCTTTATGCCCGAGTTATCTAAATGTACCCTAATGACTATACAGGCACTTTCAGACATCGACGAGAATCCGTTTCTTTAGAAAACAAGCCCTGTTTGGGTATGTTCTTCTTCGTTTCGACCCGTTCCTGTCCGTTTCGGTATTACATAAACCCAGTTAGCATGTTATTTTGCGCTTGAATGAGGCTCAAAATCCGATGTTGGAAAATTCAGGCTTTTTTTTCAAATCATGTGGCATTTATCAAACGGTCATAAAAACAAACAGTTGGGGTTTGTGGGTATGGTTGGTCCATCTAAAGTCAGGGTATATACAGTATAGGAAAATCAACCCTGGGCAGTTCAGTTGGCATGGAATGACCCTTAAGCACCCAGTTTCATCAGATTATGACTTCACCCACCAAAGATAGGAGTAAAAACTGACCTGCTGATTGTAAGGTACTAATTCACTGGTTATGCAAAAATTTCAACCCCGACTTGGAACTTAGAATTGGTATCTGCATGAAAGGTCGTGGTTCACGACTCTAACTCTAGCGATGTTACTGATTGGGATGGATAGAGTCCATTGGGATATGGCCAAGTATTTATGTCGGACCTAGTATCAATGTCCTATTACCTAATTAAATACTAGAACATTCCTTCTCCATGAACCTATGCGTTAAACCGGTCCATGGCGTTCTGCTTTAATGTATGTATGTTTATTCGTCTCAAAATAAATACATCATTAGTATACAATGATACGAAACACATTATGATTATGAGACAGGCCTTTGACCTCAAATGCAAAGTGCGATGCAAGATAAGTTGGGCTTTCCAAAATATTCAATTCAGAATATTTGAATCATAAAATTATTTGATTTGATTTCTGTAACAATCCGAAATCAACAAAATGATAAGTTTGACTTTTTTCAAATTAAAAATTGTAAGTTTTGAAAAGATTTCTTACTCAGATTGTTTATTATATGACTTTTGATTCGAATATTTGATTCGATTCTGAAACCCAAACATATTTGAATCTGGACACTCCTATCGTTAAGTCGTATTTTTGGATTTCTTCACCGCAGGATGAAAATGAAATCCTATCCTACTGTTAACAACAGCAAGTAGTAACGGTACCAGTACAAATTGATCCACCCGAACAGTAAAACATATATCATACTGTTCTGGTGCCATGCTGCGACTGTAGTAGTAGAAGTTTATTTCGTTTCCTCGATAAAACAAATAAATATAAAAGTAACGTTACACTCGAGGAAAACAGGAAAATCCTAAATAAAGTTCAATACACATTCTTGTGCTAACTTACCCTAAATACACAGTGACACAATCAAACAACTGTTAACAGGTAAAGTTAAACCCATATTATTCGGTGCTGCCAATACTGAATATAGACCAGTTCTGAGTTATCACTGTCACTTGTGTCCTGTCACCCAAATTCCTTTCAAGAACTCCAATTGTGAATAACTCGCTCAAGCTTATTTTGCCAAATCTAAATCAAACTTAGTGCCAATCAGGATTTATGATACGTATTGATTTTAATTGTCAAATTATCCTTTTCCAATTTCAAAATTTGAATAGTTCTGTATACACTGGCTGTCTCTGGCATCCAGAGGAAATGGAACACAGTACATTTCATATCATAAATAAATAATTACTCACTCAAGATCACGGGATACGGTACGCACCATAAAACTACACTGCTAAGCTCAGAGCTGGCGGAAAATTGAATTTTTCAAACCAATCGTCGACTTTCGATGTTGCTACGACTACGTATTTCTTTCAAGGACTAAAGGAGTCGAGAATTTCTAAATCCAGATCCGATACTGAAAAACGAATTTCGTGCTGAATCCAAATCTGGGAGCGGACTGTTCGTGGACAGCAAGTATACGATTGACTACACTTCGAAATCTGCGTTCAAGAACCGCTCGTTAATGCGATCATAGGGCATATCTTAGGTCATCACCATCATTTTTCCCAGATCGAGTGCGACCACAATATCCATCAACTGAGCTTGTATGCATATGGTTATGTGTTTCATATATGATTATTCATAAAAATTATGGATCTTATCCTTAACAAATTCACAAAACTGACTGGCTATTATATGATGCAGTGAGTTGTATCTGCTATGGCTGAAAATAAATTTCAATACTTTTCGTGGGGAGGAAGCCGATTGTAATATTATCAGTCTTTCTAACTAGTTTAAATATCGGGATAAATCATCCTGCTACGATCCCGTTGTCGGATTTTAGATGTTGAGGAAAATGTGCAACATACTTGACTGGAGGACAATGCAGATGGAAATTTTGAATTTTTAGAACCGATGTCAGATATTTCTGTGTGTCTGATAACTCGGAATGTTACCAAACAGAGTAATTGTGAAGCGCTGACCGAAGCACATGTGTTGTTTTTTTAAGCATGAGGTCTAACTTTAAACCATGATAACATTGTCAGAACCGTCCGACTGTAATCCGTCTTGTAATTATTTTTGTTTTTATTTTGAGTGATTGTTTTGTTGTGAGTAGGTAGTCGAGTATCACCAGCGCATCGTAACTTTTTTCCGGGTTTTTTCGTCCCTTTTCTAGTCTCATGTATTTGTTCTTTTGGGTGAGAAAAACGAAATAAATTCCATTACACATGTATATATGCTCATTTGGCTAATGATATTGCAAATTCTTTCTACCCATGCCCAGCTATAGAACGGCTTGGAATGCTGATTATTACATATCACCAATTATAAACAATTAATGCACTGAGTCTTACCAAAGTCTTACCAACGGAAATAAATGACTGATACTAATAATACCAACTGAACTTATGTTCTGCGGAAGAGTCGGAATCGCCCTTAATTTTTAAATGTTCCATCCATCGATATTGTCTAGTCCATCTGTGAAAAGCTTCCCAAGGAAATCTGAAATATCTCTTTTCAGACTCAAAACTGGTCACTGCCGCCATCTTAATAAAGTTAATTGTTGTGACAATGGACTGACTGTTCCGCGATTCCAGAACCGGAGAAACGGTAGCCCACTTTATTCTGCCATGTACTAATACGATCACCAGCGTAGATTTCCTTTAGCAAATGTCGTGAACTAAATATTCAATTTAGGCTTCACAATTTATTTAACAAACCCAGCTATTGTCCAATATGTTATTGAATTTGTTTTATCTTCCCGTATTCTATAATTATTTTCAGAAATAGAACTATTGGATTTTGGGTGGGCGGGAATCGTGTTTGGTTCATGTCCATGGTGTCTACGGTGATAGCCGGATCGATTCTTAATCTAACCCATTTCGGGGTCGCAGTTTGGATTATATTTATGTTAAAACAATGTATTGGCCTAATGAATTCCGTTGTACATTTTATATTGTGGGTTGTATCTAGGGTTTAACACTGAAATGCTAGATGTACAAATATTACTTTTCTGGGCGTAATCGTGTTGTATGTTATAATGTAAACAATTATTCGAAAATATAGACATGTTCCGCCGCTACTGGCTGGAAAAGAGTGTTGTGTTGATGTTGAAATGAGAAGCATACTAGCTGCTACTTTTTGGGTAGTTAATCTGACTCGTTTTGGCATTCTGCCCAAGGCAGATTCAAAGTTAAGTGACGCATTGGCGACGCACGCACGTTTTCGTGAGACAATGACGTTTGTGTGTGACGTATTGTTACGCTCGATCGAACCTTACGCCAAAACAACGTTTTCTGTTTGTTTTTTTCCTCTGCTGATCTCTTTCTGTCAGTCAACCTCCGTTCTGTTTTGGTGGTTCGTGTTTCGTATTCTAGCGCCATTACGAACTCTCTAGCGAAATATATTCCGCTAGTTATCAAATCAAATGGTCATCATACTTTTTGATGACGCCAAGTTCTGATAATTTGAGGGCTACGGTACCGTACAAATCTAAAAAAATTTCCAATTGCATCCAAAAAAAGTTCCCAGTTTTGCACTAGAAGCCCAGCCTTATTTTATTTTTTGTAAAATTCACATTTTTAGAACCAAAACCTGAAAATGGGGAAATCATATGAAAGTGCTGCGCATGAAAATTTAATTTAGCACAAGTTATGATTGAAATTACAAAATATTCGATGTACTTTATACATGATCCCCTCTTTGCAAATACTGTCCTCTGCCGGTTCAATCGCCAATGCAAGTGAAGACAGTAGGGCTATAATACTGAATAGATTCTTGTCGCAGGAGGCTGGGAGATCTACTCTCATAAATCCTGAATCAGAATCTGGAAACTTTTCTTGGCAGAGACAGTGTATTGAGTACAAATGCTGTTATTATTACAACTTTGTGAAATGCAGATCATCCATATTTTTCGGTTTTCATAAAATTGGTTGGGAATCCCCTTTACACTGTTGACCTACTACAGTTTAATCTGTAACAGAGTAATAGATACTATTTTCCTTCCAGTTGAAGGATAAACCTGCAAAAATATCAATAGGTTATTGTGACACTATTCTTTAGCTTGCCTGCAGCTCAACTTTTCAATGGATTTGGCTGTTTAGTACGTCCACGAATTTCACTTTCTAGTTTGAGGGATTGGATTATTTTGTATAAAGAATTGCATGAACTGTTACACTGTACAGCACAGCCTGTCATCATGTCTCGTCGTACACTTGTTGGTGGTCTCCCAATTCCAGCCCCAAGGGACCAGAACCAGACTCCTACACCGCAGAATCCTCATCCCACGGATATGCTCACGGATATAAGACTGCAAAGATCAAGTCCCTCGATTGTAAGACGGCACTCAAAATCATCAATTACACGAGTCGATGGAGGATTTATTCTTGGACCTAGTCGACCCGCTATCACTGTCAGAAAAAATGAAGATCAAGTTAAGGTGTGCATATAATATGTTTAATAAAATTGGTTTTAAATATTGTCCTTGAAAGCTTGAACGATGCATGTCACATTGAAACCTTCACCTTCAGACACCTGTTGGAAAATAGAGCCCTCACGAAGTTTAGTTCCAGAATATGTCTGGATATTATCTAATATCTCCATGTCGGAAATGACATATCCTAAGCTAGGAAAGAACATTGAAACTCTCGTTACGACGTAAATGCTCATAAGTTTCTTTTTAATGATGAAATATATTGTTATAACAAGATTTAATTAGATTTTAATGCCTTTTAGTGTCTCGGTGTTTGTGATCATAAACCATTTTCTCATTTTTTAGCCAAAAATTGAAACCACATTTGGGCCAGCATATTCAGCAGTTACAACAATAACTACAGGTAAAATTTACTTTATTGTTTGTCAATAAAGGGTTATAATTTCTTGGATTTTGTTAGTCAGATGCAGACTGACCTAATGTCAGCTACTTTGCTACTCAGACAATGAAAAAAAGAACTAAAATGCTTAGTAGTGTCTAGTAACAAGCGAACTGTACAAAAAAATCCAAAAGAAACTCAAAGTAAACAGGGTTATGCTACCTTACTTCTGCTTTAGTCTGATGAATGCTCGGTTGTTTTTATTGTTAGTCACTAGTAAGCAATGTTTTGAAGTTTGCATATTTCTTCTTCTGCTTGCTAATTTTTTTGTTGTCCAACATATATGGGCCTAATTTTGCTGCTTATTGATAATATCGGCCCAGCAAATACACTTATGGGCACCTGCAATTTGTTTAAAATGACACTTTTTTTGCTCAAATGGCAAAATTGCACAATATTTCTTGCATTCATCTAGGGAAATCCTCAGCAAGTGTTATTTGTGTGAGATGAAATCAGCAAAAAATTGCCTATTAATGCATTGTTTGACGGCTTTGTCAAGCTCAAAAGTTTATGCTTGGCAGGGAGCTTTTATTCATTGAAATACTTTCTGAGCAAGGCTGAAAGCAGTGCCTAAAAGAACCAACTTTCAATTGCTTAATAGCAAAGAGGTACTTGTAGTTCCAGCATCTGCACCAGAACTGCAAACTGAACTAAACCGCCATGGAAAAGGGCAGTGAGTGATATCTGACCCTTGGGCGATGGTGAAACCATCTACCACTACTTCTTTGCTTCCTTTTACTACATGTTGGGAATATGTTAGAACTATTCTAAAGCATAATATTACATTACATGCAGAAATGGCCAATATCTGGAGTATGTGTCCTTCTTTGTTTTATGCAGTAATTTGAAGATTAAAAAATTGGGTTTCTGTCATTTTTCAGTTGAAATGACTATTTATCAATCTAGAAAGGTATATTCTAAATCATAATTCTACTATTATATGTGAATCCGTGGCAGTTCTACTAGACTTCGTTCAAGGAAGCTTTCTGCCCTAGTTCCTCCAAAAAATCTTCAACCAACTGACAATTTGGCTGCCATTTTTCATCCATTTGCTGTGGAAGTTTCACAGTGTCACAAACAGTTTTACGCCAGAACTTTTTTCCTCAAACTTTGAATTCATTCCTTTTAGATGGTTTTGAGCCCTTTTCTGGCTCGGTAGCTACCAGATACTCAAAAAAGGCTTTTCTATCTCCTAGCAAATGATTTACCATCAAATAGTGCCCAGTTCGTAAATTTTCTCTGGACTTTTGAGTAGCAGAGTAGCTGACATTGTACCAGTCTGCTCCAAGCCTGAGCCTATATTCTTTAATTCCCGTTTCAGATGAAGGAAACAAAGTACAATATCAGCATAAGAGGACAGCATCAATGTCAAGCCACAGATCTCAGAACGATGTTGAAGATGTAGGTCATAGATAACATAGTAGCAGTATTGATGAAATAGCAGTGATAATGCTTTTGGCCCTTTTTTTACAATTTGGTTGTGACCAGATAAAAGTGTGCATCTAAATATCTCCAGATATACCATTGCATATTTATGTTAAACATCTCTAGATATTCCATTGCATATTTACATTATTAAAAGAAACTAATTGTCCCAATATTTATTTTCTAGCATCGAAGTGTAAGCCATCACGGTAGTTTAACTCGTAGTCATCACAGCGAGTCAGCATTCTCAAGACCCTCTCGTACTGGCTCGGCTCTTTCTTCAACGTCTACTTTGTCTGGCACTTCATATCGATCGCCATCTTCTGATGAAGAGGTAAGATTTAAAGTTGAATGGTCCAGGCTAGCGTAATCTTGTTTCCTGCGACTGTCTGATATTTTCTTGTCATTTTGCTTAAACAATTATCATTTTCTTCGGGTGGACAAAAATCTTTCGTTGCAGTATTGATTATTTTGAACCTTTTATACATTTTGGTTGTTACCAAACACACAAAAATATTTATTTCGATCTTCTAGCAAGAGATTTCTGATGAAATATTGACATTGGCTCATTCTGTCAGTCTAACCTCTGCTAAGCTAATATAAAATGCCCATCCCTAGTAAGAAATCTTGATTAATATATCAGCCAGGGTGGCAGAATCTTGGTTTTCTGTCTTCGGATCGACAAAAAGGCTTTAAAAATATCAACATTGCTATTTCAAAGCAGTATTGATAATTTTGAATATTTTCTTCAGTTTTGTTGCTACCAGAGCTTACATTCCGCCGGTAAGATATCATCCAGTATCCTTCATTCTGGCATACCTCTCTCCTACCGTCATAATCCCTCGTTTGCTATCACAACTGTACCTGGCATAATATGTATAATGACAAGCCAATCCGTCCCATTTGCTTGTTGTATCTACGGAAACGTTTCATAGGACAGATAGTTTTGTTTCAGAACAACTATCGGAATCATGACGTTCCATCTGTGGATCATGCATGGTAGAGATATGTTTTACATATGAAGATACAATTTCACTGGCGTTTGAGCAGGAGCACATTCAATATTTGTTTCATATCTTCCATATTTATCTCGCATCGCCCGAAACGTTTTTGTGCCAAATAAATACCGTGTTATCAATTACTGGTGCTAATAGACAGACATAAACAAGTCTTGTCAAAATTACATTCGCTGATCCAACACTTTTCATTGATTCAGCACATGCCGTTCCCCGCTATGCCGAATTTTAAAAATTAATTACTCTTTTTCTCAATATCAGATCCCCCTTGTGTTTGCGGAACCCCCTCCAACTCAACTTCTTTGTAAAATATGCAATCGTGTTTATAAAGTTCCAGTGATCATGTCATGCGGACATTCTTTCTGTAAATCATGCACAATGACTGTTGAACAATGTCCTGTTGATGGCAAGAGTATGACACCGGTAAGTTATTGTTTATTATCGATGTTGGTGAAGTCTTATTTTTAAATGAAATTTATTTTAAGGTTGGAAAAAATACAACAAATACCTGGTACTGCAAGTTTTTTGCTAAAAGTGACATTCGTCATACGAATGTCAGCCACTCTGCTACTCATGAGAAAGTGGTGGATGGATTTGAAATGAAATGAAATCTATTTCACGTTATGCAATTAACAATGTTCACAATTATCTGGTTACAAGTTTTTGCTTGCATCCTGCCATTTCATCCTGTGTGGAACATATGAGGAACCGGTGGGGTTATCGAGCACAGCCCCAAGGCTGTTGGTTACAGGGCCTTGCCCATGGACACCTGGCATGTATTGCTCATTGGACCTTTTTCGTTCGTCGATCTTGAACGTATTTTGTTGGGGTTCAAACCCGTGTCATTCGTTAGGTGTTACGTTCGGCAGCTATTGTCGGTTTCATTACGCCACCGTGCCCCACAGTTTATTGTTACCATCACCCCCAAGGGCAGATACTATTCACTACACTTAATATGGTGATTCTGTCCTCTCAGGAGTTGAGTGCAGTTACTGGTATTTTATTTTGCCACTAAAGTAGATGTTAGATGGTTCTTTATATTTGCTGCTTCTGTCAAATTTGAATAAACACAATCGAATTTGAATAAAATGAAGTCTGACATTAATAAAATATTGCGAAAGTTTTTCTGTATTATTACGATAAATTTTTGAGTTTATGGCTTTGAGCAAGCATGGGCTGCCTTTTATAATGAACCTGGGAGTCTGGAATAAAAGTCCTTATTTATTCATTCATGAACAAACAGGGAGAGTGTTGTTTGAAACTCAGGAGTTTCGAGCTTTCCCGGTCAGTCGAGTTCAGCACATCATCGACGAAACAGCCTCAAAAAATGTTAATTTGGAATATGCTGTTGTATTCATTCAACATTCTTATCTTTATAAGAATTTTAAATGAATTTCAAAAAACTAAATTTTAAGACATTCAGGATCTAATTATGAATGGAACTATTTTTCATGTTTGCAAATTCTGCAGCAAAGTTGTTTTTGTCTTTCAGCCGTTTTAATCGATTTATGGTATTGATTTTTTGCCGCAGACATTCACAACAGTTCGGGTGGTTTTCTCGCCGTCTTATTCTCATTAGAAATTCAATTTTGTCGAGCATGAGTCACAGATGAGTTTCACCAAAACATCTTTTTCAACCTTTGACCCATGCATGACTGAACAAATAAATTTTAATGCTAATTTTTGACATGAATCGAGGTTGCTGCAAACGACCTTTTCTCCAAGAATCGGATTTACCCTAATTCAATAAAGCTGGCATGCTTGAATACCACCTTGTACTGTTTTTAGAAATGATTCATTTTAAAAGGCCACAACACAGACAGCTTTAATACCTGGTGGAATTTCCAAAAGTTTTTTTTATTCATTTATGCTCAAAGGCAAAGACTGACAAAATGCCAGGTACTCTGCTACTCAGACACCCGAAAGAAATGCTGGCATCAGAAGAAAAATTACCAAATAAATAACATTTCACTTCAGATTAATTTCTTGGGAAGAAAATACTGAACACCTATTTTTGTGTATTTAGTAGCAACTAAGTTGTAGGAAATAGTTCAGAACCATCAATACTGCTATGAATAATAAACTGATAAACCTGGTGACAGGGAGGCAGAATCTGGGTTTTCTTCAGCTGTCCGTAACTTTCGTGTACCGTAATTTTCTACAGACAGTTATTGATGATTTTGTACTTCTTTATACAGTTTGGTTACTACCAGACAATCAAAATGGAAAGGGTGCCTGATTAGCTCAATATGAGAGGTCTGCTGACGCTCAGTTGGTGAAGGGTGGTTTTGTATGCACTGCATATGGCTTCCTCCATTAACCAGGTCCATGTACAGGTAAAATGAGAAATATAAGCCAAAAATTCTTCCCTAATACGGAACTGGTATCTGCACGAGGGGTCGAGGTTTGTCATATGATTAAGCTCTATTTATCAGAATATCAGCTTTCCTCTCCCGCAGGATAATAATGAAATTGATTGTAGAATTTCTTTCTCATAATGCCCATCTAGTTCAATCCAAAAATAGTTATATTTAAAAACCATCTACTACGTCTTTTCTTCCTTTTGGTTGCTTCATACGACGCACATATATTAGTCATTACATTATGATTGTGATGTAATAAATCACAATATATTATTGCTTTGTTATGTAATAACACTCCAGGCTAAATAATGTGTCGTCATTATCTTGATTTCCTTCAGGTATATGGAACTTTTATAAATGCCTGAAATAGTGTTATTTCATAGCAGTGTTGATTGATTTTGAATCTTTTTATACAATTTTGTTGCTACCGGGCACTCAAATAGAGGCATATTTCATCATCTAGCGAGAGATATATCATGAATTATTGTTCATTTCTCCTATTTACTTCAGGTATCTGAGTAGCTGTCTTTGTGCCAGTTCTGTTTTGATCGTCCTTATTTGCTTTTATTACAATCTTTTATCTATTTAGATCTTGGACAACCTTGCAGTCTCTGAACAAGTGAATTCCCTGTTTATACATTGTCGTTATGGATTGAAACCGACTGCAGATACTTTTGGTGAATTCGAAATCGATCAAAACGGATGTCCCTTTACAATCAGATTTGGAGAGAGAAGGTATAGATGAGACATTTGACATGCAATAATTATTTTAAAATGTGTGGTATAGAGTCTCATCTTTAATTAAATTTAAAAATGTTTCAACATTTTGGGAGAGCGATAAGTTCTTGCACAGAGTAATTTTAACAGCATCTACAACCCTAGGAAATATTATATCCTTTGTAAACATATTTCTGATGGAAACCTTTCTTTTGCTTTCTGTGTAGCAGAGTGGCTGATATACTGACCAAAACTTCTAACCAGGTCTTTTCTTTTTAAAAATAAATTTGTCTTAATCCAAATAGCAGGGATCTAAACCTAATTGACATTGAACCTAAGCAATAGTCACTGACATATATTTCATTGCATGAAATGATCCATTGCTGACTGACGCATGATTGGCAAAAAAACGCTAAAACCGAATGCTATTTCATGCTGCGTCCGTGGTCCGTAGCATCTTTTTGGGAAATTCTCTGATCGCATTACAACTTGCATTACAAGGAATGATCCATTGCAGGGCGGCAGAATCTTGGTTTTCTTCAGGTGTTCCAATTTCATTTTCTTCCGGTGCCAAAAATATCTTCAGAACCATCAACACTGCAATATCATAGCAGAATTGATGATTTCCAACCAATTTTTTTACAGTTTTGCTGCTACCAGGCTCTCTAAAAGAGACATTTATTGAATCTTCTAGTCACAGATATGTGCTAAAATTTTTAATGCTAAAATTTCGTCTAATCGAACTCATTTTCTTCGGATGTCTGAGTAGCTGTCATTCTGTCAGTCTGTCCTTAAGAAACTTCCATCTTCAAATCTTCGTGTAAACGATGCCAGGGTGGAACAAACTTCAGCTTTACTGTACTTGATACTGCACTTCAAAATTTATTTAATATACAGGAAGCACGAATCTGAGTGTGAATATGCACCGGTATCATGTCCAAACAACCCGGCTTGTCCTACGATGCTGAAAAGACATTTATCAGAGCATTTGGAATCGTGCAAACATATAAAATGTCCGAATCATAAATTTGGGTGAGATGTGCATAATTTTATTAGGATGAAATTTCATTTTTATTCTGTGGGAGAGGAAAGCAGAGTATATGACTCAAACGCTTAATCATAGCGACTGCAAGTTCTCGTCCACACGTTAAAAGCTTTCTAACTAAACTTTTACTAATTTTTGTACGGATATTATTGTGGAGGAAGCATTTTGCAGTGGCGCACGGCTAATATTTATAGAGCCACGTAAATTAATAAATGAGAACTAACGAATCATAGCTAAAACATGTCTATTGCCAGTGGGAAGGAATTCCAAAGTTTAAAGGTTCTTGGAGCAAACTTCTTTTTTCTGCAGAATATTTGACAGGGTAAAATGATAATTAAATTAATTCTATTATTCATGAAATTTCAATTTTGGATTTCCTAATTTAGTACCAGTATATCCAATTTTTCTGATAAACTATTTTGAAACGCTTAAAACTAAAATATGGAATCTTCAACTACCGGTATCTAAATATCCCCTCTAATCTTATACTTTAATCCCTTTACAGATGCCAGTTTGTTGGTGACAAATCAAGTCTCACGAACCATGAGAATGCTTGTAAGTTTGAGATGGTCAAAGATTTTCTGCAACTAACTGAAGACAGAATCACTGAACTTACCAATGCTATGAGGCAGAGGGACGATGAAAATAGCTTTCTGAGGTTTGTTTCAAAATGAATATTTCTTTATGAAAAATTTTATTTTGGTTAATGGACACATGAAGAAAATGGGTCCATCCGAAAGTATTTTAACAAATCGATGATAGTTTTTTACATATCTCCTACTAGAAGATCGAAAAATGTCTCTTTCCAAGTGCCTGATAGCCACCCAAGCTGTACAAAAAGTTTGAAATCATCAAGGGTTTGAAAATGAGACCTCACAGATACAATGATAGTTATTCACTGTTAATTAGGCCAAGTAATGTCCTTACCTATTCTATAGATCGGTTTATCATTGCCCAGGGCAGATACCACTTATTGCACTTTACCATTACTGTTCAGTTCCATTTGGGGTGTTTTCCGCTTTGGTTACCAGTCACTGGTGCTGTTACTCCATCTTGTTGAAAAAGCTGTTTAGGCTTCGTTTCCAACCTTGCTTGAAGTGAATTTCAATAAAACAATAAAACAAGAGTAGGGTGAATCCAATGCTATCTGTCCTGGGCATTAGTGAAACCATGTCATCTTAGTATCCTTCAAGTGGACTTTTACACATGAAATAGGTTTTTAAATCTCTTCTATCAATTTGCTAATTGTTGTTGTTTCTCTTTTCAGGTCAATGTTGTCAAAAACAGCAGATCGGGTTGATGAGTTGGAAAAAGCAACAGAAATCAAATTTGGTAAAAAGCAATTTTTTAATGATGAATTCACCCTTTTTTATTGAAATTCACGCTGAGCAAGGCCAGAAGCAGCTTTCAGAAGGAATCAACCACCGGCCACTCAATATCAAAGAGTTACTGAATGATTTATTACCAGCAACTGCACTCTAAACGAAAAACATTCAAAACAGAACTTCCACAGTAAAGTGCAGAGATTGGTCTCTCCCCTGGGTGATGGTGAAACCACCTACCACTTCTGAAAACTCTTAATGAACATAGGAGGTGGCACCCAAAAAGAACCAGCTACTGGTAACATCCACTATTAATTCAAAACCTACTTGAAATGTAAAATTTTTAACTGTCCTCTGAGAGGAAAACGTTCCATATCCAACGAATAGTGGTTTCGAAAACTGGAATAGTCAAATCAAACATTTCATAAATTGACGAGTCATGAATTGAATCAAATAATTCATACAGCCCTAACCACCAGTAATGTGAACAACAGTGCGCCAGGGTGGCAGAATCTTGTTTTTCTTCAGGTGTCAAAAATGTTCATATCAATATTTCATGATGAAACCATGTCTAGACGATTTAAAATATCTCTTTTTGAAAGTGTGGTATCAAACAAACTGTACAAAAAGGTTCAAAATATGAAATAGCAATGTTGATAGTTTTGAAGCCCTTTGGTCACCCGTCATGAAAATGACATGAACATTCCGAACACTAAGACATATATAACATATAGTTCAATTCTTCTTGTAGATGTCTTGACACAAAATCAAAATAAAATCACTGAAGAATTACGGCAACTACGTCAAGACACTGCGATCATTTCTAATGAACTTCAGAATTTAAACACAAAGCTCAACATGGGAGGAATTGGATGTAAGTCTCATTGCTGACGAAAAAATTTTAACATTTGGGGACGTTTACTAAGTATTTGTACTAGTTAAATTATTTTTAGTGACATTTTGCAGAATATGAGATTCTGAGGTATCTTTTAGTGAACTGTAAAACCATCTTTATTGTGTCCTTGCGTCTTTGGATCAGTATAAAAAGTTAGGCAATGATCTAATGAAAGCTCAGAAATATAATTGTAATTTTGTGCAAAGAGATCGTGTTTGACTTTGATACCATCTCATTCAAGCATTCTTGTGGCAACAGCCACATACGGATTTGAAGTCGCAAGTAAACAAGGAAGGTTTTACGGTTCGCTAAACGGTACCTCAGAATCTTGTAGTCAATAAAGTTTAGTTTCAAATAACTCCTTGATTAAAAAAATGTTTTCAACATTTCTGATAAAATAAACATATTTTACAGCAAAGTCATGATTTATATCAATTTTTACGGCTTAAACTTGGCATTTTCCATGATTTTACCGCTAAATGAATTAATTCAAGAATAACTTAAAAACAAAATTGCTTTTAAACAGAATTACAAAATACCTGACTTCAAATAAGAATATTCATGTCTTGTAGGTACGAGCTTTAGAATAGTCGTAACGTATTTCCTGCATGTCTTAAGAGGGTACTCAAAGAAAAAAAAAAACCATACATCTAAAAAATTTTCTATGGTCTTTCATGAATTTGATGGGAACCAACACTCGGGGGGGGAGTTCAAATTAGCGCACCCGGGTCACTTGTTTCTCTTTGTTAAAGCAATTTGGCCCCATACGGCTGTCCAAAATTTCCGATTCAATTTCTGTAACTATTCTAAATAAACAAAATGACGGTTTCAAGTGTGCATTTGAAGTAAATTATAAGCTGATAAAAAGATGTCTTTGTTTATTATATGACTTCTGATTTGATTCAGGAAAATTATTCGATTCTATTTTAAAACCAAAATATATTCAATTGTGGCCGCCCCCAGTGCGGGATGATCTTCATATAAAGCATGCTGTTGCTGGTGCTATATGTTATATATCATTTATTACTATCTCTGTTGGGTTAAGTAGTTTTTTAGATTATACTGGTGTTGCATAGGGGAATGGATCTCATGAAATATAGTTCCATAATTCTGATTGTCATCAAAATTTCTTATGCTGGGCACGGTCCACCTATCCTGAGTAGATGGTTTTATCATTGTCCAAGGCAGATACCACTCACTGCTCTTTACCATGGCAATTCAGTTCAGTTTGTAATGTTTTCCGCTCAAAGTGCAGTTGCTAGTACTACGTCTTGCAGTAGCTCTTTGGTATTAAGTGGACGTTAGTTGGTTCCATTTTATGCATTTCTTCTGGCCTTGCTTAGAGTGAATTTAATAACAAAAAAATGGGAGGCAATGCCAGTTTATTCTGCCTGTTTATTTTCAATGACATTCGGGAATATGGTACTAAACCTCTTGAAATTCCAGAGAAACTCTGCATTTTATTTGAGATTTGTTTGCTTTCCTGGTAACTTTCATGATTCCTTGTTACATTTTTTTTTGTTTTCATTCATCCGAGTGAATCACCCTGATCAAAACCCTGTAACAGCAGCCACTTATATGTGAACAGGGATAGTTATATTGGAAAGTTTCCTGGTTCATGCTTATTCAATCAATGAATATATGAACAATCTAAGCTGCCAACCATATTCAGGCTTGCAGATTTGCTACAATTCACGAGATTCCAAAATCTTCCCATAAAGAGGGTAATATAGTATATTAAATGGAATCAATGCTGGATTACACAGAAAAGAAGCAAAAGGAACCTCAGGAAATCAATGTTTCATTCTTGAAATGAATATTTTAAAATTGCATCATATTGATGACTGTGAGACAGTTCATATTAGGTTCTACTTTTGTCTTGTCTAGATCGAATCTCATTAAATAAAAACTCTACTATTATCTCTTTTTTTCTAGTATACGACCCTCAACAGATCTTCAAATGCAAAGGGACGTTTGTGGGACACACAGGTCCAGTGTGGTGCTTGTTCGTTCATGGAGATTTGTTGTTCAGTGGATCGTCCGATAAGAATATAAAGGTGCCTATTCATTGCCCTTTCTCTCATTCTAGCATAGATATATTAAAAGTTGTAGATGTTATAGTATCGCCCAGGGCAGATACCATTCACTGAATTCAAATTTGTGTTGGATGTTTTCTGTTTAGAGATCAATATCTATTAGGGTGATATAAATTTGTTTTTTTTTTAGGAAGTCTGGGATAAATATGTCATTGCTATTTCATAGCAGTGAAATTTGATTGCTGTCAGACATTCTTTAAGAGACATTTCAGTCTTTTAGTCAGAGATTTACTATAAAATTTTTACTATTTAATGACTTCTTTTCTTATGATTTGATTTACTCTAGGTGTCTGTGGTTCTGTTGTTTTTAAAAGGTTGAAAGCAAGCCCTAAACTAACATAATCCTGTTGCAATCTTCTTCCAGGTCTGGGACACAGCGACAAACTATAAATGTCAAAAAACATTGGAAGGTCACACTGGTATTGTCCTGGCTATAACGGCTAAAGGAAGTAACTTATACAGTGGGTCTGCTGATTGTAAGATCAAGGTTTGTAACAATATTCCTTTATTTTTAATTTAAATTTAGGTACTTCGAGTGACTGAAATCGAACTGACACCAAAAGCTTCAAAACCGTCAACACGGCTAATTTATAGAAGTATTGGTGATTTTGAATCTTTTTCTGCAGTTTGGTTGCTACAATTCATCCTAAATGATATGTTTTAATCATCTAGTAATTGATATATCATGATATATTGAGCATTTGATGTATTTTCTTGTGATGATACACATTTTCTTCGGTTGTCTGAGAAGCATCTGAGTGTCTGATTAGCTGATATTCTGCTATCAACTAGAAATCACACTCTTAGAAGCAAGATTCGAATTTCACTACATTGTTCATCAATTGTAGGCAAATGATCGCCAAACTTTAACGGTTGAATCGATGTTCTCTTTCGAGTAGATCAATCTCAATAAAGTGCAGTTAGTCCTAGTTTTTTTCACAGCCACTCATTTGAGCAGATCACCCTGTACACGGCCTTGTACTTAGAGACAACTTGGATATTGTTTATTATGGAAAGATATGATTGTTCCGGTTCTGCCTACCGTAGCTTATCCAAGTTATTACACCCTGGGTTGACTAACGGGCATGAACTAGCAAGCCGGACTCGTTGGGACTCAAACCCGAGATCTTCAACTTGTGATGCCATGACAACCATCATACCTAGTTAGTTTCATTGAATAGACAAAAGCATCTCAACTTCTCAGTTCGAGTTACTAGAGGTCACTCAAGCTATTACATTACATAGGTTGATTGATGGGAATAGAATTATGAGTCGGACTTACAGAGACTCAAACTCAAGATCTTTAAAATTTAATGCAATCATGTTATAACCACTAGGTCACCACGATAAACAGATGGTTTATGCAAAATTTATATCTAGTGTCGTAACGGCGACTAAAAGGAAATATAAAATTGGTATATGGTTCAACCTCATCCGGGGCAGATACCACTTACTATACTTCACTTTAGAGGTTCTGTTTGTAATGTTTTCTGCTGCTTATAAAGTGCGGTTTCTGTACAACATTTTGTAGTAATTCATTGCCAATAAGTGGCCATTAGTTGGTTTCTTTTAGGTCCTGATCCCTGGATTTGTGTGGATTTCAAATAATAAAAATAAAACATATTATTACTCTACAGGTGTGGAACATTAACTCGTTAGAAGAAGTGAATTCCATAGAAGCTCATGAAAATATTAAGGTTTGAGTTTTTTGCAATGGCCAATTATTTAAAGGGATTGATGAAAGGATCTGTACCATTCATAGAAGAACAGGTTTTAGTGTTATTGGAAAGATGAATCTTTTTTATTTTGCTGAAACTACCCTAGTTATTACAGTTTGAAGAGAGGGGTGGGCATGGATAAAAGAGCCTTACTATCATGCAATGTGCCATTTTATCTCTCCCCATCAAGTTTATTCTCGCTTTTTACGGTCCCTTCAAGGTAGCCACTGACACGATGATCGTATAGTCACTATGGCAAAACTATTCGGAACACTTATTCATTGTCATGTTTTCTGCATAAATTATTTTTTTGTTGTTGTTGTTTTGAGTTAGAAATATGTTTACGTGTTTACTGATTGACAAACAAATGGATTTGTGATATATTTTCTCTTTCACAGGTTTGGAAAGTTGGAGGGTCAGACCTGACGCTTCATCGGAAATTGACTGGTTTAAATCATTGGGTCCGAGCTCTGGTCGCCTCTCAGAACTTCATATATATAGTGGCAGTTACCAGACTGTTATGGTGGGCATATTTATTTTATCTTTTTTTTTTTATTGAAAATTTGCCCAAGACAAGTATAAAACAGGCTGGCTTAATTTTGTTTTTCTTCGTGTATACTAAACGCACATTCCATTTTCCTTGGGAGTCCAAAAAGCTTCAAAACACTTAACACTTCTATTTCATAGGAATATTGATGATTATGAACTTTTTTCCTGCAATTCAGATGCCCAAAGAGTCATTTTTGAGTCCCGGTTCAATTTTATGAAATATTTTCAATTTGCCAAGTTCTCCTCTGATGGCATCCATTTTCTTTGGGTCTGGTTTTCTTTGTCAGGGTACCAAAGTAGCTGACATTCTTCCTGCCAGCCTGATTTCTCGTATCATTTAACGGCCAAGATCCATGTAAAATAAAAAAAATACCTGCAAAAGCAATTGCACACGAAGTAGAGATGAGCAATTCAGAATACTTCACTTTTCCATAAATGTTTGGAATACTTGATTCGAAGGCATAATATCTATTCCTATTAGGAGTTTTGTAGGATATCCAATATTGATGACTTTGGCAAAAATCTCAATTTTTGGTAAAAACGGCCCTATTTTAATAACTTTTTTTAATATCTTATTTGAGTACCCTTACAATAAGGAAGTCGGGCTTGTACATTATGCTAACTAGTCTGGTAGATTCTGGCTTTAGAATTATTCTAGCATTTTTCCGGCTTGCTGTGAGAGGTGACTAGAAGAATTAAAATTGTAGTTTCAAGTCAATATCTTATTTATTGGTAGAATACTCCCTGTTGAAACAATACATTAAACATGTATGGTTTGTTTTTCTAATGTTAACATAATTCTACAGCTCTTATTTATATCATGTTATAAAAATTCCATTTATTATAAACCATTTTCTTTTTTGTCGATTTTCTCACCACTCTCTTTTTCTAGTATACGACCCTCAACAGATCTTCAAATGCAAAGGGACGTTTGTGGGACACACAGGTCCAGTGTGGTGCTTGTTAGTTCATAGAGATTTTTTGTTCAGTGGATCATCTGATAAGAATATACAGGTACCTATTCATTGCTTTTTCATTCATTCTAGAATAGATATATCAAAAGTTGTAGATGTTGTATTATCGCCCACGGTAGATACCATTCACTGAATTCAATTCTGTGTTGGATGTTTTTTGTTCTATTTGACTGATGGACTGCTGTCTATCAGGGTGATATGAACTCGTTTTTTCTTTGGCAGTAGTAGATCAATCTGAATAAAGCAGTCGGTTGTAGTTTTTTTTCACAGCCATTCATTCAGCGGATCACCCTGACATGGCCCTGTACTGGCAGCCACTTAGAGACAAATAGGATATTGTCTAATATGGAAAGATATGATTTTTCCCGTTCCTGCTTAGCCTACCCAAGTTATTGCACCCTGGTTTAACTAACGGGCATGGACTAGCAAGCCGGACTTGTCGGGACTCAAGTTATTGCAAAATAAATTGAAAAATAAATGAATTTGTGATATATTTTCCATTTCACAGGTTTGGAAAGTTGGAGGGACAGACCTGATGCTTCATCGGGATCTGGCTGGTTTAAATCATTGGGTCTGAGCTCTGGT
This sequence comes from Styela plicata, assembly GCA_963675895.2. Taxonomy (NCBI): domain Eukaryota; kingdom Metazoa; phylum Chordata; class Ascidiacea; order Stolidobranchia; family Styelidae; genus Styela; species Styela plicata. Next base: position 4,152,959 of record OZ023140.1, read on the forward strand.
CGCCTCTCAGAACTTTATATATAGTGGCAGTTATCAGACTGTTATGGTGGGCATATTTATTGTATCTTTTTTATTGAAAATTCGCCCAAGACAAGTATAAAGTAGGCTGGCAGAATTTTCTTTTTCTTCGCGTGTACGAAATGCACATTTCATTTTCTTCTGTTGATCAAAAAGCTTCAAAACCATCGACCATCAATGATGATTATGAACCTTTTTCTGCAGTTCAGATACCCAAAGGGTCATTTTTGACTCCCGGTGAGAGGTGTATTATGAATATATTTTCAATTTGTCCAATTTTCTTATGATGGAATCTATTTTCTTCGGGTGTCTGGGTAGCAGAGTAGTTGACATTCTGCCAGCCTTATTTCTTGTATCATTTATTCCTCTTCTGACTAACTTTAGGCAAGACGGAGGCAGTACCTTGAAAAACCAACTAACAACCAACTAATATGGCCAAGATCTATGTAAAATAAAAAACTATTTTGCTAGTTTTTGATTATTTTCAACTATTTCGGCTAATTTGTACAGAAATAAATAAAATTAGATGTAAAAGAAATGAAAATTCATGTTTCAGTAAAATGTTGTGAGTTTTCTAGGATATTGAATATTGAAGATTTTGGGAAAATCTCAATTTTGTATAAAAGATGACTAAATAATTTCAAATCCCTTTTTTCTCAGCTTCTTTCATTACCATATTTGAGTACCCTTCAACAAGGAAGTCAGGCTGCTTGTACATTATGCTAACTAGTCTTGTAGATTCAGGGTTTAGGATTACCCTAGCATATTTCCTGCCTGCTGTGAAAGGTGACTACAAGAATTAAAAGCGTAATAGATGGTTTTAAGTCAATATCTTATTTAGTTGCAGATCCCTGTTGAAACAACACGTTAAACATGTGTGGTTTGTTTTTCTAATGTTATCATATTTCTACAGCTCTTATTTATATCATGTTATAAAAATTCAATTTATTATAAACATTTAATTTTGTAATTGGCAGGTAGTCTCGATCCAAAGATTTCAAGATACTCTATTTTCTCGTTTGTGTCTTCCAACGAAAAGAGATGTGCTACTGGGTTGTTTTCATCGCAATTAAGTAAGTGAAAGCTGCCACAAATAAGTATAAATGATACAGTAAAGGAGATTGGAGAAATTTGACTGAAATTTACAGATGGAAGCCCACCAGTAATTATTTTCTTGCTCAAAACATTCATTATTCTATTTGACTGACACATTTGGCTGTTCTTTTTATATTATGTAACAGTAAATTTTAGTTTGTCACGATATATTCTTGTTTGGAGCTATTGATGAATGGCATCGAAATTATATTCAATTCTAAAAACATATTAATCAAAGCTCTAAAATCATTATTGTAAGATATATGTACATTATTTCAAGTTAGAACTTAGTTTTCTGCTCTTTATTTAGCTGAACAACTACCGTTCCAAGACCCCTCGCACTAAAACCTGGAAGATCTTCTGATAATTCAACTATAAGAAGTCTTACAGGAGGTAAGCTGTTTGAATGTGTAAGAAGTCTTCAAAGTCAAATGTCACCTTTTTAATGTTTTTTGGTGTTCTTTGATATTTATGTATGGTTTTTTACTAATCTTGTCGTGTCTCTCTTGTGAAATCTGTCTACTTTTTGGTTCTTGTTCAGTGTCGCTTCAATTGGGACAACAAATGTTTTTTTTTTATTCTTTAAACTTATAATATCTTAAATAACTTAATTTTAAAATGTCAAGTTTGCCCTTTTATTCTCCGATGTTACCTCAATCGAATTAAAATTTCCCAGCATCACACATATGTGAAATATACCAGAAAAAATGAAATAAAATTCATTTCACATTATGCAAGTGTACAGTTTAAATCTATATCTGGGTGCGAGAAATATCTTGCATCTTGTCATTCCATCTAATATGGGACCAATGAGGAACCGGTGAAGTTATTGAGCATCGTTGCAAGGCTGTGGTTTACAGTGCCTTGCCCAAGAGCACTCGTATGTATTGTTCCTTGAACCCTTTCGCATTTATCAATCTTGACTGTGCTTTATCGGCAGCAGACATCATCGGTTCCATCACGCAACCACGGTCCAAATAAAATGTCAAGTAAAATATTTCTTGACTCTGATCCATGACTTTCTAATTCTACATTTCCAGGTCCGGATCAAACTTAAACATCTGGTTTATCACAAAGTCCATGACAAATTGAATTTCTTCGTCTGGAATATTTCATGGTATGTACTTTTAAAGTAAGATTAGTGTCATAAATGTCAAAAATGAATCAGATATTAAAAAAAGACTTTCATTGGAATAATTTCATAATAAAAGTGTCTTAGAATATTTGACTTTCAAAAATTAAAATAATAAAATGTCATAATTACATAATCTGTGAAGATGAAGACGCCTTATTTCCTTTTACCTATTGTCATATTTCCTGAGTTTATGTTATGAGACTGGGAAATTTATCTCGCTTATGACGTAACTTATCATGCAGCTAACTTTATAGTGATATTATGCAGCAGGCATTCTAGCATCTCATCGATGTGATCCGGAAAAATTTGCGTGCAATGGTATATGATTTGAGTTTTCAAATCTCTACATTCGATTAAAGTGTGACCAATTAAGACAGGTACTATAGAATTCGCTGACGCTGTATATCAGCACAAAAAGGGGTTGTGTATGTTCTCTGACTGATTCAAGTCTCATGATTGTCTGAAAATGTCATATTGTTATGGACTGTGCTGACATAAATTTGATTACCGATATTCCACTGTAATTACAGTGCCATGCCATGTTTGTCTAATCATATATAATATTTATATTGTTGCGAATTATAATTTTTTTCCAGAATCTGCACAATTATCAATGGTTCAACCTTCCACTTCTGATTTGCCATAAGTTCCATCGACCAATCATGGCATTAGAAATCCAACTGATTCAAGTTCTGTTCCTCCAGATACAACAAGTCTAGGTTCGTCGTCATCTCAGAGCGAACTTCAATATAATATATATATTTATATGTTGTACTTAACCAGACAGCCTCATATATATCTTATCTACTTGTAACAAGCTTTTTTCATTTTATAAACGAATATTATGTAAATGTTGAACTGAAGTTTGGTTGTTGCTAGGCGCTAAATAGTAACCTTATTTCCAAATCAGATTTGAGAACAATAATATTCTATATATGCGATCTTGATTATCATTACATGGCAGAAGATCCATTGCTCAAAATTGATATATCGCAAAGTTCGTACATACATACCCCTCATCAAAAGTGGTGCCAAATTTGTGGGAGAAAACAGGCATTTTAGATCGATAAGTTATTTTTAGAATAAAGATTTATATGTTCATTAAATATTGTATTCATAGTGGTGCACCCTCCATCTATTAATTTAATGTCTTAGATTGGGCATAAATTTTGCTTGTAAAATATCATTACACAATATAAATGAAGGAAAAAACATGAGTGTAATAGAATTCGATTTGAAAAATTGATTAATTTTGTAGGCTTTATTTATTCATTAACTGATTATTTATTCTTTCGTAAATTATGACAAATGACAACGTCAGAAGTAGCTTGAAATGTAGAATTTAAGTTGACTTCACTTTTTTTTGAAAAATTGTTTTTATATTTCAGCTTGGTGAAATGGAGCTTTGATGTACGAATAAAGTTTCCAGGAGATGACTAATAATATGTTTTTTTATTCAACTTTGGACCCATTGCAATAGTTTTGAAAAATAATTATACTGGGACTTTGCCTCATAGTTGAAGATTTATGTAAAGTTAATACCAAGAACTAACTCAACATGGTCTGCAGGAAAGTTCACAAAAAAAAAACTGTCCAAACTTTATATTTATCCTGTTACCACTATTATTGGTTCCTTTTGATAACACGCTGATACGTCTTTAAAAGGAATGAAAGGAATAAACATTTCATTTAAAGTAAATTGTTAAATTCATATACATGGATATGGTGCATCTCTTTTTCTCCTACATATCATTCATTGACGTGAAATGTATTGCTAATCAATTTATATAAAAACTACTGTATCTTCAAGATTTTTTTTCAATTGTGGTCTTGTGATATTTCTTGTGGCATATTTTTTCGTTATGGAGCTATTACTTATATTGCAAAAGTTCAGCATTATTATTTGATCATGTAATCTGTTCTCATCTGACAGAAATTTTACTTTGATAAACATCGCTCTGTCATTGTATTTCATGAGTGATTCGCGCCCCGTATTATTGTGACCAGTATATTATATCTTATGTTGTGGAATCGCACATATTATCAATAAAATGGGACATAGTCTCTCAAGTATTCATTTCGAAAGGTAGGCTATTACTAGACACCAAACTGGCAGATGAAAATTTAGCAAATGTGCAATATTCCGTGTTATATCTCTTGCTTGAAGATAAAAATGCCTCGTTTTGAGCATTTCCCAGCTACCAAATCATAGAAAAAAGTACAAAACTATCAATACTGCTAGGGAATAGCAGCGTGAATGGTTCTGAAGCTTTTGTGTTGATCGCAAGAAAATGACATGCACATTTCAAGCTCCCGAAAAAGGGCCATTATTAGATATTAGTATTATTTATGCAAAACTGCAGTATCTGCAATAATTTTTTGTTATATGTTATAATTCAATGAGTTTTTTGTTGTGAAATATATTTTTTTCATTATTTCTGAAAGTTCGGCGCAATTTTATTCAATAATATTATTTGTCAGAATTTTAGTTTAATGAAACTTTAATTTAAGGAACACAGGGGGACAGTGCTTATTAGTAACATAAGCTACCTTGAAATCATTATATTCTGCTCAAAATTAATAGACCGATACTATTTATAAAAAGCTTTTCGGAAATATAGATTATTTTAGAACTTTTTTACTATTTTTAAGTAATACTCAAGATCATAGCATTGGAATGACCAATGATTGAATTTCAACAATAAGATTGACAAATTGAACATTTTTTGCCTACTTTTGCATGTACCAAATGTAGTTGAGAAGTGTTGGGCATTCTGAGCATCAGTGATTAATTTTGTAGCAATCCACGATTTGTTTTATCCAACGTAATGATTTTTTTTTTGCCGATTGCTTCAAATATTATTCAATTTATATTTGATAATATTGTGCTTTTTCTAATTATTATGCAATTTTATCTAGATTTATCACTGCAAGCCTTGGTACATAAACTTCATAAACAGAATGTATATATGCAAATGGTAATTTGTGAACATCCGGGGTTTATTACTCAATTCTTATTAAAAAATCTGTAATTTTCATATGAAGATTATGTACGTTTTGAGGAAGGTTTGCATTGCATTAATGTGCTTCCTGCTATCTTATCCAGAGTTACCTGTAATATGACTCTTATCACAGTCTATCAAATGTTCAAAAAAGATAAAACTCATAATATTCATCAAAATCCAATCTTTTTAAGCAGTCCGAAGGTTTGCCTTGCTATAATTTCTCTTATATATTGGAGCATTTTGTTATCATGTCGAAGCAAAAAAATTCCCTCCACAATCGCTACATCCGCAAAATGCCTTAAGGGTGTTCCAGTTCCAGGCATTGATGAATATTAATATGGAAAGTCTTAATTATGGGTTCTATTCTTACTCTTGTTTTCATTATTTCAGTCCGTTTTTTTGTTGCCATTTGCTCAGTTTACTTTGCAAATTCCATAACCTCAAACCACCATTCAGGTTGCACCATTGAACAGAATAAAGAGTGGTAGAAAACATCTATGCTAGTTTAGGACAGATAACTGTCACTGCTTCTGTTAAACGCCGATCCTTTCTAGGAATATTCTCTGGTGTCAGTGATACTTGATTTCATATAGTTTGACTCTGATCGTTCCAGTGGTTTCTGAATCTTCCAAGTTTCACTTGCAGCAAACTGATTCAAACAATATATTTTAGGATTTACATTTGTCAAAAGTCCAGACATTTTAAAGGTATTAAGGAAATCAGTCGAAAAAATACCGCTCAAAAATAGTGATATCACCAGGCTAACGTTCTATGGATAGAATTACGTATGAAAAAATCAATATCACATATGGGGTCGTGACCAATTTTGACTTTTACTTTTGTCGTAATATTTAGCTACTGCTGCATACGCAGTATATTCAGCGTAAAATTAATTAAGCAAAAGTTACTGGCTAAACATATATTGTTTAAATTAAATGAAAAAAAATACTACCTAATTGAAATATTTAGATCTGGCCCAAAGTTTGCTTTATAGTAATGTGCTTCCTGTTGTCTTATCCAGAGTTACCTGTAATAGGACTCTTATCATAATCTATCAAATGATGAAAAAAGATAAAACTCATAATTTTCATCAAAATCCAATCTTTTCAGCCGTCATAATTTGCCTTGCTATAGGTTCTCTCTTATATTGGAGTAATTTTTTATCATTTCGAAGCAAAAAAAAACCCTCTACAATAGCCTCTACAAAATGCCTTAAGGGCTGTATCCAGTGATTCGGGCATTGAAGAATATTAATATAGAAAGTCTTAATTTTGGGTTCTATTCTTACTCTGTTTTCATTATTTCAATCCGGTATTTTGTTGCTATTTGCTCAGTTTACTTTGCAAATTTCCTAATCTCAAACCACCATTCAGGTTGCACCAAGAACAGAACAAAGTGTGGTAGAAAGCATCCATGCTGGCTTGGGACAGATAACTGTCACTGCATCTGGTAAACGCAGATCCTTTCTAGGAATATTCTCGTGGGTCAGTGATACTTAATTTCATTCAGTATGGATCTGATCGTTCCAGTGGTTTCTTAAATCTGGTTGGTTGCCCGGTTGGCTCGATCAGTAAAGCGTAGGTAATAGGCTTCAAGCTACACATCTCTGATCGTGATGACCTAGACTCGAATCCCGTGAGTGATGATTATATGGGAGAGGTCTGCTGGACGCTTCGCCGGCGCACGATGATTCACGTAAGCACATGCCTAAGGCTCCCTCAACCAACCTGGTCCTTGTAAAGGAAATAATGAGGAATATAGTAAAACTAAAACCTTAATCCGCTCAAAGACCACTCAAAAATAGTTTACATCACTAGGCCAGCGTTCTGTAGATAGAATTATGATGTAAAGACCGAAAACATATATATACCGACCACTGGCGCCAGCTCAGAGTTCATTGACACGAGGGACATCGAGAATCAAGGTCACTTTAATCTTGTCTGAAGAAGTTAGACAATGTTAGCTTACAATAAACTTATATTTCTGTGAAATTAGAACATGATATTTTTGGTGGTGATTAGACATTTACCTTCAGACTTTCATGTTTCTTTACCCCAGAAATTTAGAGTATTTTATAGCATTTTTGGAACGACCCCTTTTCAGTATATGTTGTTTTCGATGACTTAACTTTTTCATTGCCCTGCTGATGCATGAAAAATAAAACATTTGCTCTTCACTGGTGGAGCAATTAGAATCACTATGAATATCCGTGGTAGAAATCACCCGATATTTATTTGTTTAAATTAGATTAAAGCAATGCCCAACCTGGCCGACGAATATTGCGATTTGACGATGATGGAATCATGAAGTACAAATATCGATAGACAGATTTTGGCGGGATAAAATTGCCTTTCCATCGAGGTTGAATTTGCCGAGTGTTTTTAAACTAACTTTAGGTGCCATAACAGCGTGGTAGTGCATTCTACTATATCATAGAAACGGATATAAGAAATGAAGTTTGTGCGTGGAATGGAAATGAGGTTAGTGCGGTTTTTATTCGGCGTTGGAAACTACGCATCTCTGATCGTCGTGCCGAAGGCTCGAATCCCGCGAGGTATGATAACAAGCAAGAGGTTCGCTGGAAACCAGATCGGCGAACGATTGTTCACGTAAAGGCTTTCTTCATCATGTATATGCAAAATGAGTATGTTTTTGTTTCACGTATCATCTGGCATGTATGTCAAGAGTCCCGTGTGCGTGACAGTACGTAACCGAATTGTCTGAAGTGAAAATGAAAAGTTTGTTTTCTGATTTCATTTTTATTAAATTTACTGATATTCTTACACTCGCTGTGATATCACCCATGGCTTGGTTTAGGAAACACAAATTGGGCATTTATATTCGTAATGTAAATTGTGAGCAAATTTTCTCCGAATTTTGTAAAAACAATAAACTGAAAATCCGACAATTGTGAAATAAAAGAATATCTTCCGGTATTCATTAGCCGGATTTTAGAATAGGAATAAATTATTTTATTAGCAATGATATATTCCTTGAAATATCTTTCCAAATAATCTAAACACGGAAAATTGAGCGCAAATTACCTCGAAATTTTGAAAAAGAAAAAAATTCAAAATCTCAAAATTGTGAAATCGAAAAAAAATGCTTCGGTATTTATTAGCCGGATTTTCAAATAGAAATAAATTATTATATCAGCAATGTTTTATTGTCTGGAATATCTTTCTAAGGACTCTAAATTTGGCAAGTTCGACGCAAATCACTTTGACGTTTTGAAAATTACGCAATCGACGTCACAATTTAAATTAACGAAACAAGGAACATTCCGCAATTGTGAAATCGAAGAATATACTTTGGTATTTATTAGCCAGATTTATCAAAAAAAAACTACCAATAATATATTGTTTGAAATATCTTTCTAAATAGTCTAAACTTAACAAGTTCAACACTCATTCCTTTGAAATTTTCCAAATCCAATCCACACCCTCCCTTTAAATCGATCGATCAAATACATTTTAAAATTTCACAACGATATATTTTCGCACTGTGATATTGTTTTGTACTATTGTGGAAACCACATTCGTCATGTAGGTTCTGTTTATGTTCAAGACATGACGTCCTGTGTGATAATCTTCGTCCTAGAATAAATGGGCGATTAGCCAATCGCCCTAACTGGAATACGATTATTTGTTGATTTAAAGTTTACGCTAAATAAATAATAGTAAAAAAACTAGAAATGACAAAAATAATTCAGGACCCTTCAGAGTCTTCATTCTCGGTGTCTGAGGAAAATAGATTATACAACGGTGATTGGTTACACACTTGGATAAAAATGATGTTTTCCTGGCTACACTCGAACGAAATAGCACGCCTGAGCAGAAACGAAGCAGCGGTCCATGGGTTGAATTAATTACAGTACCGATAGCGTATGATAAGGCGTAGCGTGCATTTCCGCTTTGAGGAGTCATTCACGGACTCTTCGACAGAATTTAGTGCGGATAAATCTATTTCTTTTTAATTTAAATTCGCACAGAGCAAGGCCACAGGAGACAAATCATACTTGAAAATTCACCTGAAGCCACTAAAGTGCAAAGATATACATGAAATGCAGGAACAGGAACTGAGGAGCCCATCCCAGATGCCTATTAACGCGAGTTTTAAAGCCTTGTAGATCAACACGATTAGGAAAGCAGCGAGAAGGCAAGGAATTCTAAAGTTTAGAGATTTTTGGGAAGAAGCTTCTTGCATAAAACTGTTTGTGACATTGCGGAACCTCCACAGTGAATCCGTGCGAATTGGTAACAATCGTTTTGACCGATTAAATATTTTGTTCGGAGAAACGAAAGCAGAAAGCTCCCTTGAACAAAGACCATTAAAATATCTAATTATCTTTGCGACCATTACTCTGTCGCGTCGTATCTGTGTAGAAAATAACAAAATTTTGAAAATATGAACTTTTGCGACCTTTACTAAGGAGATGCCCATAGTCCACGGTAAATTTAATTGTTAAATATATAAATATATCATTCATTGACTTGAACTGCATTGCTAATCAATTTGTATAAAAACTACTGCTACAATAGCTTCATTCAGAGCAAGTTTTTTCTTAGCAAAGAAAGGGAAAGCATTTTCGGAAGGAGAATTGCTAAAGGAATGTCTTTTAGAAATTTGTGATAGCCTTTTACTGGGTTTCCGCAATAAAAACGATATCAAACGTGCTATTAAATGAGAATGTTTAATAACATTTTTTTTATACTAAGTCAGGACTTCTTCATGAAGCTTATTCTTATATTCTAATCCTATCTCAATTTTTTTTCCATATGTCCCGACACATTAATTATTCTATCTTATAATAATTAGGCTAAACTCCATTTTTAACTGCGGTATGAAAACTTTGTGCGCCTTCGGAAATCAAATAGTTGAATAATTCCTCATTGTGCTAGTGCTTCGCATTATCAAGATTATACAAGTAATCAAGTAGTTGAATAATTTCTTATTGTGCTACTGCTTCGCATTATCAAGATTATACAAGTAATCAAATCGTAAAATTATGATTGTGATCGAGTACCGGTTCTATATTGTCTTTAGACAACGGCGCCAGTAGCGATCAAGAGACAAATCTTAATTTTTAGTCCGTCTCTATAAGAAAAATTGGATCGCGTCGATGAGCCGCCTGTCCATCTATGACACCTGTTTATTAAAACAAAAATTCTGATATAAATCATATAGGTTAATTTCATTCAACACGACATTGGTAGAATATTATTATCATAAGCATTGTTTTCCGGCCTAAGATCAGTGTCATCACCACGCCATGAAACTATGGAATATTGTTCGAAAATAAAAGGTGAAACCGGTAGACAAAAAGCTAAGGTCCGCCAGCAGCAGGCTAGAATACAATTTCATTTTATGCTGCGAAAATGGCTTAACCATAGCCTATGGCGTATCACAACCTCCAGGCCAGATAGGATTTTAGAGAATTCAAGACGATTTGAGATGCGTTACTCGAAGCGTATTCCGAACGCTTTCACTTGTTGAACTGACTGCGCGCGCTTCCAATGCTGAATAAAAACATCACTAACCTCATTTCCATTCCACGCACAAACTCCATTTCTTATATCTATTTTCAAGATATAGTAAACTGCACTACCACGCTGTTCTGACACATGAACTTAGTTTAACAACATTCGTCAAAACGTCACACGCTACATATAGTTCCCTCGGTCGAATGTGGATACCAGTTAGGGTAAAAAATAAAAATAAACCAGGAGCATTTTCTGTGAGATTTGAAAAAAGTAAATTAAAAAAAAAAAATATAAAGTGGAATCCGAATTAAAAAAACGAGTTAAATTGGTGGGGGAAATAGTGTACTCGGGGTTTCGATAGAGCGCGTGATTATACTATTACGTGAAAAAGCTAACATGTGAAATTGAAAAGGCACAAACATTTTTTCGGAGTTGATAACAAGCTAAGAATACATCAAAAAGGGCAATTAAGGTATAATAATATAAAAACACGAACTTACGATAACCCATAGGAAAAATATATAATACCGAGGCATGAATATTTTTGGAAAAAGAAATGAATTAAAGACAGTTAGAATGTCATGCCTATCAGCACAAGGTGGTATAACTGGATATTCAACACCTAGCCATAACTGTGTGCTTCAAGGCTAATGAAGCCTGGCATTTAAATTCCTACATTTAGCTTGGTAGGTTCGAGGAACAGATGAAATCTGTAATACACGCAAATATGATTGTATTATCAGACTGAAAGCAAATCTATCAGGTAGCAGCATAATCATTTAATGATGGGATGATTCCCGGCTAAATTGAAAGATTAAAGTCGCACCGCAAAACACTAGTCAAAATCCGAGATGTGAGCGTGAATTGAATAAGCGCGCCACGGACGTTTCGAAAAAAATTATTTGGACGATTCTACAACCTGTAGAGGTCTGCGTCACGCCAGAGCTTTATGACCCTCCAAAAGAATGACTCCATCGTGTTGCTTCGACTAGACTCTTAACGTTTCCAATGTTAGGAAGTCAGTTGGTGATTTTCATGAAGATTCGTCCAATGCTAGGTAACGCGTTCACGATTGCTGACGAGTAACCGCATAAAAAGTTACCTTCCAGTGTTAGGAAGTGGTCACATTGCGGGTGCGCGATTAGCTTGAATTTGCGAATGCATTAATTTGCTTTGCTCGAAGTATCATGCGTGAGATAAACTTGAACAAACTTGATTCTTCCAGTGTTAGAAGGTGTCAAAAGTTGCGCATACGTGAGTGAATAGCTCGAATTTGCGAGCGCGTTAACTTGCTTGACTTGAAGAACAATGCCTGATAAAGCCCATGCAAGAATGAGCTGCTCTTCAAAAATAAGTTTTTGGTAATCAGTAAAATAGATGGATTTATATGGCCTATAAACATGTCACCTATAGCAGTTTTTATCTAAGGTGCGGTTATGGTGGAAGAGTTTGCAGTGATTAACTAGTATAAACTGCATTCTACATTCAGAGCGCCATGTATTTGCCAAAAAACCATTGAAAAGGTGGAATAAAGCGAAAGGAATCAATTTAGATATTTACATTTAGAAAACCGGGCTAAATATTCTGCTAAACGATTCAGCACTTAAATACTTAATAAAACATGAATCTGATACTTTTGACTGAAAAGCTTAAAAAATTCTAAAAATCACGTAAATATAAACACTAAAAATTGACATTCGATTATAAAATCAAAAAAAATACCGTCTCGTTTAAAATGCATTGGATTGATAAACTGGTCAGGAAAATTCTTTGCTCTTCTTCAAGTTAATTTCAAAGTTTGGCGAGATGATGATTTATTTTGCTTACTTGTAAGTTATAAAATGTTCTTGAGTTGTCGTAGCTTGGGCACGTAGCCGGAGGTCAACGCTTCTACAGTCCAAGCTGAGGGGTTGTATTGGTTGTTGTAAAGCGACCTCTGGTTTGTTTGAGGATGGTGCGGTTCACTAGTGATCTTCCCTCTTTGAATAAGGCCTTTTACACCACGGCAACTTAACTGAACAGTCTCTCACGTCTTGTATATATTGTATTGTTGGGATAAAATGCGAAACTAATAAAAGCGGCGCACTAATCTTGAAAGCAACATAAAAACCGAAGAAAACTAAAAACTCAACCGCTTGGCACAATATACAAAATAGAAGAGAACGAGAAACAAACCGGCCGTCGCCGACCTGCCAAGTTAATCATGGGATAACACTTACTGTTGGAAAAAAAGTAAAATGTTGTTGTCTTGGCAGGTAAAGCGACGGAAGAAAGGGGAATAAAGAATTATGTTGGTTTCACGCGCTACAACGGTACATCACGTGTGGCCTATCATGCGTGCTGTTATATTTATCATGCTATCTTATTTAGAGATATCGATGTGATATGACTCGAAATATCAGTCCATCGAAAGAACTTGGATGTGCAGTGATTAATATAACCAGAATGTCTATAGACAAATGATAATTTGTGAACATCATGGGTTTAGTACTCAATTCTTAGTAAAAAATCTCTACATTTTATATGCTCAAATAAATAGGTTTATAGATATGCTAAAATATCGAGTTGTTTTTAGCGATGTGTAGATTATAAAACATTCGGAGGAAATTTTTCTTTATTTCATCGACAGAGACATTACACTGTAAATCGTGAAGGTGGGTGCGGGTGGAGCGGAGTGATAGTATGGAAATTTCGACCTAATAGGGTCGTATTTTAGGGTGGAATTCTTCATACTACCCTACCGTAAATACCGTTGACAGGAGATTTTTTCTGGGCGAGGCTCAATACAAATCGAGGGAAATATGCTAAATTGTGGCATGGAATGGGTGAAATGGAGAGTTGGGATCAAAATGATAGAGAGAAAATAGAGCTTTTTGATAGAACTGATACTGATATTGGCAGAGTGAAAAAATAGTAAAAATATTTAAGGTATTTTCAACAGTATAAACGCGTCCCCCCTGTGGCCTATCGACTGACCGAACAAAGGGTTACGGTCGGCTGCCTCAAGGTTAAAAAACAACACGTGGTGACGCGGAATGGCGGTTTGCAGTCTCTTTCATTTCATTGGCAAAGCAAAAAATGTGATAGAAAATCGACAACAGACTTATGTAACACTCGAAATAAAATGTGGATCAGTTAAAATGAAAGTGTTACCCCTGTTCTTATATTTGTCACAGGTATTTCCCATTCCAAAAGAAATAGCTGAAGAGCTGAATGTAATCTGTATTAATAGAAAAAATACTGTAATAGTAGAAAAAATTGTATTTGATGGTAAATGAAGATCAAAATTTGAAACCCTTCGTAAAGTGAAAGGCTGTGGTGGATATGACATAATCATTATTCCTCTTTTCACAATGTGTTTATCATGAGAAATCAGGAATATGTATACGTGAGAGAAAACACAGGACACAATGTTTTTTTAGAATTTATGGAATACAACATTGGATAGGCTATCAACTTTCAAATTTGTTTTGTATAAACCTTAATAATGATATAACCCTTAGCTTTTATCCACAGTTCTATTATAAATCAATAATCAATTTTATTAAAACCCATATATGGACAAGTACAGAGTATAGATATCAATAATGGAAATCATCGTGCTGCGTATATATAAGAAGATATTTACTGAAATAAACAGTGAACAATTGATCCCATTATATTCAGTAGATTTGTCCAATAAGTGTATACACATTCATAACTAAATATTACCTAATAATGTAAAAAAGTTTTAATTATCGCTTGATGTGGGATATTTTACCTCTAAAAACGAAACCAGGAATAAGATGGATTGCTGGAAACGAAACTTGTGTACTTTGTAACAAGGAACCTGATTATGCATTTCATTTATTTTGGAAATATAGTTTTGTACATTATATCTATGATTTTTTTATATATGAAAATACTGAATATTAATCAATGCCAGTTTAAAACAGACTATAGAATATTTGTTGAAAGTTAGATTTAAGTGGACCAGAATACTCACACTTGAATAATGTTGAAACAAATGCTACTATTTTATTAATTTCTATGTTATTTCGAGATATAAAATATGGACAGAACAAAATCAAGCTATTTTCCACAAAAAGACTCCATCAATATCGGGAGTTAAATAGACGAATAATTCCAAGTTTATTAATGAATTGAATCTTCTGTATCAATGGAGAAATAATTTTTTATTCCATTATGACTAATTTTTTTCCTCCTTATTACATACTTACCTGTAAAATGCAAATATGATTAACTACGACAAAATGGAATATTTCTTGATGCTGATGTGATGTCGAAAACTCATGTTGGATGTTAAAATAATTGTGGCATACATGGTGATATTGATCAAGTATAACTGCATCAACTGTTACAGTACAGCCTGTCGTCATATCTCGTCGTACACTTGCTTTTGGTCACCCAATTCCAGCCCCAAGGGACCAAAACCACATTCCTACAGCGAAGAATCATCATCCCACGTATATGATCACGGATATAAAAGAGTGCAAAGATCAAGTCCCGCGAATATAAGACGGCACTCAAAATTATCAATTACACAAGTCAATGGACGACTTATTCTTGGACCTAGTCGACTCGCTATCACCGTCAGAAAAAATGAAGATCAGTCTAAGGTGTGCATATAATATGTTTGGTAAAATTGTTTTAACTTTACTCCTTAAAAGCTTAAACGATGCATGACACACTGAAACCTTCACCTTCAGACACCTGAAGAAAATAAAAGCCTCACAAAGTTAAGTATCAGTATATATATGTCTGGATATTATCTAATATCTCCATGTTGGAAATGGCATATCCTACGCCAGGAAGGAACATTGAAACTCTCCTTACGACAAAAATACTACCCAAGTTTTTTTTTAAAGATATTCGGAAAATGTGGCAAAAACTTTGTTCGAACGAAATTTTTATCTGGAGAAAATCAACCTAAATAATGAATACATCCAAAAAATGACAAAGTTCTAGACACCTAAACCTGGCTATTAATTATATTTTTTTTTTGAAAAATTTCAAAAACTTTATTTGAAATTTGCTTCATAAAGGCTGAAAACACCATCTAAAAGGAAGCAACTAACAGCCACATATGACAAAGGGCTAGTTTCGCATGTAGCACCAGCAACTGCACTCTTAACTGCTTGAAATTGGAAAGCATCCTATACATAACTAAACCACTATAATAAAGTGCAGTGAATGATTCCTGCCCTGAGAAATATTTAAACCATCTATTACCACTATCAGAAATAACCTGAAAAAAATAGAAAGCAGTTGCATCAAATATATTGGTATAACAATATATTGTTTTATAAATTTTAATGACTGTTAGTGTCTCGATGTTTGTGATCTTAAATCATTTTCTCATTTTTCAGCCAAAAATTGAAACCACATTTGGGCCAGCATATTCAGCAGTTACAACAATAACTACAGGTAAAATTTACCTGCAATTCTTAAAATTAAGCTTTTTTGCTCAAATGGCAAAATTGCGCAATATTATCGCATTCATCTCGGCAAGTGTTATTCGAGTGAGATGAAATTTTATTTCATCAACAAAAAATTGCTTAGTAATGCATCAAAACGTTAGAATATATTTTGGAAAGGGAATGAAGAGGTACTGCAATGGTATCCAGTCGAGCGTGTCGCATATGCTTTTGCACAGCTGCTCGCTCGCCTTGCAATGCTCAAATTGGGGGTCCATCCGAAGAAATTTTAACAAATCAATAATAGTTCTTTACTCATCTCTTACTATAAGATTAAAGTGTCTCATTCTGAGTGCCTGGTAGCCACCCAAGCTGTACAAAAAGTTTGAAATCATCAAGGGTTTGGCAAAGAGACCTAGCAAATACAATGATGGTTATTCAGAGCATCAGAGCCAATTTATCTTGCATTGAGGAAAAAGTTGTATGCAGTAAAGTAATGCCCTGACCTATTCTATGGATTGGTGTGTTGAAAACACTGTGCATGTAGTAAGAGATATGACTGAAACTAAAAGAGGTAGATGGTTTATCATTGCCCAGGGCAGATACCACTTACTGCACTTTACCATGACTGTTCAGGTCCACTTGGGATGTTTTGGATACCAGTACTGGTGCTGTTACCCTATTTTGTTGTAAAAATCTGTTAAGGCTTCGTTTCCCACCTTGCTTAGAGTGAATTTTAATAAAACAATAAAAAAGAGTAGGGTGAAAAGAGTGCTATCTGTCCTGGGCATTGGTGAAACTATGACATCTTAGTATCCTTCAAATGGACTTTTACACATGAAATAGGTTTTTAAATCTCTTCTATCAATTTGCTAATTGTTGTTGTTTCTCTTTTCAGGTCAATGTTGTCAAGAACACCAGATCGGGTTGATGAGTTGGAAAAAGCAACAGAAATCAAATTTGGTAAAAAGCAATTTTTTAATGATGAATTCACCCTTTTTTATTGAAATTCACGCTGAGCAAGGCCAGGAGCAGAGCTTAAAAGATGCCAACTAACGACCGACCACGCAATAAATAGCAAAGAGCTACTAAAAGATGTAGTACCAGCAACTGCACTGTTCTAGCAACAGACCACGAAACATTGCTCATTTGCTAATTTTTCTAAGGCACCAACCACCGGCCACTCAATATCAAAGAGTTACTGGATGATTTAGTACCAGCAACTGCACTCTAAACGAAAAACATCCAAAACAGAACTTCCACGGTAAAGTGCAGTGAGTGGTATCTGCCCTGAGTGATGGTAAAACCACCTACCACTTCTAGATCATAGGAGGCGGCACCCAAAAAGAACCTACTAATGGTAACATCCACTACTAATTCAAAACCTACTTGAAATGTGAAATTTGCAACTGTCCCATGAGAGGAAAACATTCCATACTGTACCAACCTGGTAAAGTAGAGTGCAGTGAGTGGAAGCATGTAGGGGCGGCCAACATCAAATATCTTATGATTTGAGAATCTGTAATTTTTTGTGCAACGAATATTGGTTTCAAAAGCTGGAAAAGTCAAATCAAACATTTCACAAATTGACGAGTCACGAATTGAATCAAATAATTCATACAGCCCTAACCACCAGTAATATGAACAACAGTGCGCCAGGGTTTCAGAATGTTTACGTGTTTACTGATTGACAAACAAATGGATTTGTGATATATTTTCTCTTTCACAGGTTTGGAAAGTTGGAGGGTCAGACCTGACGCTCCATCGGGAACTGACTGGTTTAAATCATTGGGGGCGAGCTCTGGTCGCCTCTCAGAACTTCATATATATAGTGGCAGTTACCAGACTGTTATGGTGGGCATATTTATTATATCTTTTTTTATTGAAAATTTGCCCAAGACAAGTATAAAACAGGCTGGCTTAATTTTGTTTTTCTTCGTGTATACTAAACGCACATTACATTTTCCTTGGGAGACCAAAAAGCTTCAAAACCATTAACACTTCTATTTCAATATTGATGATATTGATGATATTCAATATTGATTCAATTCTATTGAATATTGATGATTATGAACTTTTTTCCTGCAATTCAGATGCCCAAAGAGTCATTTTTGAGTCCCGGTTCAATTTTATGAAATATTTCAAGTTCTCCTCTGATAACATCCATTTTCTTTGGGTCTGGTTTTCTTTGTCAGGGTACCAAAGTAGCTGACATTCTTCCTGCCAGCTTGATTTCTCGTATCATTTAACGGCCAAGATCCATGTAAAATAAAAAAAATACCTGCAAAAGCAATTGCACACGAAGTAGAGATGAGCAATTCAGAATACTTCACTTTTCCATAATTATTTGGAATACTTGATTCGAAGGCATAATATCTATTCCTATTAGGAGTTTTGTAGGATATCCAATATTGATGACTTTGGCAAAAATCTCAATTTTTGGTAAAAACGGCCCTATTTTAATAACTTTTTTTAATATCTTATTTGAGTACCCTTACAATAAGGAAGTCGGGCTTGTACATTATGCTAACTAGTCTTGTAGATTCAGGCTTTAGAATTACCCTAGCATATTTCCTGCTTGTTGTGAGAGGTGACTAAAAGGATTAAAATTGTAGTTTCAAGTGATAGAATACTCCCTGTTGAAACAATACATTAAACATGTGTGGTTTGTTTTTCTAATGTTAACATATTTCTACAGCTCTTATTTATATCATGTTATAAAAATTCCATTTATTATAAACCATTTTCTTTTTTCCATTTTCTCACCACTCTCTTTTTCTAGTATACGACCCTCAACAGATCTTCAAATGCAAAGGGACGTTTGTGGGACACACAGGTCCAGTGTGGTGCTTGTTAGTTCATAGAGATTTTTTGTTCAGTGGATCGTCTGATAAGAATATAAAGGTACCTATTCATTGCTTTTTCATTCATTCTAGAATAGATATATCAAAAGTTGTAGATGTTGTAGTATCGCCCACGGTAGATACCATTCACTGAATTCAATTCTGTGTTGGATGTTTTTTGTTTAGTTCTATTTGACTGATGGACTGCTGTCTATCAGGGTGATATGAACTCGTTTTTTTCTTTGGCAGTAGTAGATCAATCTGAATAAAGCAGTCGGTTGTAGTTTTTTTTCACAGCCATTCATTCAGCGGATCACCCTGACATGGCCCTGTACTGGCAGCCACTTAGAGACAAATAGGATATTGTCTAATATGGAAAGATATGATTTTTCTCGTTCCTGTCTAGCCTACCCAAGTTATTGCACCCTGGTTTAACTGACGGGCATGAACTAGCAAGCCGGACTTGTCGGGACTCAAGTTATTGCAAAATAAATGGAAAAATAAATGAATTTGTGATATATTTTCCATTTCACAGGTTTGGAAAGTTGAAGGGTCAGACCTGATGCTCCATCGGGATCTGGCTGGTTTAAATCAATGGGTCCGAGCTCTGGTCGCCTCTCAGAACTTTATATATAGTGGCAGTTATCAGACTGTTATGGTGGGCATATTTATTGTATTTTTTTTATTGAAAATTCGCCCAAGACAAGTATAAAACAAGCTGGCCTACTTTTGTTTTCATTCATGTGTACAAAATGCACATTTCATTTTCTTCTGTTGATCAAAAAGCTTCAAAACCATCGACCAGCAATGATGATTATGAACCTTTTTCTGCAGTTCAGATACCCAAAGGGTCATTTTTGACTCCCGGTGAGAGGTGTATTATGAATATATTTTCAATTTGTCCAATTTTCTTATGATGGAATCTATTTTCTTCGGGTGTCTGGGTAGCAGAGTAGTTGACATTCTGCCAGCCTTATTTCTTGTATCATTTATTCCTCTTCTGACTAACTTTAGGCAAGACGGAGGCAGTACCTTGAAAAACCAACTAACAGCCACTACTATGGCCAAGTTCTATGTAAAATAAAAAAACTATTTTGCTAGTTTTTGATTATTTTCAACTATTTCGGCTAATTTGTACAGAAATAAATAGGAAATTAGATGTAAAAGAAATGAAAATTCATGTTTCAGTAAAATGTTGTGAGTTTTCTAGGATATTGAATATTGAAGATTTTGGGAAAATCTCAATTTTGTATAAAAGATGACTAAATAATTTCAAATCCCTTTTTTCTCAGCTTCTTTCATTACCATATTTGAGTACCCTTCAACAAGGAAGTCAGGCTGCTTGTACATTATGCTAACTAGTCTTGTAGATTCAGGCTTCAGAATTACCCTAGCATATTTCCTGCTTGCTGTGAGAGGTGACTACGGTAAAAGGATTAAAAGCGTAATAGCTGGTTCTAAGTCAATATCTTATTTAGTGGCAGATCCCTGTTGAAACAACACGTTAAACATGTGTGGTTTGTTTTTCTAATGTTAACATATTTCTACAGCTCTTATTTATATCATGTTATAAAAATTCAATTTATTATAAACATTTAATTTTGTAATTGGCAGGTAATCTCGATCCAAAGATTTCAAGATACTCTATTTTCTCGTTTGTGTCTTCCAGCGAAAAGAGATGGGCTACTGAGTTATCTTCATCGCAATTAAGTAAGTGAAAGCTGCCACAAATAAGTATAAATGATACAGTAAAGGAGATTGGAGAAATTTGACTGAAATTTACAGATGGAAGCACACCAGTAATTATTTTCTTGCTCAAAACATTCATTATTCTATTTGGCTGACATCTGAGTTCAAAACCACTATACTACGCACTTGTGTGGATATAAATCAAGTGTTCTTTTTATATTATGTAACAGTAAATTTTAGTTTGTCACGATATATTCTTCTTTGGAGCTATTGATGAATGGCATCGAAATTATATTTAATTCTAAAAACATATTAATCAAAGCTCTATAATCATTATTGTAAGATATATGTACATTATTTCAAGTTAGAACTTAGTTTTCCTCTCTTTATTTAGCTGAAGAACTAACTATAAAGACCCCTCGCACTAGAACCTGGGAGATCTTCTGATAATTCAACTATAAGAAGTCTTACATGAGGTAAGATGTTTGAATGTTTAAAAAGTCCACAAAGTTAATTTTGTTTGTAAAATGTCGCCATTTTAATATTTTTTGGTGTTCGACGATATTTTCTGGTAACTTTTTGCTAATCTTGTCGTGCCTCACTTGCATAATCTGTCTGCGTTTTGGTTCTTGTTCGGTGTCACCTGAATTGGAACAACAAATATTTTTTTTGTTCTGTAAACTTATGTTATCTTTAAAAAAAATCTTATCTTGAATTAAACTTGATTTTAAAATGTCAAGTTTGCCTTTTCCTCTCCGATGTTACCTCAATCGAATTAAAATTTCCTAACATCACACATATTTTAAATATATCCAAAAATAAAATTTATTTCACATTATGCAATTGTACAGTTTAAATCTATATCTGGGTGCGAGATATATCTTGCGTCTTATCATTCCATCTAATGTGGGACCAATGAGGAACCGGTGAAGTTATTGAGCATCGTTGCAAGGCTGTGGTTTACAGTGCCTTGTCCAAGAGCACTCGTATGTATTGTTCTTTACAGCATTTTGCATTCATTAATCTTGACTGTATTTTATCGGCAGCAGACATCATCGGTTTCATCACTCAACCACGGACCAAATAAAACGTCAATTAAAATATCTCTCGACTCTAATTCACGACTTCCTAATTCAACTTTTCCAGGTCCAGACCAAGCTTCAACTTCTGGTTCATCACAAAGTCCACTCACAAATTTAACTTATGCAAATCCTTCGTCTGGAATATTTCATGGTATGTACTTTTAAAGTATGATTAGTGACATAAATGTCAAAAATGACTCGAATATTAGAAAAAAAGACTTTCATTGGAATAATTTCATAATAAAAGTGTCTTAGAATAGTTGACTTTCAAAAATTAAAACAATAAAATGTCATAATTACATAATCTGTGAAGATGAACACGCCTTATTTCCTTTTACCTATTGTCATATTTCCTGAGTTTATGTTACGAGGCTGGGAAATTTATCTCGCTTATGACTTATAGCGATATCACGCAGCAGGCATTCTAGCATCTCATCGACGTGATACGGAAAAATTTTAAAAGATGTAATGTTAGGGGTAGCCATAATATCATATTTCCTGAGTTTAAGTTATGAGACTGGGAAATTTATCTCGCTTATGACGTAACTTATCATGCAGCTAACTTTATAGTGATATTATGCAGCAGGCATTCTAGCATCTCATCGATGTGATCCGGAAAAATTTGCGTGCAATGGTATTGTCAGTACATGTTTTTTAGTTTTCAAATTTCTACGTTCGCTTAAAGTGTGACCAATTAAGACAGGTACTATATAATTCGCTCACGTTGTATATCAGCACAAAAAGGGGTTGTGTATGTTCTCTGATGATTGTCTGAAAATGTCATATTGTTATGGACTGTGCTGACATAAATTTGATTACCGATATTCCACTGTAATTACAGTGCCATGCCTTATTTGTTTAATCATATATAATATTTATATTGTTGCGAATTATAATTTTTTTCCAGAATCTGCACAATTATCAATGGTTCAACCTTCCACTTCTGATTTGCCATAAGTTCCATCGACCAATCATGGCATTAGAAATCCAACTGATTCAAGTTCTGTTCCTCCAGATACAACAAGTCTAGGTTCGTCGTCTTCTTAGAGCGAACTTCAATATAATATATATATTTATATGTTGTACTTAACCAGAGGCCTCATATATATCTTATCTACTTGTAACAAGCTTTTTTCATTTTATAAACGAATATTATGTAAATGTTGAACTGAAGTTTGGTTGTTGCTAGGCGCTAAATAGTAACCTTATTTCCAAATCAGATTTGAGAACAATAATATTCTATATATGCGATCTTGATTATCATTACATGGCAGAAGATCCATTGCTCAAAATTGATATATCGCAAAGTTTGTACATACATACCCCTCATCAAAAGTGGTGCCAAATTTGTGGGAGAAAACAGGCATTTCAGATCTATATTTTATTTTTAGAATAAAGATTTATATGTTCATATGTTCATTAAATATTGTATTCATAGTGGTGCACCCTCCATCTATTAATTTAATGTCTTAGATTGGGCATAAATTTTGCTTGTAAAATATCATTACACAATATAAATGAAGGAAAAAACATGAGTGTAATAGAATTCGATTTGAAAAATTGATTAATTTTGTAGGCTTTATTTATTCATTAACTGATTATTTATTCTTTCGTAAATTTTGACAAATGACAACGTCAGAAGTAGCTTGAAATGTAGAATTTAAGTTGACTTCACTTTTTTTGAAAAATTGTTTTTATATTTCAGCTTGGTGAAATGGAGCTTTGATGTACGACTAAAGTTTACAGGAGATGACTAATAATATGTTTTTTTATTCAACTTCGGACCCATTGCAATAGTTTTGGAAAATAATTATACTGGGACTTTGCCTCATAGTTGAAGATTTATGTAAAGTTAATACCAAGAACTAACTCAGCATGGTCTGCAGGAAAGTTCACAAAAAAAAACTGTCCAAACTTTATATTTATCCTGTTACCACTATTATTGGTTCCTTTTGATAACACGCTGATACGTGTATTGATATCGGCATCGCTTTAAGAGGAATGAAAGGAATAAACATTTCATTTAAAGTAAATTGTTAAATTCATATACATGGATATGGTGCATCTCTTTTTCTCCTACATATCATTCATTGACGTGAACTGTACTGCTAATCAATATATATAAAAACTACTGTATCTTCAAGATTTTTTTTCAATTGTGGTCTTGTGATATTTCTTGTGGCATATTTTTTCGTTATGGAGCTATTACTTATATTGCAAAAGTTCAGCATTATTATTTGATCATGTAATCTGTTCTCATCTGACAGAAATTTTACTTTGATAAACATCGCTCTGTCATTGTATTTCATGAGTGATTCGCGCCCCGTATTATTGTGACCAGTATATTATATCTTATGTTGTGGAATCGCACATATTATCAATAAAATGGGGCATAGTCTCTCAAGTATTCATTTCGAAAGGTAGGCTATTACTAGACACCAAACTGGCAGATGAAAATTTAGCAAATGTGCAATATTCCGTGTTATATCTCTTGCTTGAAGATAAAAATGCCTCGTTTTGAGCATTTCCCAGCTACCAAATCATAGAAAAAAGTACAAAACTATCAATACTGCTAGGAAATAGCAGAGTGGATGATTCTGAAGCTTTTGTGTTGATCGCAAGAAAATGACATGCACATTTCAAGCTCCCTAAAAAGGGCCATTATTAGATATTAGTATTATTTATGCAAAACTGCTGTATCTGCAATAATTTTTTTTGTTATGTGTTATAATTTAATGAATTTTAGTAGACCGATACTATTTATAAAAAGCTTTTCAGAAATATTGATTATTTTAGGACGTTTTTACTATTTTTAAGTAATACTCAAGATCATAGCATTGGAATGACCAATGATTGAATTTCAACAATAAGATTGACAAATTGAACATTTTTTGCCTACTTTTGCATGTACCAAATGTATTTGAGAAGTGTTGGGCATTCTGAGCATCAGTGATCAATTTTGTAGCAATCATGATTTTATCGACATAGTTTGCATTGTATTAATGTGCTTCCTGCTATCTTATCCAGAGTTACCTGTAATATGACTCTTATCACAGTCTATCAAATGATCAAAAAATATAAAACTCATAATATTCATCAAAATCCAATCTTTTTAAGCAGTCAGAGATGTTGCCTTGCTATAATTTCTCTTATATATTGGAGCATTTTGTTATCATGTCGAAGCAAAAAAATTCCTCCCACATTCGCTACATCCGCAAAATGCCTTAGAGGTGTTCCAGTTCCAGGCATTGATGAATATTAATATAGAAAGTCTTAATTATGGGTTCTATTCTTACTCTGTTTTCATTATTTCAGTCCGGTATTTTTGTTGCCATTTGCTTAGTTTACTTTGCAAATTCCATAACCTTAAACCACCATTCAGGTTGCACCATTGAACAGAATAAAGAGTGGTAGAAAGCATCCATGCTAGCTCAGGGCAGATAACTGTCACCGCATCTGGTAAACAACACAGATCCTTTCTAGGAATATTCTCTGATGTCAGTGATACTTGATTTCATATAGTTTGGCTCTGATCGTTCCATTGGTTCCTGAAGTCTTTCCAAGTTTCACTTACAGCAAACTGATTCAAACAATATATTTTAGGATTTTCATTTGTGAAAAATGACATTTCAAAGGTATTAAGGAAGTCGAAAAAATACCGCTCAAAAATAGTTATATCACCAGGCTAACGTTCTATGGATAGAATTCCGGTATAGAGACCGTAAACAAAGATGCACCGACCAGTGGCGACTGCTAGTTCATTGAGCTCGCGACCAATTTTGACTTTTACGTTTGCCCTAATATTTGACTACTGCTATGCAGTATATCCAACGTAAAATTAATTCAGCGGAAATTACTAGTAAACATATATTGTTTAAATTGAATGAAAAAATACTACCCAATTGAAATATTGTGATCTGGCCCACGGATTGTTTGTAAAGATTGAATTTGCCGAGTGTTTTTTAACTGACTTTAGGTGCCAGAATAACGTGGTAGTTCACTATATCATAAAAATAGATAACGTGCGTGGAATGGAAATGAGGTCAGTGATGTTTATATTCGGCGTTGGAAGGGTACCCAGTCGGCTCAACTAGTAAAAGCGTTCGAAATACGCTTCAAGTTGACGCATCTCTGATCGTCATGCTGAAGGCGCGAATCCCGCGAAGTATGATAACACGCGAGAGATTCTCTAGAAACCAGATGGGCAAACGATGGTTCACGTAAAGCCTTTCTCCATCTTGTATATGCAAAATGAGTTAAAGATTAGGCGTAGCCCAAACTCCCGCACCCAGCTCGAAATCGATAAGCTATCTGGTCCGGGGATTGTGATACGCCATAGGCTGTGGTTAAGTCATTTTATCGGCATTTCTATCTCGCAGCATAAAATGAAATTGTATCCTAGCCTGCTGCTGTTGGATCTTACTTTTCATGGCGTGGTGATGACACTGATCTTAGGCCGGAAAATAATGCTTATGATAATAATATTCTACCAATGTCATGTTGTATGAAATTAACTTATATTATCTATATTAGAATTTTTGTTTTATTAAACATGTGTCATAGGACAGGCGGCTCCTCGACGCGATCCACTTCACAAAATATGTTCTGGCAAAATTTTTCCTATAGAGACGCACTAAAAATTGAGATTTGTTTTTTGGTCGATACTGGCGCCATTGCCCACTGACTATATAGAACCGGCACACGATAACTATCCTAATTTTACGATTTGATGAACTGCATAATCTTGATAATGCGAAGCAATAGCACAATGACATGAAATTATTCAACTATTAGATTTCCGAAGGCGCACAGACTTTTTCATACCGCAGTTAAAGTTATTAGGAGGATTAGAACATCGAAGTTCCATGATGAAGTCCTGACTTATTATAAAAAAAAATTTTATCAAACATTTTCATTCCTAGTTACATTCGTAAAAACTTGAAACCAATTTGCCTCGGTGGCGAAGTAGTCCAAGATTTTCGAAAATTCCATATCAAGAAATAATGAAGACATTGGTACTTTTTTAAAATAAGCCATGGCACATGGCCATACGCGTATTAATTCAGGCACTCAAGCTATAAAAAAGATTTTGTCTCATTGTATATCAGAATATTGAAATAGATAAAGGTTTTTTTCGAAATATTTCTTCTTCTAAATCTTGTGCGCCGGAAATGCGCAAAAATGTATTTAAACTTCATATTAGGAAGATTCTATATTTTGAGGGGGAAAACAGTAAAATTCTCGCATGAAAATGCTTCTTATTTTGAAGGTATTTTCATATAAATTTAAAAAATCTTAGTGAGTCCGGCCGCCCACGATAAATGTCGTCGTACATATGATACCAACAGCCAGTCTCTTACCGCAGTTATATTAGGTTGATATCGCACATCCATATGCATATTGGGCCAGACCTTGTTTAAAAAAACTTTCAATTAGTTTTTCTTCTGGATTTCATATCTTAAAAAGAGAATATTCTGTTTTCAGAACATGATGTTGATGAAAGAGATCGCCGAGAAGAGATCGAAGAGATGTTTGTAAGAGTTGATGTTTTGCTAAATATACCTAGCAAACATTATTTCATTCGTTTAGTAAAACTATGAATGTCGTACATAAAATAATCTCATATAAATAGTTATTATATACCAGGGTTGGCTAACCTGCCTTCCATTGAGATAACTTCGAAAATTTATTCAAAACTTGCGATCGACTGACAGCAAGAAAATAACAAAAAATGATTTTTTTCCCAGTAATTTTTACACTGTAATGGACTTCTATATTTCACAAATATTACCAACATCGTAAGCAGTATTTTCAATTTCGAGTGAACTCAAAAGCTCAAATGAATCATCGTGTCTTTCACCAACATTTCATATTCAGGTTTGTATCCTGCTACGTTATTAGAAATTTCTAAATTCCTCATTAAAATAATATTTTACAACGCTCATCGTATTTAATTTAGGCTAGGGTTAGGCTCCAATAAATGCAAAAAGGTAAATCCAAACTAATCATCCACTTTGACGTAATGTCAAGATTTATTTTACTGTTCTTTTACTGTCTAAGAATAACAACCCTATCTTACAAAAACAACTACCAATTCACGACAACAACTCACGACTTACGGCCACGACAACTACCAATTGACGACGACGACAACTACCAATTGACGACGACGACAACTACCAATTCACCGTACTTACAATAAGCAACTACCAATTCACAGGACTTTTATAATATCAGCGTGCGCCGGATTTCTACCTTATTCATTTCTCAGCAAGCTACTAAGCCTGTAACTGTCTCGTAATAATGTCCGTTGTTTTGCATTCCTACACGCTGCAATGCTCTGGTTGAAATTTTCATTTCAGAACCACTGTGTGAAAAGGAATTTAAGAAATCTTATTTAGTCACCTATCTAATTGGATGCTAATTGATCAGTATTCGTTCAAACTTTGCAATATTTAATAACCACATATTTCAACGCCACATTGAGGCTGGGCTGCGTTTTCACGGCGTAGGCGCGCTCGATTTCAGGCTTTTACAATTTCGACTATCTGGGTGCGTTCGACAAGTATGAATTAGCAATCGAATCCTATTATCCAATTCGAAATACATTTTAGATTTGAATACTTCAACATCAGAATCCACCTGGAATCCGTACCCGCATTCTGTATTACCAATCGCGTCCTATCATCCAATTAAAAAATACAATTCTAATGAAGCTATTGCACCAATAGTTAGTGTCTTATCGCAGTCATAATAGGTTGATATTATTTAAAAAGCAAATATGTTGTATAATCGTTCTACCATTCTCAACGTTTCGATTTCCACACGTGTCATACCATGCCAACTGAATCGCCCAAAAACTCACTACCTTCAAAATAAGAAAAATTTTCACGCGAAAATTTTACTGTTTTTCCCCTCAAAATATTGAATCTTCCTAATATAA
The DNA here is from genome assembly GCA_963675895.2 of Styela plicata. Classification (NCBI taxonomy): domain Eukaryota; kingdom Metazoa; phylum Chordata; class Ascidiacea; order Stolidobranchia; family Styelidae; genus Styela; species Styela plicata. The sequence continues at coordinate 4,181,669 of OZ023140.1, forward strand.
AGTTTAAATACAGTTTTGCGCACTTGCGACACATCAAATTTAGAGGAAGAAATGTTTTATTTTCAATCATTGACCCCCCTCTGTTCCCACTAATGTTGAAGTATTATAAAAATTCACCTAACACCTTTAAACAGCGGAGGTCTTTACAATACCAACTGCGACACCAAGCCTGTGTGTGTAAAACGAGGTACCCAATACGTACCGTACTCTATTTCACAACAATATCCTCATTGCTGAGTTTTGCATTAAAACCCTTTACATATTTTAATATTCCGATATACAATGAGACAAAACTCTTTTTATAGCTTGAGTGCCTTAATTGATACGCGTATGGCCATGTGCCATGGCTTATTAATGAAAAGTACTACTGTTATTATAACTTCTTAATATGGAATTTTCGAAAATCTGGGGCCTCCTTCGCCACTGAGGCAAATTTGTTTTAAGTTTTTAAGAATGTAACCAGAAATGAGAATGTTTAATAAAGTTTTTTTAAAATAAGTCAGGACTTCTTCGTGGAACTTATTCCGATATTCTAAACCTCACTTAAAAATTACATGTCCCAACACGTCAATTATTTTATCTTATAATAATTAGGCCAACTCCGTTTTTAACTGCGGTATGAAAAATCTTGTGCGCCTTGGGAAATCAAATAGTTGAATAATTTTATATCATTGTGCTACTGCTTCGCATTATCAAGATTTTTCAAGTAATCAAATCGTAAAATTGCAATAGTGATAGTGTGCCGGTTCTATATAGTCTGTAGGCAACGACGCCAACATCGACCAAAAGACAAATCTTATTTTTTAGTGCGTCTCGATAGGAAAAATTCTGTCAAAACATTTTTCGTGAATAGCCTATGACGTATCACAGCCTCTAGGCCAGATAGCTTACCGGTTTTACGTTGGGTGAGAAAGATCGGACCACGCCTAATCTTTAACATATTTCGCATATAGCCTACATGATGAAGAAAGCCTTAACGCGAACCATCGATGGCCGATCTGGTTCCCAGAGAATCTCTCGCGTGTTGTCATACCTCGCGGGATTCGAGCCATCGGCAAGACGGTCAGAGATGCGTATTCCGAACGCGTTCACTAGTTTTACTGACTCCGCACCCTCCCAACGCCGAATAAAAACATCACTAACCTCATTTCCATTCCACGCACAAACTCCATTTCTTATATCCATTTTTATGATATAGTAAACCACACTACCACGCTGCTCTGACATATGAAGTTAGTTTAACAACACTCGTCAAATCCAATCTTTACAAACGAAAGAAAAGCAATTTTATCCCGCCAAAATCTGTCTACAGGTTTCCATCATAGTCAAATCGCAATATCCGTCGACTAAATCTAAATATTTTACTTATGTAGTATCTTTTTATTCAATATAAACAATATATATTTACTAGTAATTTCTGCTCAATTTATTAAAGTTGGCTACGTTGTCTACGTAGCAGTAGACAAATATTATGACAAACCAAAAAATTCGAGATTTTTGTCAACAGTTTGAGATATGACATCATAATGCAATATGACCTCGTAGCTGTTTAATGTGCCAATATTAACGGTAAAAAAATCGGTTCTCACAATTGCCGATCATCAGCGATACCGATACGCTGGCGTCTCCTAACAAGATCTATTTTTTTTACCTATATTTTTTAGTTTCATTGCACAAGACAAATTGGTCGCGCGCCTCTTACGTGATATTGATTTTTTATCATACGTTTTTTGCACTTTTTTTATCTAAAAATGATGACTTTTTGGAGAGAGGGCAGAATTTTCACGCGCGCTATGGACGTAGTTGAAATTCGACCGTGATTCTCGATGTCCCAGTGTCAATGAATTAGCAGCCGCTATTGGCCGATGTATCTGTGTTTTCAGTCTTTATACCATAATTCTATCCATAGAACGTTAGCCTAGCGATGTAAACTATTTTGGAGCGGTATTTTTTCGACCGAATTCTTCAACAATACCTTCGAAATGTCGGAACTTTTTTCAAATGCAAATTCGAAGATATTGTTTAGATTAGTTTGGTGTCGGTGAAACTTCGAAGACTCGGTAGAAGTTACGATTTCACTTTTATCCTGCGGGAGAGGAAAGCCGAGAATACAGCCTAATCATATGGCTAACCACGCCCTCTCGTGCAGATACCAGTTTTGAATCGGATTTAAGGTTTTTGGCTTACTATATTTCTCATTATTTTCTGTGCAAGAACCTGGTTGACGGATGGAACCTCAAGCCGTCAGACCTCTCCCATATAATCATCATCACTCACGGGATTCAAACCTAGGTGATGACGATCAGAAATGCTTAGCTCGAAGCGTATTACCGACGCTTTAATGTGGAGCTAACCGGGCACCCACCCATATTTCACACCCCACTAGAACAAGCAGAGCCATACTGAATGAAAGTATCACTGACACCAGAGAATATTCCTAGAAGGGTCGGCGTTTACCAGAAGCAGTGACAGTTATCTGTCCCAAGCCAGCATGGACGCTTTCTACCACTCTTTATTCTGTTTAATGGTGCAACCTGAATGGTGGTTTGAGGTAAGGAATTTGCAAAGTAAACGGAGCAAAAGGCAAAAAAAACAGAGTAAGAATAGAACCCAAAATTATAACTTTCTATAAATATTCTTTAATGCCAGAGTCACTGAATATACCCCTAAGGCATTTTGCGGAGTAGCAATTGTAGAGGGCACTTTTCTTGGGGGAAATCACGAAGTGAAGTAATTTTAACTTCGTTGCTTCGACATGATTAAAAATTGTTTCAATATAACAGAGAAATTATAGCAAGGCAAACCCTGACAACTAGAAAGATTCGATTTTGATGAATGTTATGAGTTCAATCTTTTACTGATCATTTGATACACTGTGATACTCATTACACAGTAGAGTCATATTACAGATAACTTTAGATAAGATAGCAGGAAGCATATTACTATAGCGCAAACTCTGACAGAAAAAATAGCATGATAATTATGAAAACACATTACTATAATGCAAATTCTGTCGATAAAGAAGGAAAAATTTGTTCAAAACGTTCATAATCTACAAATCAATAAAAATCACACGATATTTTTGTCACATCTATAAGTTTATTTAAGCAGATAAAATATTACAGATTTCTTAATAAGAATCGAGTAATAAACCCCTAAAGTTCACAAATTACTATTTGCATATATACATTCTGGTTATGAAGTCTATATACTGAGATTAGGAGTCGTATTACAGTGATAAAAGTAATTATTATAAAAAGCACAACATTATCGAGTATAAATTGAATAATATTTGAAGCAATCGGCAAAAAAGAAATCATTACATTGGATAAAACAAATCGTGGATTGCTACAAAATTGATCACTGATGCTCAGGATGCCCAACACTTCTCAAACACATTTGGTACATGCAAAAGTAGGCAAAAAGTATTCAATTTGTCAATCTTTTTGTTGAAATTCAATCATTGATCATTCCTATGCTATGCTGGGCATTACTTAAAAATAGTAAAAAAGTTCTAAAATAATCTATATTTCCGAAAACCTTATTATAAATAGTATCGGTCTACTAATTTGGAGCAGAATCTAATGATTTCAAGGTAGCTTATGATACCAATAAGCACTGTGTTCCGTAATTAAAGTCTCATTAAACTTAAATTCTGACAAATAATATCATTAAATAAAATTGCGCCGAACTTCCAGAAATAATGAAAAAAAAATATTTTACAACAAAAAACTCATTAAATTATAACATATAACAAAAAAAATTATTGCAGATACAGCAGTTTTGCATAAATAATACTAATGTCTAATAATGGCCCCTTTTCGAGTGCTTGAAATGTACATGTAATTTTCTTGCGATCAACACAAAAGCTTCAGAACCACTCACGCTGCTATTTCATAGTGGTATTGATAGTTTTGTACTTTTTTCTGCGACTTGGTAGCTGGGAAATGCTCAAAACGAGGCATTTTTATCTTCTAGCAAGAGATATAACATGAAATATATTGCACATTTGCTAAATTTTTATCTGCCAGTTTGGTGTCTAGTAATAGCCTACCTTTCGAAATGAATACTTGAGAGACTATGCCCCATTTTATTGATAATATGTGCGATTCCACAACATCAGATACTGGTCACAATAATACGGGGCGCGGATCACTTATGAAATACAATGACAGAGCGATGTTTATCAAAGTAAAATTTCTGTAAGATGAGAACAGAATACATGATCAAATAATAATGCTGAACTTTTGCAATGAAAGTAATAACTCCATTAAGAAAAAATATGTCACAAGAAATATAATTACAGAACTACAATTGAAAAAAATCTTGAAGATACAGTAGTTTTTATATAAATTGATTAGCAGTACAGTTCACGTCAATAAATGACATGTAGAAAAAAAGTGATGCACCTAGCTATATATATGTATATGAATTTAAGAGTTCACTTTAAAGAAAATGTATTTTTCTTCTCTTCCGCTTAAAAACAAACATTCCATTTTGGCCAATACCAATACACGTATCAGCTTGATATGAGAAGGAACCAATAATGGTGGTAACAGGATAAATATAAAGTTTGGACAGTTTTTTTTTATGAACTTTCCTGCAGACCATGTTGAGTTAGTTATTGGTATTAACTTTACATAAATCTTCAACTATGAGGCAAAGTCCCAGTATAATTATTTTCCAAAACTATTGCAATGGGTCCAAAGTTGAATACAAAACATATTATTAGTCATCTCCTAGAAACTTTAGTTGTACATCAAATCTTCATTGCACCAAGCTGAAATATAATAAAATTATTGTGTAATGAAATTTTACATGCAAAATTAATGCCCAATCTAAGACATTAAATTAATAGATGGAGAGTGCACCCCTGCGAATATAATATTTAATAAACATATAAATATTTATTCCACGCAGGGGGGCAATAACAGTATTTAAAAAGTAAATACAAATGAGAATTTAACCTAAATAAAAAATACATTAACGTTTGCGAGAAACATGTTATTATAAAGGAAAATCGCAGTGGCTAATCGAACTGAGCCGGCCCTTCAAAGAAAATTATTTAAGGAAAAAAAAAATTAGGCTCAGGCGGCAAGCGGCACGCTCTTGCGGATGAGCAAATTATAAAATTAATACTCATCGACGCGAGAGGCGGCCATCCGCCTGGCAAACAAATAATATAAAAATTAATGAGTGAAGGGCCGGCTATCCCAGCGGTGGGTTCCGAAAGAAATTATCTGCTGTACTGAATATTACATACCGCCTTTCTTATCATCTATTTGTGTGAATATTGTTTATAATCGAAAGGAACTATGGGTGTGAAGACGTGAGAACTTATAACTGCAAATTAAAAATTAGATAATGTAGGCGGGCGGCAAACTAAATAATTATAAAATGAATCTAAGTGTGCAATGCCCACCGCTGGGCGTGAATTTGTGGTGGCAAGTGGGGGGGGGAGGGGAGATAAAAAAACAATCACACAAATTTGAGCCACAGGATAAGTGGACTTATTTTTGTGAAAAGATTTCAAACCGTGAGGAACCACTAGTGGGTTCTACTTGGGTTAGGCCAATTGAACTTTAATACCAGACACTCAACAAATTGAACATTCATACTGCCCATCCCAATCATGTCTTAAGACGGCCGGGTACATGCCACAGATGGACCGCGCCACACCGGCGCAAGTGGGGAAGAAGAAAGGAAAGATAGAAAAGAAGACAGTGCTGGAAAAGAGGGTGAAGTTAATTAGCCAACACTGTCAGGGAGTCCACACCAGGCCCTCCAAACAAGATGGGAACCCGAATGGAGTTCCTCACGCAGTTACGGGAGACCTAAGTTGCGGCCGCGCCAGTCACACCCAAAGCACGAAGAGCAGTCTGGTTCCCCACGGCATAACTGCCGAGGGAACCAACCACAAAGGCGTGGAACTCCACCACCTTGCCAGAGGTATGGGTGATGGAGCGACATAACTCTTCGTACTTGGAGTGCTTCCGACAGGCCGCATCATCCATTGCAGTCTCACCGCTGTCAAAAGGGCACACCACATCGATCACAACGACCCGATTCGTTCCCGATTCCTCGAGAACCAAGTCGGGCCGCAGGATCTCAGCTGTTCTACTGGTATGCTCTTGACAAACTACGTCGACATCGCATCTAGAGAACCTGGTTGGGGGCAGATGGGCTAAGATCTCCCTTTGCGCCGAATCATGCCACTCCCTGATGAGAGACATCACAGGAAGGCAATGATTCAGCACATGAGGGAGAGTCTCGTTTGCGTAACCGCACTTGGTTCAAGTCACGCGCGGTTCCGCATGGCCGGAAAACCGTCTACGAACGGATCGTAGTGGCAGAAGATTCAATCGGCACGTCTCCGTGCCGGTAAGCGCTCTGGGACATCCACGAAGGCATAAACCAGTCGCCGGTTCCATGGGGCGTCGAATCAGCACGAATCTCCTCTAAAATTGAGGGTGAAATAGCACACCGCGGACTGCCAGCGGAGTCCTCGATGATCGACCTGACCGTGCTTTTCTGATTTCTCCAGAAAGCCGCCCTCAACCGAGGACCTGACCTGGGCCGATATCCCCGCTCACCATTTACCTGGTTAGTGTTAGCCCGTATTTGGGCTGAACAAGAATATAGACTTGGGGGTCGGCTTGTCGGCTTCTGGGAGTCAGATGCATGATCAGACCAGGGTTCAAACTGTTCCTCAAGGTGACTGAAAGCCTTGTCCACAGGGGACATTGAGGCCGATTCATCCACCAAGCGGGACAGCTTTTGGCGCAGCTCCTCCAGATCAAGAAGATCCAGCGGAGCCGCGACCTCCAGAGGAGAAGAACTCTGGCGATCATCTAATGCAGAAGTTCAGCCCTGATTAGTCGATATGAGTAGGGGCGGGGGAGTGAATGAACGAAAACAAATTGCATCCACTAGAGGGTCGGGAGTTGGGGATGCCACGGGCTCCGTCTCGACTCCAGTAATAGCAGCTTACGGACCTGCCAGCGCGCTTCTGTGAAAACTCCTTAATTTGAGGTCGGGTCTGACCAAGAGGGGGTGTTTTAACAGCCATGGGTAGGGGGAGAGGTTTTGTTTTACGGGGGGGGAGGTTTCCGGTGTCGCCAAGTCCCGGGGTGCGCACGACGGAGTGAATCGGGTGAAGAAGAAGAGGAAATAGAAAGTGACTATTCTAAGACGCTTTTATTATGAAATTATTCCAATGAAAGTCTTTTTTTTGATATTTGATTCATTTTTGACATTCATTACCCTAATCTTACTTTAAAAGTACATACCATGAAACATTCAAGATGAAGAATTTGCAGAAGTTAAATTTGTCACTGGACTTTGTGATAAACCAGAAGATGATCCGGTCTGCAAAAGTAGAATTAGAAAGTCAAGATAACATTTTTTTAAGATACCATAATCCAAGTTTACAGAAAAAAAAACATTTGTTGTTCAAATTCAAGCGACACTGAACAAGAACCAAAAAGCAGATTGATTTTACAAGTGAGGCACGACGAGATTAGCAAAAAGTTACCAGAGAATATCGGAGACCGCCAAAAAATATTAAAATGGCAACATTCAACTTTGTGGACTTTTTGAACATTTAAACAGCTTACCTCCTGTAAGACTTCTTATAGTTGAATTATCAGAAGATCTTCCAGGTTCTAGTGCGAGGGGTCTCGGTACGGTAGTTGTTCAGCTAAATAAAGAGCAGAAAACTAAGTTCTAACTTGAAATAATGTACATATATCTTACAATAATGATATTAAAGCTTTAATGTTTTTAGAATTAAATATAATTTCGATGTCATTCATCAATAGCTCCAAGTAAGAAAATATCGTGACAAACTAAAATTTACTGTTACATAATATAAAAAGAACACTTGATTTATATTCACCCAAGTGCGTAGTATAGTGGTTTTGAACTCAGATGTCAGCCAAATAGAATAATGAATGTTTTGAGCAAGAAAATAATTACTGGTGTGCTTCCATCTGAAAAGTTCGCCAAATTTCTACAATTTCCTTCACTGTATCATTTATACTTATTTGTGGCAGCTTTCGCTTACTTAATTGCGATGAAAATAACTCAGTAGCACATCTCTTTTCGCTGGAAGACACAAACGAGAAAATAGAGTACCTTGAAATCTTTGGATCGAGACTACCTGCCAATTACAAAATTAAATGTTTATAATAAATTGAATTTTTATAACATGATATAAATAAGAGCTGTAGAAATATGTTAACATTAGAAAAACAAACCACACATGTTTAACGTGTTGTTTCAACAGGGATCTGCCACTAAATAAGATATTGACTTAAAACCATCTATTACGCTTTTAATCCTTTTACCGTAGTCACCTCTCACAGCAAGCAGGAAATATGCTAGGGTAATTCTGAAGCCTGAATCTACAAGACTAGTTAGCATAATGTACAAGTCTGACTTCTTTATTGAAGGGTAATGAAAAAAGCTGAGAAAAAAGGGATTTGAAATTATTTAGTCATCTTTTATACAAAATTGAGATTTTCCCAAAATCTTCAATATTCGATATCCTAGAAAACTCACAACATTTTACTGAAACATGAATTTTCATTTCTTTTACATCTAATTTCCTATTTATTTCTGTACAAATTAGCCGAAATAGTTAAAAATAATCAAAAACTAGCAAAATAGTTTTTTTATTTTACATAGAACTTGGCCATAGTAGTGGCTGTTAGTTGGTTTTTCAAGGTACTGCCTCCGTCCTGCCTAAAGTTAGTCAGAAGAGGAATAAATGATACAAGAAATAAGGCTGGCAGAATGTCAACTACTCTGCTACCCAGACACCCGAAGAAAATAGATTCCATCATAAGAAAATTGGATAAATTGAAAATATATTCATAATACACCTCTCACCGGGAGTCAAAAATGACCCTTTGGGTATCTGAACTGCAGAAAAAGGTTCATAATCATCATTGCTGGTCGATGGTTTTGAAGCTTTTTGATCAACAGAAGAAAATGAAATGTGCATTTCGTACACATGAAGAAAACCAAAATTATGCCAGCTTACTTTATGTTTGTCTTGGGCGAATTTTCGATAAAAAAGATACAATAAATATGCCCACCATAACAGTCTGATAACTGCCACTATATATAAAGTTCTGAGAGGCGACCAGAGCTCGGACCCAATGATTTAAACCAGCCAGATCCCGATGAAGCATCAGGTCTGTCCCTCCAACTTTCCAAACCTGTGAAATGGAAAATATATCATGAATTCATTTATTTTTCAATTTATTTTGCAATAACTTGAGTCCCGACAAGTCCGGCTTGCTAGTCCATGCCCGTTAGTTAAACCAGGGTGCAATAACTTGGGTAGGCTAAGCAGGAACGGGAAAAATCATATCTTTCCATATTAGACAATATCCTATTTGTCTCTAAGTGGCTGCCAGTACAGGGCCATGTCAGGGTGATCCGCTGAATGAATGGCTGTGAAAAAAAACTACAACCGACTGCTTTATTCAGATTGATCTACTACTGCCAAAGAAAAAACGAGTTCATATCACCCTGATAGACAGCAGTCCATCAGTCAAATAGAACAAAAAACATCCAACACAGAATTGAATTCAGTGAATGGTATCTACCGTGGGCGATAATACAACATCTACAACTTTTGATATATCTATTCTAGAATGAATGAAAAAGCAATGAATAGGTACCTTTATATTCTTATCAGACGATCCACTGAACAAAAAATCTCTATGAACTAACAAGCACCACACTGGACCTGTGTGTCCCACAAACGTCCCTTTGCATTTGAAGATCTGTTGATGGTTGTATACTAGAAAAAGAGAGTGGTGAGAAAATGGAAAAAAGAAAATGGATTATAATAAATGGAATTTTTATAGCATGATATAAATAAGAGCTGTAGAATTATGTTAACATTAGAAAAACAAACCATACATGTTTAATGTATTGTTTCAACAGAGAGTATTCTACCAATAAATAAGATATTGACTTGAAACTACAATTTTAATCCTTCTAGTCACCTCTCACAGCAAGCCGGAAAAATGCTAGAATAATTCTAAAGCCAGAATCTACAAGACTAGTTAGCATAATGTACAAGCCCGACTTCCTTATTGTAAGGGTACTCAAATAAGATATTAAAAAAAGTTATTAAAATAGGGCCGTTTTTACCAAAAATTGAGATTTTTGCCAAAGTCATCAATATTGGATATCCTACAAAACTCCTAATAGGAATAGATATTATGCCTTCGAATCAAGTATTCCGAATAATTATGGAAAAGTGAAGTATTCTGAATCGCTCATCTCTACTTCGTGTGCAATTGCTTTTGCAGGTATTTTTTTATTTTACATAGATCTTGGCCGTTAAATGATACGAGAAATCAGGCTGGCAGGAAGAATGTCAGCTACTTTGGTACCCTGACAAAGAAAACCAGACCCAAAGAAAATGGATGCCATCAGAGGAGAACTTGGCAAATTGAAAATATTTCATAAAATTGAACCGGGACTCAAAAATGACTCTTTGGGCATCTGAATTGCAGGAAAAAAGTTCATAATCATCAATATTCCTATGAAATAGAAGTGTTAATTGTTTTGAAGCTTTTTGGACTCCCAAGGAAAATGGAATGTGCGTTTAGTATACACGAAGAAAAACAAAATTAAGCCAGCCTGTTTTATACTTGTCTTGGGCAAATTTTCAATAAAAAAAAAGATAAAATAAATATGCCCACCATAACAGTCTGGTAACTGCCACTATATATATAAAGTTCTGAGAGGCGACCAGAGCTCGGACCCAATGATTTAAACCAGTCAATTTCCGATGAAGCGTCAGGTATGACCCTCCAACTTTCCAAACCTGTGAAAGAGAAAATATATCACAAATCCATTTGTTTGTCAATCAGTAAACACGTAAACATATTTCTAACTCAAAACAACAACAACTAAAAAATAATTTAGGCAGAAAACATGGCAATGAATAAGTGTTCCGAATAGTTTTGCCATAGTGACTATACGATCATCGTGTCAGTGGCTACCTTGAAGGGACCGTAAAAAGCGAGAATAAACTTGATGGGGAGAGATAAAATGGCACATTGCATGATAGTAAGGCTCTTTTATCCATGCCCACCCCTCTTCAAACTGTAATAACTAGGGTAGTTTCAGCAAAATAAAAAAAATTCATCTTTCCAATAACACTAAAACCTGTTCTTCTATGAATGGTACAGATCCTTTCATCAATCCCTTTAAATAATTGGCCATTGCAAAAAACTCAAACCTTAATATTTTCATGAGCTTCTATGGAATTCACTTCTTCTAACGAGTTAATGTTCCACACCTGTAGAGTAATAATATGTTTTATTTTTATTATTTGAAATCCACACAAATCCAGGGATCAGGACCTAAAAGAAACCAACTAATGGCCACTTATTGGCAATGAATGCAGCAGAAAACATTACAAACAGAACCTCTATAGTGAAGTATAGTAAGTGGTATCTGCCCTGGATAAGGTTGAACGATCTAACGATTCTTTATTTCCTTTTAGTCGCCTGTTACGACACTAGATATTAATTTTGCTTAAACCATCTGTTTATTGTGGTGACATGATTGCGTTAAATGTTAAAAATCTTGATTTTGAGTCTCTGTAAGTCCGACTCATAATTCTATTCCCACCAATCAACCTATGTAATGTAATAGCTTGAGTGACCTCGAGTAAGCCGAACTGAGAAGTTGAGATGCTTTTGTCTATTCAATGAAACTAACCAGGCATGATGGTTGTCATGGCATCACAAGTTGAAGATCTCATGTTCTAGTCCCGACAAGTCCGGCTTGCTAGTCCAAGCCCGGCAGTCAACCCAGGGTGTAATAACTTGGGTAGCATATCTTTCCATATTAAACAATATCCTATTTGTCTCTACAAGGCAAGGCCTATATGGAGTGATTTGCTTAAATGAGTGGCTGTGAAAAAAACTAGGACTAACTGCACTTTATTGAGATTGATCTACTCGAATGAGAACATAGATTCAACCGTTAAAGTTTGGCGATCATTTGCTTACAATTGATAAACAATCTAGTGAAGTTTGAATCTTGCTTCTAAGAGTGTGATTTCTAGTTGATAGCAGAATATCAGACACTCAGATGCTTCTCAGACAACCGAAGAAAATGTGTATCATCACAAGAAAACACATCAAATGCTCAATATATTATGATATATCAATTACTAGATGATTCAAACATATCATTTAGGATGACTTGTATCAACCAAACTGCAGAAAAATATTCAAAATCACCAATACTTCTATAAATTAGCAGTCTTGATGGTTTTGAAGCTTTTTGGGTCAGTTCGATTTCAGTCACCCGAAGTACCCAAATTTAAATTAAAAATAAAGGAATATTGTTACAAACCTTGATCTTACAATCAGCAGACCCACTGTATAAGTTACTTCCTTTAGCCGTTATAGCCAGGACAATACCAGTGTGACCTTCTAATGTTTTTTGACATTTATAGTTTGTCGCTGTGTCCCAGACCTGAAAGAAGATTGCAACAGGATTATGTTAGTTTAGGGCTTGCTTTCAACCTTTTAAAAACAACAGAACCACAGACACCTAGAGTAAATCAAATCATAAGAAGAGAAGTCATTAAATAGTAAAAAATTTATAGTAAATCTCACAGTAAAAGACTAAAATGTCTCTTAAAGAATGTCTGGCAGCAATCAAATTTCACTGCTATGGAATAGCAATGACATATTTATACCAGACTTCCTAAAAAAAACAAATTTATATCACCCTAATAGATATTGATCTCTAAACAGAAAACATCCAACACATATTTGAATTCAGTGAATGGTATCTGCCCTGGGCAATACTATAACATCTACCACTTTTTAATATATCTATGCTAGAATGAAAGAAAGGGCAATGAATAGGTACCTTTATATTCTTATCGGACGATCCGCTGAACAACAAATCTCCATGAACGAACAAGCACCACACTGGACCTGTGTGTCCCACAAACGTCCCTTTGCATTTGAAGATCTGTTGAGGGTCGTATTCTAGAAAAAGAGAGATAATAGTAGAGTTTTTTTTAATGAGATTCAATCCAGACAAGGTCAAAAATAGAACCTAATATGAACTGTCTCACAGTCATCAATATGCAGGCTTGCTAATTCGCCGGATTAAAGTTTTCTAGAATCTGACAGAAGCTCTCACAAAACTTGTATGATGAAATTTATAAATATTCATTTCAAGAATAAAACATTGATTCCCTGAGGTTCCTTTTGCTTATTTTCTGTGTAATCCAGCATTGATTCCATTTAATATACTATATCACCCTCTTTATGGAAAGATTTTGGAATCTCGTGAATTGTAACGAATCTGCAAGCCTGAATATGGTTGGAAGCTTATATTGTTCATATATTCATTGCTTGAATAAGCATGAACCGGGAAATTTTCCAATATAATTAACCCTGTTAACATATAAGTGGCTGCACGTACAGGGTTTTGATCAGGGTGATTCACTCGGATGAATGAAAACAAAAAATAAGTAACAGGAAATCATGAAAGTTAACAGGAAATCACACAAATCTCAAATGAAATGCAGAATTTCTCTGGAATTTCATTAGGTTCAGTACCATATTCCCGAATGTCATTGAAAATAAACTGGCATTGCCTCCCATTTTTTTTGTTATTAAATTCACTCTAAGCAAGGCCAGAAGAAATGCATAAAATGGAACCACATAACGTCCACTTAATACCAAAGAGCTACTACAAGACGTAGTACTAGCAACTGCACTTTAAGCGGAAAACATTACAACTGAACTGAATTGCCATGGTAAAGAGCAGTGAGTGGTACCTGCTTCGGACAATGATAAAACCATCTACTCAGGATAGGTGGACCAGGCCCAGCATAAGAAATTTTGATGACAATCAGAATTATCGTACTATATTTCAGGAGATCCATTCCCCTATGAAAACCAGAATATCACCTAAAAGAAACTATTTAACCGAACAGAGATATAATAATAAAAGATATATAACATATTGTACCAGCAACAGCATGCTTTATATGAAGATCAACCCGCACTGGGGGCGGCCACAATCAAGGCAGGTAGTACGGTACGGTACGAAGTTCGGTACGGTACGATTGAATTTTCCGGTACGATAGTACGGTACGATTCGTTTTTCAATTTTCGTACTTGGTACGGTACGGTACGAAGTTCGGTATTTATTTCGTACCGTACCGTACTCTTTTTCGTACCTTCGCATTACACTTTATTCGTCTCAAGTGAATTCAAAATATAATTTCATTTAACATCTATGTCGTTTCATAACAGGGCTCTGATAATATAATTTGTGTCTATCAACGAATTTTTAAACTAAAGGGCAATTTTAAAATGATTAAAAGCGGCGCAGGTATGGTAATAAAAATGCAACTGATTCACTTAAGCTGATTAGATGAGCTATGTCGTATATCGGTTTTACTGCAGTAGCGTAAAATTTTGTGATTGCGTGGAAATACAAATAGGCCACTGATTTATGACGTCTCAATCTGAATGCATTTTTCTGTAATAACGAAAGTTGTGATATCCCAATTAAAATCGACAAGATAAGCAGCATTCATAATACTAAAAATCACTGTGCCCAAATATACCAACTACAATCGCGGATCCCGAAAAAAATTTAGGGGGCACATTTTTCCAACATGCAAACAAAGGCTTTCAAATTTACAAAAAGATTAGGGTGCCGGAGGCGCGCAAAACTTTATGGAGAACGAAACAAAAATACATGTTTTAAGAGTGAAGTAAACATTACCAGACAGGAAAATGTATCTGCGCGCCGGAAACCCGCTGAAATTTTTTGTAAAAATTAAATAAAAATTCTCACTTTAAAGGCTAAATGCTACGAAATTAATCAGGGAAAAATATTGCGCAACGTAGGCGCGCGAAAATTTTGTGAAAAAATTAAAATTAAAAACTCTCTCTCCCCTGACCAACTATTCAACTAAGCTAACCAGTAACCACCGCTATTGCGTTTTGTTTGTACTCTGACACGCAGAAGTATATTATCAGAGCAGAAACATCAGAATATTATGATATATTTAGGCTGTTTTTAGTTAAATGTTAGCTGATGCTCATCTTAAATAGAAGATATATTTTGTAAAAAAAAACAGCCATTTCACAATATAGACAACGAGGCATGTCGACAATACGTCTGTGCGGTATGAAAAAATAAATAGCATTATTCAGTTATGTGAAGAGAACGTAAATTGCACCAGAAATACCAGATGCACGATGATAATGTGTGGTGCACAACGAACATTCTTTTGTCGAGAGAGAATTTCTTGTGACGACACAATGCTGCTAATATTCTAAATATTGCTTCATGCCAGATTTTTTCGCAAAAACTGTGCTCATCCTACCACCATTTTTCACCACCGGTCTACCATTCTCATATTATACGAAATGTGAACAATGATATTTGGGTGACATATGCTTAATTACGCGCATGTTTTTCTGTCCTGGATTTTAAACCAGATATCATAAAACTACATCACTTTGATGTAAGATATTGGTGACGTTTCTTGCCGTGGCCAGCTCTTACAAATAAAGCTAATTTGGACATTGGTGGTTGGTACGGTACGAAATTGCTGCCCAGCGAATCGTACCTGTTTTCGTACTAGTACGAAATTTAGTACGATAAATGAAAAATATTAATCGAACTTCATTTCGTACTGGTACGAAGTTCGGTACGATGTACGAAAAAAATAATATCGTACGGTACGGTACGAAAAATTTTCGAAAGGTACGGTACGAAGTTCGGTACGAAATTATTTTGCTGGTTCGAAGTACGATAAAAATTTCGTACCGTACCGTACTGCCACCCTTGGCCACAATTCAATATATTTTGGTTTTAAAATAGAATCGAATAATTTTCCCGAATCGAATCAGAAGTCATATAATAAATAAAGACATCTTTTTATCAGCTTATAATTTACGTCAAAATTCACAATTCTTTATGAAAAAAATTTGAAACTATCATTTCGTTGATTTAGAATAGTTACAGAAATTGAATCAAATATTTTGGACAGTCGTATCCCGCATGAGACCAAACTGCTTTAACAAAGAGAAGCAAGTGACCTGGGTGATAATTTGAAAAAAACAAAAACGGAGGACGGTTTTACCGTTGCCCAGGGTTGGTTCCCATCAAATCCATGGAAGACCATGGAAAAATTTCATTTTTAGATGGAATCAGAATATGTTTTCTCAGCTATAATTTGATGTTTTCTGCCAAATCAAGAACAGAAATATGTGCAGTGAATGGTAACTGCCCCGGGTGATAGATTTTTGTTTTCTTTAAGTTGCCTCTTAAGACATGCAGGAAATACGTAAGAACTATTCTAAAGCTCGTACCTGCAAGACATAAATATTCTTATTTGAAGGCAGTTATTTTGTAATTGTGATTGAAAGTAATTTTTTTTCTACGTTATTATTGAATAAATCCGTTTAGCAGTAAAATCATGACATAGGCTAAATTTTCGTTGTAAAATTTCACATACATCATGACTTTGCAGCAAAATATGATTATTATATCAAAAACGTTGAAAACATTATTTTAATCAAGGAGTTATTTGAAACTAAGCTTTATTGAGTACGAGATTCTGAGGTATCGTTGAGTGAACTGTAAAACCTTCTTTGTTTACTTGGGACTTCAAATCCGTATGTGGCTGTTGCCACAAGAATGCTTGAATGAGATAGTATCAAAGTCAAACACGATCTCTTTCCACAAAATTACAAGTATATTTGCAAGCTTTCGTTAGATCATTGCCTAACTTCTTAAACTGATCCAAAGTCGCAAGGACACAAGAAAAAGGTTTTACAGTTCACTTAAAGATACCTCAGAATCTCATATTCTGCAAAATTCTACTAAAAAAAATATTAAACTAGTACAAAACCCTAGTAAACCTCCCCAAATGTTAAAATTCTTTCGTCAGCAATGAGACTTACATCCAGTTCCTCCCATGTTGAGCTTTGTGTTTAAATTCTGAAGTTCATTGGAAATGATCGCAGTGTCTTGACGTAGTTGACATAATTCTTCAGTGATTTTATTCTTATTTTGTGTCAAGACATCTACAAGAAGAATTGAACTATATGTTATATATGTCTTAGAACGAAGTTCAGGGGTCGCAGAGTGTAATCCAATTTTACATGTAGTACTGCATAGGCTATTGTATTGTATTATTTTTTTTAAACTTAACTATAGCCTGATGCACAGCAGTTTTACTAACGGCAAGCCGATGGATGTAACGATGGATATTTATCACTCTGTATAACCCTCTTCTTTTAATAGGTTTATCTGAGCTCGTTTTTCCGCAGAAATAGCTTTATTTTTGCCATTTTTTTTTAAGGAAGCTAATAAATAAACACCAGCAGGTTGTGAGTTTACAAAGAGCAAAACTTACATGAGAATGCTATATAAAGTTCGAAAATCGAATTTCGAAAATCGAAGGATACCAAGATGTCATAGTTTCACCAATGCCCAGGACAGATAGCACTCTTTTCACCCTACTCTTTTTTATTGTTTTATTGAAATTCACTCTAAGCAAGGTGGGAAAGGAAGCCACAACGGATTTTTACAACCTGATAGGGTAACAGCACCAGACCTGGTAACCAAAGCGGAAAACATCCCAAGTGGAACTGAACAGTCATGGTAAAGTGCAGTAAGTGGTATCTGCCCTGTACAATGATAAACCATCTACCTCTTTTAGTTTCAGTCATCTCTTACTACATGCACAGTGTTTTCAACACACCAATCCATTGAATAGGTCAGGGCATTACTTTACTGCATACAACACATTGAGGTTTTTCCTCAATGCAAGATAAGTTGGCTCTGATGCTCCGAATAACCATCATTGTATTTGCTAGGTCTCTTTTCCAAACCCTTGATGATTTCAAACTTTTTGCAATGCTTGGGAGGCTACCAGGCACTCAGAAAGTGACATTTTAATCTTCTAGTAAGATACAGGTAAAGAACTATTATCGATTTGTTAAAATTTCTTCAGATGGACCCATTTGTTCATGTGTCCTAGTGGCAGGAGTATCTGGTATCTCAGAGATATTTTTTTATCAAAATTCACTCTGAGCAAGGCCAGGAGCATTGCTTAAAAGATGCCAACTAACAGCCGACAACGTATTAAATAGCAAAGAGCTACTAAAAGATGTAGTACCAGCAACTGCACTGTTCTAGCAAGAGATCACAAAACATTGCTCATTTGCTAATTTTTCCTCTGAAGGTCTCTTCATAGCAGCAGAAGCTCACATTCTGCCTAGGCCATTACACTAAAATATTAAAATCTTTAATCAAGAAATATTCATTTCGAAACAAACCTCCGAAAGCTATTTTCTGCCTCATATAGCATTGGTAAGTTCATCGATTCTGTCTTCAGTTAGTTGCAGAAAATCTTTGACCATCTCAAACTTACAAGCATTCTCATGGTTCGTGAGACTTGAATTGGCACCAACAAACTGTCATCTGTGAAGGGATTAAACTATAAGATCAGAGGAGATATTTAGATACCGGTAGGTGGAGATTCATATTTTACTTTTGAGCTTTTCAAAATAGCTTATCAGAAAAATTGGATATACTGGTACTAAATTATTAAATCCAAAATTGAAATTCCATTAAGATTAGAATTAATTCAATTATCATTTCAAACTGTCAAATAATCTGCAGAAAAAAGAAGTTTGCTCAAAGAACCTCAAAAGTTTGGAATTCCCTCCCACTGCTTTCCTGATCGTGGCACTAGACATGTTTTAGCTATGATTCGTTAGAAGAATGCAGTGCACTGAACAATCTGAGCATCGCAAGGCGAGCAGCTGTCCAAAAGCACATGTAACAGAAGAAGGAATATGCGAACTTCAAAACATTGCTGACTAGTGACTAACAATACAAACAACCGAGCATTCATCAGACTAAAGCAGAAGCAAACCTAGCAGAACCTTGTTTACTTTGAGTTTCTTTTGGATTTTTTTGTACAGTTTGCTTGTTACTAGACACTACTAAGCATTTTAGTTCTTTTTTTCATTGTCTGAGTAGCAAAGTAGCTGACATTATGCCAGTCTGCATCGGACTAACAAAATCCAAGAAATTCTAACCCTTTATTGACAAACAATAAAGTAAATTTTACCTGTAGTTATTGTTGTAACTGCTGAATATGCTGGCCAAAATGTGGTTTCAATTTTTGGCTGAAAAATGAGAAAATGATTTAAGATCACAAACACCGAGCCACTAAAAGTCATTAAAATTTATTTAAATCTTGTTATAACAATATATTTTATGCAACTGCTTTCTGTGGTTTTTCAGGTTGTTCCTGATAGTGGTAGATGGCTTCAGTATCGCTCAGGGCAGAAATCATTCACTGCACTTTATAATAGTGGTTTAATCATGTATAGGATGTTTTCCATGTTTAAGCAGTTAAGAGTGCAGTTGCTGGTGCTATGTGTGAAACTAGCCCTTTGTCATATGTGGCTGTTAGTTGCTTCCTTTTAGACGGTGTTTTCAGCCTTTATGAAGCAAATTTCAATAAATAAAGTTTTTAAAATTTATCAAAAAAAATATAATTAATAGCCAGGTTTAGGTGTCTAGAACTTTGTCATTTTTTGTATGTATTCATTATTTAGGTTGATTTTCTCCAGATAAAAATTTCGTTTGAACAAAGTTTTTACCACATTTTTCTGAATATCTTTAAAAAAAAAAACTTGGTAGTATTTTTGTCGTAAGGAGAGCTTAGGATATGTCACTTCCAACATGGAGATATTAGATAATATCCAGACATATATATACTGGTACTAAACTTTGTGAGGCTTTTATTTTCTTCAGGTGCAAAGGTAAAGGTTTCAGTGTGTCATGCATTGTTTAAGCTTTTACGGAGTAAAGGTCAAACAGTTTTACCAAACATATTATATGCACACCTTAGACTGATCTTCATTTTTTCTGACGGTGATAGCGAGTCGACTAGCTCCAAGAATAAGTCGTCCATTGACTTGTGTGATTGATAATTTTGAGTGCCGTCTTATAATCGCGGGACTTGATTTTTGCACTCTTATATCCGTGAGCATATCCGTAGGATGATGATTCTTCGCTGTAGGAAAGTGGTTTTGGTCCCTTAGGGCTGGAATTGGGTGACCAAAAGCAAGTGTACGATGAGACATGATGACAGGCTGTACTGTAACAGTTGATGCAGTTATACTTGATCAATATCACCATGTATGTCACAATTATTTTAACATCCAACATGAGTTTTCGACATCACATCAGCATCAAGATATATTCCATTTTGTCGTAGTTAATCATATTTGCATTTTACAGGTAAGTATGTAATAAAATGGAAAAAAAATTAGTCATAATGGAATAAAAAATTAATTTCTCCATTGATACAGAAGATTCAATTCATTAATAAACTTGGAAATATTCGTCTATTTAACTCCCGGTATTGATGGAGTCTTTTTGTGGAAAATAGCTTGATTTTGTTCTGTCCATATTTTATATCTCGAACAACATTATTCAAGTGTGAGTATTCTGGTTCACTCAAATCTAACTTTCAATATTTTCTCATACGAAAATTCATAAATATAATGTACAAAACTACATTTTCCAAAATAAATGAAATGCATATTCAGGTTCCTTGTTACAAAGTACACAAGTTTCGTTTCCAGCAATCCATCTTATTCCTGGTTTTGTTTTGAGAGGTAAAATATCCCACATCAAACATAATTAAAACTTATTTATTTACATTATTAGGTAATATTTTGTTATGAATGTGAATACACTTAGTGGACAAATCTACTGAATATAATGGGATCAATTATTCACTGCTTATTTCAGTAAATATCTTCTTATATATACGTAGTACGATGATTTCCATTATTATTATCTATACTTGTTTTAAAAAAAATTGATTATTGATTTATAATAGAACTGTGGATAAAAGCTAAGGGTTATATCATTATCAGGGTTAGTCCTTCCATCATTTTGTTGACTGGCTTTATAATCCCTTTTATCTTTTGTTCATAGTTAATATTTATTATCAATGGCTCTATTGCAATGATAAATAAAAATAGACTCATGCTCCCTGACATACTCCCCTTTTTATTGAAAATTTATTGCTCGAATAGCCATTCATGACTATTCTTGTTCCATATCGTCATACACAGTACAGGAAACGTAAAAATATAATAAATTTCTCCTTAAATCCAAACTTTCACATGGTTTTAAATAAGTATTGAAGAACAACAGAGTCAAAGGCTTTTTTAAGATCCAGTGATACTATGGAGCATTCGCCTGGTTTGTTGGCTTATTTCGCAAACAAATCTATTTCTTTAGGCATTTCATTTCTTTCGTAAATCTCTTCAATTACTTCAGAATAATCTTTGCCAACAACCTCCCAACATGTCTTGTAAAATTCTGCAGTTATACCATCTGGCCCAGGACTTCTACAATCTTTCAGAATTTTCACTGTGTTGGATATTTCTTCGGTTCACATATTTCTTGAGGCATATATGTGTCATCTTCTGAAATTGTCTGCTGTTGTGGTATTTTATCTAGAAATTGGCTCTGATCATATTCGTTTACTTCTTTCTTCTTGTACAGCTGTTAACATAATTTGCTTGCAATCTGCAATGTTCATCATTTCACTACGATTTGAAGTGTCCGCAGTATTTTCATCTTTCAGTTTATGCATTTTATTATCTTTGCAATTTGTGTTTGGCTTCCAATTTTTTGAAGAACAATTTGAACAAGAACGCCTTATTATAGTCTAACGTTAGAGCATTTGCTTTATATTGTATTATGTGTATATTGCCCCGTTCTTTTTGCATTGTCACCATTTTGTTTTTTACTTGAATTTAGCCAGTACATGTTTTCCTTGATCAAGTTTTTTTTTTTCAAATCTGCCAACTCTTTCTGAATTGCTATTTCTTTTTGTCTACATTTTGCTGCATCCTTTATGGAGTGTTCAATGTTTAAATCTTTGAGTCTTATTTTCATCTCTAGCCACCAAGCTGCCCTGTACCTTTGAATCAAACATACATTTTTGATGTAGATAGCCTCCACCAGTTCAATGGTTAAGGCTTCTTTTGCAAGTTTGTCTGTTTCTATTATGTAAGTCTATAGCGATAGTATTATGTTCCCTAGTTTGTCTTATATAACAGCGAATAATGCAATTCTTCATATAGAGTAATCCAATCCCTAAACAGTCAAACTAGAAAGTAAATTCATGGACGGACTAAACAGCTAAAGGTTGCCGCACTGGTTACGAGTTCAAAGTTGCTGCAACGAAAGAGACTGCAAACCGCCATTCCGCGTCACCACGTGTTGTTCTTTAACCTTAAAGCAGCCGACCGTAACCCTTTGTTCGGTCAGTCAATAAAAGTTAAAAATGCGTTGAAAATACCTTGGATTTTTTACTATTTTTTGACTCTGCCAATATCAGTATCAGTTGTATCAAAATGCTCTATTTTCTCTGTATCATTTTGATCCCAACTCACCCATCTCACCCATCCCATGCCACTATTTAGCATATTTCCCTCGATTTGTATTGAGCCTCGCCCAGAAAAAAATCTCCTTTCAACGGTATTTACTTACGGTAGGGTAGTATGAAGAATTCCACCCTAAAATACGACCCTATTAGGTCGAAATTTTCATACCACCACTCCGCTCCATCCCGCACCCACTTTAACGATTTACAGTGTAATGTCTCTGGCGATGAAATAAAGAAAAATTTCCTCCGAATGTTTTATAATCTACACATCGCTAAAAACCACTCGATATTTTAGCATATCTATAAACCTATTTATTTGAGCATATAAAATGTAGAGATTTTTTAATAAGAATCGAGTACTAAACCCATGATGTTCACAAATTAATATTTGTCTATAGACGTTCTAGTTATATTATTCACTCAACATCCAAGTTCTTTCGATGGACTGATATTTCGAGTCATATTACATCGATATCTCTAAATAAGATAGCATGATAAATATATAGCATGATATGTCGTTGTAGCGCGGGAAACTAAAATAATTCTTTATTCCCTTTTCTTCCGTCGCCTTACCTGCCAAGTCAACAACATTTTACTCTTTTTTTCAACAGTAAGTATTATCCCATGATTGACTTGGCAGGTCGGCGACGGCCGGTTTGTTTCTCGTTCACTTCTATTTTGTATATTGTGCCAAGCGGTTTAGTTTTTAGTTTTCTTCGGTTTTTATGTTGCTTTCAAGATTAGTGCCGCCGCTTTTATTTGTTTCGCATTTTATCTCAACAATACAATATATACAAGACGTGAGAGACTGTTCAGTTAAGTTGTCGTAGTGTAAAAGGCCTCATCCAAAGAGGGCAAATCACGAGTGAACCGCACCATCCTCCAACAAACCAGAGGGCGCTTTACAACAACCAATACAAGCCCTCAGCTTGGACTGTAGAAGCGTTGACCTCCGGCTACGTGTCCAAGCTACGACAACTCAAGAACATTTTATAACTTACAAGTAAGCAAAATGAATCATCATCTCGCCAAACTTTGAAATTAACTTGAAGAAGAGCAAGAACTTTTCTGACCAGTTTATCAATCCAATGCATTTTAAACGAGACGGTATTTTTTTTTTATTTTATAATCGAATGTCAATTTTTAGTGTTTATATTTACGTGATTTTTTGAATGTTTTAAGCTTTTCAGTCAAAGGTATCAGAATCATGTTTTATTAAGTATTTTATTAAGTGCTGAATCGCTTGGCAGATTATTTAGCCCGGTTTTTCTAAATTTAAATATCTAAAGTTGATTTCTTTCGCTTTATTCCACCTTTTCGATGGTTTTTTTGGTAAATACATGGCGCTCTGAATGTAGAAATGCAGTTTATACTAGTTAATCACTGCAAACTCTTTCACCATAACCGTACCTTAGATAAAAGCTGCACAAGGTGACATGTTTATAGGCCATATAAATCCATCTAAATCATCTAATTTTGTCGATTACCAAAAACTTATTTTTCTCATTCTTGCTTGGGCTTTATCAGGCATTGTTCTTCAAGTGAAGCAAATTAACGCGCTCGCAAATTCGAGCTACTCACTCTCGTATGCGCAACTTTTGACACCTTCTAACACTGGAAGAATAACGTTTGTTCAAGGTTATCTCACGCATGATACTTCGAGCAAGGCAAAGTAATGCATTTTCAAATTCAGGCTAATATCACACCCGCAATGTGACCACTTCCTAATCCCGGAAAGTAACTTTTTATGCGGTTACTCGTCAGCAATCGTGAACGCGTTACCTAGCATTGGAGGATTCTTCATGAGATTCACCAACTGACTTCCTAACATTGGAAATGTTAAAAGTCTAGTCGAAGCAACACGATGGAGTCATTCTTTTGGGGAGTCATAAAGCTCTGGCGTGACGCAGACCTCTGCCGGTTGTAGAATGGTCCAAATAATTTTTTTCGAAACGTCCGTGGCGCGCTTATTCAACTCACGCTCACATCTCGGATTTTGACTGGTGTTTTGCGGTGCGACTTTAATCTTCCAATTTCGCCAGGAATCATCCCATCATTTTCGAAACGTCCGTGGCGCGCTTATTCAACTCACGCTCACATCTCGGATTTTGACTGGTGTTTTGCGGTGCGACTTTAATCTTCCAATTTCGCCAGGAATCATCCCATCATTAAATGATTATGCCGCTACCTGATAGATTTGCTTTCAGTTTGATAATACAAACATACATGCGTGTATTACAGATTTCAACTGTTCCTCGAACCTACCAAGCTAAATGTAGGAATTTAAATGTCAGGCTTCATTAGCCTTGAAGCACACAGTTATGGCTAGGTGTTGAATATCCAGTTATACCATCTTGTGCTGATAGGCATGACATTCTAACTGCCTTTAATTCATTTCTTTTTCCAAAAATATTCATGCCTCGGTATTATATATTTTTCCTATGGATATCGTAACAGGTATATAATTAGTGTTTTATGATTATTATACTTTAATTGCCCTTTTTGATGTATTCTTAGCTTGTTATCAACTCCGAAAAAATGTTTGTGCTTTTTTCAATTTCACATGTTAGCTTTTTCACGTAATAGTATAATCACGCGCTCTATCGAAACCCCGAGTACACTATTTTCCCCACCAATTTGGCTCGTTTTTTTTAATTCGGATTCCACTTTATATTTTTTTTTTAATACACTTTTTTCAAATCTCACAGAAAATGCTTCTGGTTTATTTTTATTCTTTACCCTAACTGGTATCCACATTCGACCAAGGGAACTATATGTAGCGCGTGACGTTTTGACGAATGTTGTTAAACTAAGTTCAGGTGTCAGAACAGCGTGGTAGTGCAGTTTACTATATCTTGAAAATGGATATAAGAAATGGAGTTTGTGCGTGGAATGGAAATGAGGTTAGTGATATTTTTATTCAGCGTTGGAAGTGCGCGCAGTCAGTTCAACAAGTGAAAGCGTTCGGAATACGCTTCGAGTAACGCATCTCTAATCGTATTGAATTCTCTAAAATCCAGATCGGCCAACGATGGTTCGCGTTAAGGCTTTCTTCACCATGTAGGCTATATGCAAAATGAGTTAAAGATTAGGCGTAGCCCAAACTCTCTCACCCAACCTTAAAATCGGCGAGCTATCTGGCCTGGAGGTTGTGATACGCCATAGGCTATGGTTAAGCCATTTTTTCGGTGGATCTTAGCTTTTTGTCTACCGGTTTCGCCTTTTATTTTCGAACGATATCACATAGTTTCATGGCGTGGTGATGGGACTGATCCTAAGCCGGAAAACAATGCTTATGATAATAATATTCTACCAATGTCATGTTGTATGAAATTAGCTTATAATGATCTACATTAGAAATTTTGTTTTATTAAACTTGTGTCATAGATGGACAGGCGGCTCATCGACACTGCTACGCAGTATATCCGACGTAAAATTAATTGAGCAGAAATTACTAGTAAACATATATTGTTTAAATTGAATGAAAAAATACTGCCCAATTGAAATATTGTGATCTGGCCCATGGATATTGCGATTTGACAATAATGGAAACCAAGACGGCCCACGGATTGTTTGTAAAGATTAAATTTGCCGAGTGTTTTTGAACTAACTTTAGGTGCCAGAATAACGTGGTAGTTCACTATATCATAAAATAGAGTATGTGCGTGGAATGGAAATGAGGTCAGTGATGTCTATATTCGGCGTTGGAAGGGTGCCCAGTCGGCTCAACTAGTAAAAGCGTCTGAAATACGCTTCGGGTTGACGTATCTCTCGTATCGGTTGATCGTCATGCTGAGCGCGCGAATTCCGCGAGGTATGATAACACGCGAGAGATTCTCTGGAAACCAGATCGGCGAACGATGGTTCACGTAATGCATTTCTCCATCATGTATACGCAAAATGGGTTAAAGATTAGGCTTAGCCCAAACTTTCCCACCCAGCTCGAAATCGATAAGCTATCTGGCCCGGGGATTGTGATGCGCCATAGGCTATGGTTAAGCCATTTCTATCTCGCATCTTAAAATGAAATTGTATCCTAGCCTGCTGCTGTTGGATCTTACCTTTCAATCTACCAGTTTTATTTCATGGCGTGGTGATGACGCTGATCTTAGGCCGGAAAACAATGCTTATGGTAATATTATTCTACCAATGTCATGTTGTATGAAATTAACTTATATAATCTATATTAGAATTTTTGTTTTATTAACCATGCGTCATAGATGGACAGGCGACTCATCGACGCGATCCATCTGGACACATACTTCACAAAATATGCTCTGACAAAATTTTTCCTATAGAGACGCACCCAAAATTAAGATTTGTCTTTTGGTCGATATTGGCGCTGTTGCCAACTGACTACATAGAACCGGCACACGATAACTATCGCAATTTTACGATTTGATAAACTGCATAATCTTGATAATGCGAAGCAGTAGCACAATAATATGAAATTATTCAACTATTTGATTTCCGGAGGCGCACAGATTCTTCATACCGGAGTTGAAATTATTAGGATTAGAATATCGGAATTCCATGAAGAACTTCTGACTTATTATAAAAATAATGTTATCAAACATTCTCATTCCCAGTTACATTCGTAAAAACTTAAAACAAATTTGCCTCGGTGGCGAAGTAGCCCAAGATTTTCGAAACTTCCATATCAAGAAATAATGAAGACATTGGTACTTTTTAAAAATAAGCCACGGCACATGGCCATACGCGTATTAATTCAGGCACTCAAGCTATAAAAAGGATTTTGTCTCATTGTATATCAGAATATTGAAGTAGATAGAGGGTTTTTTCGAAATATTTCTTTCTCTAAATCTTGTGCGCCGGAAATGCGCAAAAATGTATTCAAACTTCATATTAGGAAGATTCTATATTTTGAGGGGAAAAACAGTAAAATTCTTGCGTGAAAATGCTTCTTATTTTGAAGGTATCCTCATATAAATTTAAAAAATTCTTAGTGCGTCCGGCCGCCAACGACATCGCCGCTGCGAACAAAAATGTCGTCGTACATATGTTACCAACAGCCAGTCTCTTATCGCAGTTATATTGGGTTGATATCGCACATCCATATGCATATTAGGCCAGACCGTGTTTAAAAAAACTTTCAATTAGTTTTTCTTCTGGATTTCATATCTTGAAAAGAGAATATTCTGTTCTCAGAACATGATGTTGATGAAAGAGATCGCCGCTGTTTATAAGAGTTGATGTTTTGCTAACCAGGGCTGGCTAACCTGCCTTCCATTGAGATCACCTCGAAAATTTAAAACTTGCGATCGACTGACAGCAAGAAAATAATAAAAAGTGATTTTTTCCCAGTAATTTTTACACTGTAATGGAGTTCTATATTTCGCAAAAATATTACCAATATCGTAAGCAGTATTTTCAATTTCGAGTGAACTCAAAAGCTCAAATGAATCATCGTGTCTTTCACCAACATTTCATATTCAGGATTGTATCCTGCTAGGTTATTAGAGATTTCTAAATTCCTCATTAAAATAATATTTTAGAGCGCTCATCGTATTTAATTTAGGCTAGGGTTAGGCTCCAATAAACGCAAAAAGGTAAATCCAAACTAATCATCTACTTTGGCGTAATGTCAAGATTTATTTTACTGTTCTTTTACTGTCTAAGAATAACAACCATATCTTACAAAAGCAACTACCAATTCACGACAACAACTCACGACTTACGGCCACAACAACTACCAATTGACGACGACAACCACTATCAATTCACCTTACTTACAATAAGCAACTACCAATTCACAGGACTTTTCTAATATCAGCATGTGCCTGATTTGTACCTTAATTCATTTCTCAGCAAGCTACTAAGCTTGTAACTGTCTCGTAATAATGTGCGTTGATTTGCATTTGTACACGTTACAATGCTCTGGTTGAAGTTTTCCTTTCAGAACTACTGTGTAAGCTCGTAATTGCTTCGTAATATTGCGCGTTGTTTAGCATTCCTACACGCTGCAATGCTCTGGTTGAAATTTTCATTTCAGATCCACTGTGTGAAAAGGAATTTAAGAAATCTTATTTAGTCACCTATCCAATTGGATGCTAATTGACCAGTATTCGATCAAACTTTGCGATATTTAATAAACACATATTTCAACGCCACATTGAGGCTAGGGCTGCGTTTTCACAGCGTAGGCGCGCTCGAATTTCGACTATCTGCGTGCGTTCGACAAGTATGAATTAGCAATCGAGTCCTATTAAAAAAAAATTAAAATTTATATTTGAATACTTCAACATCAGAATCCACCTGGAATCCGTACCCGCATTCTGAATTACCAATCGAGTCCCATCACCCAATTAAAAAATACCATCCTAATGAGGCTCTTGCACCAATAGTTAGCGTCTGATCGCAGTCATAATAGGTTGATATAATTTGAAAAGCAAATATGTTGTATAATTGTTCTACCATTCTCAACGTTCCGACTTCCACATGTGTCATACCATGCCAACTGAACCGCCCAAAAACTCACTGCCTTCAAAATAAGAAGAATTTTCACGCGAAAATTTCACTGTTTTTCCCCTCAAAATATTGAATCTTCCAAATATAAAGTTTAAATACATTTTTGCACACTTGCGACACACAAAATTTAGAGGAAGTCATGTTTCAATTTCATCCATTGACCCCCCTCTGTTCCCACTAATGTTGAAGTATTATAAAAATTCACTTAACACTTACAAACAGCGGAGATCTTTACAATACCATCTGCGAAACCAAGCCTGTGTGTGTAAAACGAGGTAACACCCAATACGTACCGTACTCTATTTCACATCAATATCCTCATTGCTGAGTTTTGCATTAAAACACTTTACCTATTTTAATATTCTGATACACATTGAGACAAAACTCTTTTTATAGCTTGAGTACCTTAATTGATACGCGTATGGCCATGTGCCATGGCTTATTAATAAAAAGTACTAGTGTTATTATAACTTCTTAATATGGAATTTTCGAAAATCTAGGGCCTCCTTCGCCACTGAGGCAAATTTGTTTTAAATTTTTACGAATGTAACCAGAAATGAGAATGTTTAATAACGTTTTTTTTTTAAATAAGTCAGGACTTCTTCGTGGAACTTATTCCGATATTCTAAACCTCACTTAAAAATTACATGTCCCAATACGTCAATTATTTTATCTTATAATAATTAGGCCAAACTCCGTTTTTAACCGCGGTATGAAAAATCTTGTGCGCCTTCGGAAATCAAATAGTTGAATAATTTTATATCATTGTGCTACTGCTTCGCATTATCAAGGTTATTCAAGTAATCAAATCGTAAAATTGCGATTGTGATCGTGTGCGGGTTCTGTATAGTCTGTAGGCAACGACGCCAATATCGACCAAAAGACAAATCTTAATTTTTAGTGTGTCTCTAAAAGAAAAATTCTGTCAAAGCATTTTTCGTGAAGTATGTGTCCCAGTTGGATCGCGTCGATGAGCCGCCTGTCCATCTATGACACAAGTTTAATGAAACAAAATTTCTAATATAGATTATATAGGTTAATTTCCTACAACATGACATTGGTAGAATAATATTATCATAAGCATTGTTTTCCGGCTTAGGATCAGTCCCATCACCACGCCATAAACTTATGTGATATTGTTCGAAAAAAAAGGTGAAACCGGTAGACAAAAAGCTAAGATCCACCAGCAGCAGGCTAGGATACAATTTTATTTTATGTTTCGGGATAGACATGCCGATAAAATGGCTTAACCATAGCCTGTGACGTATCACAGCCTCTAGGTCAGATAGCTTACCGGTTTTAAGTTGGGTGAGAAAGATTGGACTACGCCTAATCTTTAACTCATTTTGCGTATAACCTACATGATGAAGAAAGCCTTAACGCGAACCATCGTTGACCGATCTGGTTCCCAGAGAATCTCTCGCGTGTTGTCCTACCTCGCGGGATTCGAGCCATCGGCAAGACGATCAGAGATGCGTATTCCGAACGCGTTCACTAGTTTTACTGACTCCGCACCCTCCCAACGCCGAATAAAAACATCACTAACCTCATTTCCATTCCACGCACAAACTCCATTTCTTATATCCATTTTTATGCTATAGTAAACCACACTACCACGCTGCTCTGACATCTGAAGTTAGTTTAACAACACTCGTCAAATCCAATCTTTACAAACGAAAGAAAAGCAATTTTATCCCGCCAAAATCTGTCTACAGGTTTCCATCATAGTCAAATCGCAATATCCGTCGACTAAATCTAAATATTTTACTTATGTAGTATCTTTTTATTCAATATAAACAATATATATTTACTAGTAATTTCTGCTCAATTTATCAAAGTTGGCTACGTTGTCTACGTAGCAGTAGACAAATATTATGACAAACCAAAAAATTCGAGATTTTTGTCGACAGTTTGAGATATGACATCATAATGCAATATGACCTCGTAGCTGTTTAATGTGCCAATATTAACGGTAAAAAAATCGGTTCTCACAATTGCCGATCATCAGCGATACCGATACGCTAGCGTCTCCTAACAAGATCTATGTTTTCACCTATATTCTTTAGTTTCATTGCACAAGACAAATTGGTCGCGCTCCTCTTACGTGATATTGATTTTTTATCATACGTTTTTTGCACTTTTTTTTATCTAAAAATGATGACTTTTTGGAGAGAGGGCAGAATTTTCACGCGCGCTATGGACGTAGTTGAAATTCGACCTTGATTCTCGATGTCCCCGTGTCAATGAATTAGCAGCCGCTATTGGCCGATGAATCTGTGTTTTCAATCTTTATACCATAATTCTATCCATAGAACGTTAGCCTAGCGATGTAAACTATTTTGGAGCGGTATTTTTTCGACCGAATTCCTCAACAATACCTTCGAAATGTCGGAACTTTTTTCAAATGCAAATTCGAAGATATTGTTTAGATTAGTTTGGTGTCGGTGAAACTTCGAAGACTCGGTAGAAGATACGATTTCACTTTTATGCTGCGGGAGAGGAAAGCCGAGAATACAGCCTAATCATATGGCTAACCACGCCCTCTCGTGCAGATACCAGTTTCGAATCGGATTTAAGGTTTTTGGCTTACTATATTTCTCATTATTTTCTGTGCAAGAACCTGGTTGACGGATGGAACCTCAAGCCGTCAGACCTCTCCCATATAATCATCATCACTCACGGGATTCAAACCTAGGTGATGACGATCAGAAATGCTTAGCTCGGAGCGTATTACCGACGCTTTACTGTTGAGCTAACCGGGCACCCACCCATATTTCACACCCCACTAGAACGATCAGAGCCATACTGAATGAAAGTATCACTGACACCAGAGAATATTCCTAGAAGGGTCGGCGTTTACCAGAAGCAGTGACAGTTATCTGTCCCAAGCCAGCATGGACGCTTTCTACCACTCTTTATTCTGTTTAATGGTGCAACCTGAATGGCGGTTTGAGGTAAGGAATTTGCAAAGTAAACGGAGCAAAAGGCAAAAAAAAAAACAGAGTAAGAATAGAACCCAAAATTATAACTTTCTATAAATATTCTTTAATGCCAGAGTCACTGAATATACCCCTGAGGCATTTTGCGGAGTAGCAATTGTAGAGGGCACTTTTCTTGGGGGAAAATCACGAAATGAAGTAATTTTAACTTCGTTGCTTCGACATGATGAAAAATTGTTCCAATATAACAGAGAAATTATAGCAAGGCAAACCCTGACAACTAGAAAGATTCGATTTTGATGAATGTTATGAGTTTAACCTTTTACTGATCATTTGATACACTGTGATACTCATTACACAGTAGAGTCATATTACAGATAACTTTAGATAAGATAGCAGGAAGCATATTACTATAGCGCAAACTCTGACAGAAAAAATAGCATGATAATTATGAAAACACATTACTATAATGCAAATTCTGTCGATAAAGAAAGAAAAATTTGTTCAAAACGCTCATAATCTACAAATCAATAAAAATTACACGATATTTTTGTCACATCTATAAACCTGTTTATTCAAGCAGATAAAAATTACAGATTTCTTAATAAGAATCGAGTAATAATGCCCTGATGTTCACAAATTACTATTTGCATATATACATTCTGGTTATGAAGTCTATATACCGAGATTAGGAGTCGTATTACAGTGATAAATGTAATTATATATAAAAATGTAATAATTATAAAAAGCACAACATTATCGAGTATAAATCGACTATTATTTGGAGCAATTGGCAAAAAAGAAATCATTACATTGGATAAAACAAATCGTGGATTGCTACAAAATTGATCACTGATGCTCCGGATGCCCAACACTTCACAAACACATTGGGTACATGCAGAAGTAGGCAAAAAATGTTCAATTTGGCGATCTTTTTGTTGAAATTCAATCATTGGTCATTCCTATGCTATGCTGAGCATTACTTAAAAATAGTAAAAAAGTTTTAAAATAATCAATATTTCTGAAAAGCTTTTTATGTATTATACAGAAATATACATCAATCATTGATAAGTGGATCTCCAGTATATATACAACTTGATTATACTTGGACGCTGAATAAGCACTGTCCTACTGTGTTCTGCAAATAATGCCTCATTAAACTAAAATTCTGACAGCTTCGAAAAATAATAAAATAATTTGGGAAAATTTATTGAAGGTACAGCAGTTTGCACAAATAATACTAATATCTAACAATGGCCTTTTTTCGGGTGCTTGAAATGCACTTGGCATTTTCTTGCGATCGACACAAAAGCTTCAAAATCCACGCTGCTATTTCATAGCGGTATTGGTAGTTTTATACCCTTTTCTATGATTTGGTAGCTGCAAAATACTCAAAAAGAGGCATTTTCATCTTCTAGCAAGAGATATAACGTGACATAGAATATTGGACATTTGCTAAATTTATATCTGTCAGTTTGGTGTATAGTAATAGCCTACCTCTCGAAATGAATACTCAAGAGAATATGGCACATCTCATTGATAACATATGTGATTCCAAAACATCAAAAAAAAACCTGTCAGATGCGAACAGATTACATAATCAAATAATAATGCTGAACTTTTATGAATAATAAAAACAATAGCTCCAATACAAAAAATGAAGAAATATCACAAAAACACAATTGAAAAAAATCTTGAAGATACAGTAGTTTTTGTATAAATTGATTAGCAATACAGTTCAAGTCAATGAATGATATGTAGAAAAGAAAGTGATGCACCATATCCATGTATATGAATTTAACAATTTACTTTAAATGAAATGTTTATTCCTTTCATTCCTCTTAAAGACGAACATTTAGCGATGCCGATATCAATACACGTATCAGCGTGTTATCAAAAGGAACCAATAATAGTGGTAACAGGATAAATATAAAGTTTGGACAGTTTTTTTTTGTGAACTTTCCTGCAGACCATGTTGAGTTGGTTCTTGGTATTAACTTTACATAAATCTTCAACTACGAGGCAAAGTCCCGGTATAATTATTATCCAAAACTTTCGCAAAGGGTCCGAAGTTGAATAAAAAAACATATTATTAGTCATCTCCTGGAAACTTTAGTTGTACATCAAAGCTCCATTTCACCAAGCTGAAATATAAAAACAATTTTTCAAAAAAAAGTGAAGTCAACTTAAATTCTACATTTCAAGGTACTTCTGACGTTGTCATTTGTCATAATTTACGAAAGAATAAATAATTAGTTAATGAATAAATAAAGCCTACAAAATTAATCAATTTTTCAAATCGAATTCTATTACTCTCATGTTTTTTCCTTCATTTATATTGTGTAATGATATTTTACAAGCAAAATTTATGCCCAATCGAAGACATTAAATTAATAGATGGAGGGTGCACCACTGCGAATACAATATTTAATGAACATATAAATCTTTATTCTAAAAATAAATTATCGATCTAAAATGCCTGTTTTCTCCCACAAATTTGGCACCACTTTTGATGAGGGGTATGTATGTACAAACTTTGCGATATATCAATTTTGAGCAATGGATCTTCTGCCATGTAATGATAATCAAGATCGCACATGTAGAATATTATTGTTCTCAAATCTGATTTGGAAATAAGGTTACTATTTAGCGCCTAGCAACAACCAAACTTCAGTTCAACATTTACATAATATAAGCTTATAAAATGAAAAAAGCTTGTTACAAGTAGATAAGATATATATTATATGAGGCCTCTGGTTAAGTACAACATATAAATATATATATTATATTGAAGTTCGCTCTAAGAAGACGACGAACCTAGACTTGTTGTATCTGGAGGAACAGAACTTGAATCAGTTGGATTTCTATTGAAGTTGGATTTCTATTGAACCATTGATAATTGTGCAGATTCTGGAAAAAAATTATAATTCGCAACAATATAAATATTATATATGATTAGACAAATATGGCATGGCACTGTAATTACAGTGGAATATCGGTAATCAAATTTATGTCAGCACAGTCCATAACAATATGACATTTTCAGACAATCATAAGAGAACATACACAACCCCTTTTTGTGCTGATATACAACGTGAGCGAATTCTATAGTACCTGTCTTAATTGGTCACACTTTAAGCGAACGTAGAAATTTGAAAACTCGCATCATGTACTGACAATACCATTGCACTCAAATTTTTCTGGATCACATCGATGAGATGCTAGAATGCCTGCTGCATGATATCACTATAAAGTTAGCTGCATGATAAGTTACGTCATAAGCGAGATAAATTTCCCAGTCTCATAACTTGAACTCAGGAAATATGATATTATGGCTACCCCTACCATTACATCTTTTAAAATTTTTCCGTATCACGTCGATGAGATGCTAGAATGCCTGCTGCGTGATATCACTATATGTCATAAGCGAGATAAATTTCCCAGCCTCATAACATAAACTCAGGAAATATGACAATAGGTAAAAGGAAATAAGGTGTCTTCATCTTCATAGATTATGTAATTATGACATTTTATTATTTTAATTTTTGAAAGTCAACTATTCTAAGACACTTTTATTATGAAATTATTCCAATTAAAGTCTTTTTTTCTAATATTCTAATATTCTAATATTTTCAATATTCGAGTCATTTTTGACATTTATGTCACTAATCATACTTTAAAAGTACATACCATGAAATATTCCAGACGAAGGATTTGCATAAGTTAAATTTGTGAGTGGACTTTGTGATAAACCAGAAGTTGAAGCTTGGTCTGAACCTGGAAAAGTTGAATTAGGAAGTCGTGAATTAGAGTCGAGAGATATTTTAATTGACGTTTTATTTTGTCCGTGGTTGAGTGATGAAACCGATGATGTCTGCTGCCGATAAAGTACAGTCAAGATTAATGAATGCAAAAGGCTCCAAAGAACAATACATACGAGTGCTCTTGGGCAAGGCACTGTAATCTCACCGGTTCCTTATTAGATGGAATGACAAGACGCAAGATATATCTCGCATCCAGATATAGATTTAAACTGTACACTTGCATAATGTGAAATGAATTTTATTTTTTCTGATATATCTCAAATATGTGTGATGTTAAGTTATTTGAGATAATATAAGTCTACAGAATAAAAAAAAATTTGTTGTTTCAATTCAAGCGACACTGAACAAGAACCAAAAAGCAGACAGATTTCACAAGTGAGACACGACAAGATTAGCAAAAAACCCTAAAATATCACAGAACACCAAAAAACATTCAAAAGAAGACATTTAACTTTGAAGACTTCTTACACATTCAAACAGCTTACCTCCTGTAAGACTTCTTATAGTTGAATTACCAGAAGATCTTCCAGGTTCTAGTGCGAGGGGTCTCGGTACGGTAGTTGTTCAGCTAAATAAAGAGCAGAAAACTAAGTTCTAACTTGAAATAATGTACATATATTTCACAATAATTATTTTAGAGCTTTGATTGATATGTTTTTAGAATTAAATATATTTTACATAATATTACATTCATCAATAGCTTCAAAAAAGAATATATCGTGACAAACTAAAATTTACTGTTACATAATAAAAAAAGAAGACTTGAATTTACCAGAGTGTGCAGTATAGTGGTTTTGAACTCAAGATGTAAGCCAAATAGAATAATGAATGTTTTGAGAAAGAAAATGATTACTGGTGTGCTTCCATCTGAAAAGTTCGGTCAAATTTCTCCAATCTCCTTTACTGCATCATTTATACTTATTTGTGGCAGCTTTCGCTTACTTAATTGCGATGAAGATAACTCAGTAGCCCATCTCCTTTCGCTGGAAGACGCAAACGAGAAAATAGAGTATCTTGAAATCTTTGTATCGAGACTACCTGCCAATTGGAAAAAGGAATGTTTATAATAAATGGAATTTTTATAACATGATATAAATAAGAGCTGTAGAAATATGTTAACATCAGAAAAACAAACCACACATGTTTAACATGTTGTTTCAACAGGGATCTATCAATAAATAAGATATTGACTTCAAACTAGCCATTAACGCTTTTAATCCTTTTAGTCACCTCTCACAACAAGCAGGAAATATGCTAGGGTAATTCTAAACCCTGAATCTACAAGACTAGTTCGCATAATGTACAAGCCTGACTTCCTTGTTGAAGGGTACTCAAATATGGTAATGAAAGAAGTTGAGAAAAAAGGGATTTGAATTTTCCCAAAATCTTCAATATTCAATATCCTAGAAAACTCACAACATTTTACTGAAACATGAATTTTCATTTCTTTTACATCTAATTTCCCATTTATTTCTGTACAAATTAGCCGAAATAGTTGAAAATAATCAAAAACTAGCAAAATAGTTTTTTTTTATTTTACATAGAACTTGGCCATAGTAGTGGCTGTTAGTTGGTTTTTCAAGGTACTGCCTCCGTCTTGCCTAAAGTTAGTCAGAATAGGAATAAATGATACAAGAAATAAGGCTGGCAGAATGTCAACTACTCTGCTACCGAGACACCCGAAGAAAATACATTCCATCATAAGAAAATTGGAGAAATTGAAAATATATTCACAATACACCTCTCACCGGGAGTCAAAAATGACCCTTTGGGCATCTGAACTGCAGAAAAAGGTTCATAATCATCATTGATGGTTGATGGTTTTGAAGCTTTTTGATCAACAGAAGAAAATGAAATGTGCATTTCGTACACGCGAAGAAAACCAAAATTCTGCCAGCCTACTTTATACTTGTCTTGGGCGAATTTTCAATGAAAAAGATACAATAAATATGCCCACCATAATAGTCTGATAACTGCCACTATATATAAAGTTCTGAGAGGCGACCAGAGCTCGGTCCCAATGATTTAAACCAGCCAGATCCCGATGAAGCATCAGGGAGTAGGGTAATCCTAAAGCCCGTATCTACAAGACTAGTTCGCATAATGATCATATCTTTCCAGTAATTGTAACCCTGTCAGCCTATAAGTGGCCGCTGTTACAAGGCCTTGGACAGGGTGACCCACTCAAAGAAGTGGCTGTATAAAAAAAATGTACAAGCCTGAGATTCTTATTGTACGGTACTCAAATATGGTAATGAAAAAAGTTATTAAAATAGGGCATTTTTTACCAAAAATTGGATTTTTGCCAAAGTCATCAATATCGGATATCCTACAAAACTCTTAATAGGAATAGATATTATGCCTTCGAATCAAGTATTCCGAATAATTATGGAAAAGTGAAGTATTCCGAATTGCTCATCTCTACTTCGTGTGCAATTGCTTTTGCTTTTTGCAAGTATTATTTTTATTTTACATGGATCTTGGCCGTTAAATGATACGAGAAATCAGGCTGGCAAAATGTCAGCTACTACTCTGCTACCCAGACACCCAAAGAAAATGGATTCCATCAGAGGAGAACTTGGCAAATTGAAAATATTTCATAAAATTGAACCGGGACTCAAAAATGACTCTTTGGGCATCTGAACTGCAGGAAAAAGGTTCATAATCATCAATATTCCTATGAAATAGAAGTGTTCATGGTTTTGAAGCTTTTTGGTCTCCCAAGGAAAATGGAATGTGCGTTTCGTACACACGAAGAAAAACAAAATTAAGCCAGCCTGTTTTATACTTGTCCTGGGCAAATTTTCAATAAAAAAAAAGAAATAATAAATATGCCCACCATAACAGTCTGGTAACTGCCACTATATACATGAAGTTCTGAGAGGCAACCAGAGCTCGGACCCAAGGAACTAAACCAGTCAGTTGCCGATGAAGCGTCAGGTCTGACCCTCCAACTTTCCAAACCTGTGAAAGAGAAAATATATCACAAATCCATTTGTTTGTCAATCAGTAAACACGTAAACATATTTCTAACTCAAAACAACAACAACAAAATAATAATTTGGGCAGAAAACATGGCAATGAATAAGTGTTCCGAATAGTTTTGCCATAGTGACTATACGATCATCGTGTCAGTGGCTCCCTTGAAGGGACCGTAAAAAGCGAGAAGGTATATAAACTTGATAGGGAGAGATAAAATGGCACATTGCATGATAGTAAGGCTCTTTTATCCATGCCCACCCCTCTCTTCAGACAGTAATAACTAGGGTAGTCTCAGCAAAATAAAAAAGATTCATCTTTCCAATAACACTAAAACCTGTTCTTCTATAAATGGTACAGATCCTTTCATCAATCCCTTTAAATAATTGGCCATTGCAAAAAACTCAAACCTTAATATTTTTCAGCGACCCACTGAAGAGATAGTTCTTTGAACAGACTAATGTACAGACAGCATTTTCATGAGCTTCCATGGAATTCACTTCTTCTAACGAGTTAATGTTCCACACCTGTAGAGTAATAATATGTTTTTATTTTTATTATTCGAAATCCACACAAATCCAGGGATCAGGACCTCAAAGAAACCAACTAATGGCCACTTATTGGCAATGAATTACTACAAAATGTTGTACAGAAACCGCACTTTATAAGCAGCAGAAAACATTACAAACAGAATCTCTATAGTGAAGTATAGTAAGTGGTATCTGCCCTGGATAAGGTTGAACCATCTACCGATTCTATATTTCCTTTTAGTTGCCTGTTACGACGCTAGATATAAATTTTGCATAAACCATCTGTTTATCATGGTGGCCTAGTGGTTATAACATGATTGCGTTAAATGTTAAAGATCTTGAGTTTAAGTCTCTGTAAGTCCGACTCATAATTCTATTCCCACCAATCAACCTATGTAATGTAATAGCTTGAGTGACCTCAAGTAAGTTGAGATGCTTTTGTCGATTCAATGACACTAACTAGGTATGATGGTTGTCATGGCATCACAAGTTGATTTTCTAGGGTTTGAGTCCCAACGAGTCCGGCTTGCTAGTTCATGCCCGTCAGTCAACCCAGGGTGTAATAACTTGGGTAGGCTAAGCAGAACCGAAAAAATCATATCTTTCCATATTAAACAATATCCTATATGTCCTAAGTGGCTGCTAGTACAGGGCCATGTCAGGGTGATCCGCTCAAATGAATGGCTGTGAAAAAAAACCACAACCGACTGCTTTATTCAGATTGATCTACCACTGCCGAAGAAAAAACGAGTTCATATCACCCTGATAGAGAGCAGTTCATCAGTCAAATAGAACAGATTTTAAACAAGAACATTGATTTCTAAACAAAAAATATCCAACACAGAATTGAATTCAGTGAATGGTATCTGCCCTGGGCAATACTACAACATCTAACGCTTTTTAATATATCTATGCTAGAATGAAAGAAAGGGCAATGAATAGGTACCTTTATATTCTTATCAGACGATCCACTGAACAACAAATCTCCATGAACGAACAAGCACCACACTGGACCTGTGTGTCCCACAAACGTCCCTTTGCATTTGAAGATCTGTTGAGGGTCGTATACTAGAAAAAGAGAGATAATAGTACAGTTTTTTTTAATGAGATTCGATCTAGACAAGGCAAAAGTAGAACCTAATATGAACTGTCTCACAGTCATCAATATGATGCAATTTTAAAATATTCATTTCAAGAATGAAACATTGATTCCCTGAGGTTCCTTTTGCTTCTTTTCTGTGTAATCCAGCATTGATTCCATTTGATATACTATATTACCCTCTTTATGGGAAGATTTTGGAAATCTCGTGAATTGTAACGAATCTGCAAGCCTGAATATGGTTGGAAGCTTAGATTGTTCATATATTCATTGCTTGAATAAGCATGAACCGGAAAACTTACCAATATAACTAACCCTGTTCACATATAAGTGGCTGCTGATACAGGGTTTTGATCAGGGTGATTCACTCGGATGAATGAAAACAAAGAAAATGTAACAGGAAATCATGAAAGTTACTAGGAAAGCAAAGAAATCTCAAAAAAAATGCAGAGTATCTCTGGAATTTCATGAGGTTTCGTATCCAATTCCCGAATGTCATTGAAAATAAACAGGCAGAATAAACTGGCATTGCCTCCCATTTATTTTTTATTAAATTCACTCTAAGCAAGGCCGGAAGAAATGCATAAAATGGAACCACATAATGTCCACTGATTACCAAAGAGCTACTACAAGACGTAGTACTAACAACTGCACTTGAAGCGGAAGACATTACAACTGAACTGCATTGCCATGGTTAAGAGCAGAGCAGTGCTTCGGACAATGATAACACCATCTACTCTGGATAGGTGGACTGTGTCCAGCATGAGAAATTTTGATGACAATCAGAATTATGGTACTATATTTCATTAGAGTCATTCCCCTATGCAAAACCAGTATAATCTAAAAAACTATTTAACCCAACAGAGATGGTAATAAATGATATATAACATATAGCACCAGCAACAGCATGCTTGATATGAAGATCATCCCGCACTGGGGGCGGCC
The DNA here is from genome assembly GCA_963675895.2 of Styela plicata. Taxonomy (NCBI): domain Eukaryota; kingdom Metazoa; phylum Chordata; class Ascidiacea; order Stolidobranchia; family Styelidae; genus Styela; species Styela plicata. The sequence continues at coordinate 4,222,999 of OZ023140.1, forward strand.
ACAATTCAATATATTTTGGTTTTAGAATAGAATCGATTAATTTTCCTGAATCAAATCAGAAGTCATATAACAAACAAAGATATCATCAGCTTATAATTTACGTCAAATGCATACTTGAAAGCATCATTTTGTTTATTTAGAATAGTTACAGAAATTGAATCGAATATTTTGGACAGTCGTATCCCGCATGGGGCCAAACTGCTTTAACAAAGAGAAGCAAGTGATGCGGGTGCGCTAATTTGAACTCCCCCCCCCCAGTGTTGGTTCCCATCAAATTCATGAAAGACCATAGAAAATTTTTTAGATGAATGGTTTTTTGTTTTCTTAATACATGCAGGAAATACGTTACGACTATTCTAAAGCTCGTACCTAAAAGACATGATTATTCTTATTTGAAGTCAGGTATTTTGTAATTCTGTTTAAAAGCAATTTTGTTTTTAATTCTTCTTGAATTTTATTCTTATTTTGTGTCAAGACAAAATCATGGAAAATGCCAAGTTTAAGCCGTAATAAATGTCTATAAATCATGATTTTGCTGTAAAATATGTTTATTTTATCAGAAATGTTGAAAACATTTTTTTAATCAAGGAGTTATTTGAAACTAAACTTTATTGAGTACGAGATTCTGAGGTATCGTTTAGTGAACCGTAAAACCTTCCTTATGTGTATGTGTATCATATTCCGTATGTGGCTGTTGCCACAAGAATGCACCCTGAAATCTTGCATTCATCAAAAGTCAAACACGACTCTTTTCCACAAAATTACAATTATATTTCTGGGCTTTCGTTAGATCATTTCGTTGCCTAACTTTTAATACTGATCCAAAGTCGCAAGGACAAAAGAAAGAAGGTTTTACAGTTCACCTAAAGATTCCTCAGAATCTCATATTCTGCAAAATGTCCCTAAAAATAATTTAACTAGTACAAAACCCTAGTAAACCTCCCCAAATGTTAAAATTCTTTCGTCAGCAATGAGACTTACATCCAATTCCTCCCATGTTGAGCTTTGTGTTTAAATTCTGAAGTTCATTAGAAATGATCGCAGTGTCTTGACGTAGTTGCCGTAATTCTTCAGTGATTTTATTCTGATTTTGTGTCAAGACATCTACAAGAAGAATTGAACTACCGTAAATGTTATATATGTCTTAGTGTTCGGAATGTTCATATCATTTTCATAAAGGGTGACCAAAGTGCTTCAAAACAATCAATACTGCTATTTTCATATTTTGAACCTTTTTGTACAGTTTGTTTGATACCAGACATTCAAAAAGAGACATTTTAAATCGTCTAGACATGGTTTCATCATGAAATATTGATATGAACATTTTTGACAGCTGAAGAAAAACAAGATTCTGCCACCCTGGTGCACTGTTGTTCACATTACTGGTGGTTAGGGCTGCATTTCAATAAAAAAGGGTGAATTCATCATTAAAAAATTGCTTTTTACCAAATTTGATTTCCGTTGCTTTCTCCAACTCATCAACCCGATCTGCTGTTTTTGACAACATTGACCTGAAAAGAGAAACAGCAACAATTAGCAAATTGATAGAAGAGATTTAAAAACCTATTTCATGTGTAAAAGCCCACTTGAAGGATACTAAGATGTCATAGTTTACTGCAAATGCCCACACAGATAGCACTGGATTCCCCCAAGACTAAATTGTTTTATTGAAATTCACTTTAAGCAAGGTTGGAAACGAAGCCTAAACAGCTTTTTCAACAAGATGGAGTAACAGCACCAGTGACTGGTAACTAAAGCGGAAAACACCCCTAATGGAAATAACCAATGCGGAAACACCCCAAATGGAACTGAACAGTAACGGTAAAGTGCAATAAGTGGTATCTGCCCTGGGCAATGATCAACCGATCTATAGGATAGGTCAGAGACATTACTTTTATTAAATTAACTGTGAATAACTATCATCGTATCTGTGAGGTCTCATTTTCAAACCCTTGATGATTTCAAACTTTTTGTAAGCTTGGGTGGTTAATAGGCACTCAGAAAGAGACATTTTTCAACCTTCTAGTAAGAGATATGTAAAAAACTGCTCATCGATTTTTTTCTGAATACTCTTCGGATGGACCATTTTCTTCATGTGGCCATTAACTAAAATATTAAAATTTTTAATAAAGAAATATTCAATTTGAAACAAACCTCAGAAAGCTATTTTCATCGTCCCTCTGCCTCATGGCATTGGTAAGTTCAGTGATTCTGTCTTCAGTTAGTTGCAGAAAATCTTTGACCATCTCAAACTTACAAGCATTCTCATGGTTCGTGAGACTTGATTTGGCACCAACAAACTGTCATCTGTGAAGGGATTAAACTATAAGATTAGAGGAGATATTTAGAAACCGGTAGTTGGAGATTCCATATTTTAGTTTTAAGCTTTTCAAAATAGCTAATCAGAAAAATTGGTTATACTGGTACTAAATTATGAAATTCAAACTTGAAATTCCATTAAGATTAGAATTAACTCAATCATCATTTCAAACTGTCAAATAATCTGCAGAAAAAAGAAGTTTGTTCCAAGAACCTCAAAATTTTGGAATTCCCTCCTATTGCTTTTCTGATCATGGCACACATGTTTTAGCTATGATTCGTTAGAATAAATGCAGTGCACTGAACAATCAGAGCATTGCAAGGCGAGCAGCTGTCCAAAAGCATATGTGACCTGACCGATTGGATACCATTGCAGTACCTCTTCATACCCCTTTCAAAATATATTCTAACGCTTTGATGCATTACTAGGCAATTTTTTGCTAATGAAATAAAATTTCATGTCATGCAAATAACATTTACTGGGAATTTCCTTAGATGAATGCAAAAAATATTGTGCACTTTTGCCATTTGAGAAAAAAAAGTGTCATTTTAAAAGAATTGCAGGTGTCAATAAGTGTATTCGCTTGGCCGATATTATAAGCCACTTAATCTGCCGATATATCGATAGACAGCAAAATTAGGTCAATATATTGGCCGGGCTTCGCGTACCACCTATACGTGGTTCATGTTGGACAACAAAAAATTAGCAAGCAGAAGAAGGAATATGTGAACTTCAAAACATTGCAGAACCTTGTTTTTCTTTTGGATTTTTTTGTACAGTTCGCTTGTTACTAGACACTACTAAGCATTTTAGGTTTTTTTCATCGTCTGAGTAGCAAAGTAGCCGACACAATGCCAGTCTGCACCGGACTAACAAAATCCAAGAAATTATAACCCTTTATTGACAAACAATAAAGTAAATTTTACCTGTAGTTAACTGTAGTTGTAACTGCTGAATATGCTGGCCCAAATGTGGTTTCAATTTTTGGCTGAAAAATGAGAAAATGATTTAAGATCACAAACACCGAGACACTAAAAGTCAAGTCATTAAAATTTATGAAACAATATATTGTTATACCAATATATTTTATGCAACTGCTTTCTATTTTTCTTCAGGTTATTTCTGATAGTGGTAATAGATGGTTTCAATATTTCTCAGGGCAGGAATCATTCACTGCACTTTATTATAGTGGTTTAGTTATGTATGTTTAGTTATGTAGGGTGCTTTCCACTTTCAAGCAGTTAAGAGTGCAGTTGCTGGTGCTACGTGTGAAACTAGCCCTTTGTCATATGTGGCTGTTAGTTGCTTCCTTTTAGACGGTGTTTTTAGCCTTTATGAAGCAAATTTCAATAAATGTTTTTAAAATTTTTCAAAAAAAAAATATAATTAATAGCCCAGTTTAGATGTCTAGAACTTTGTCATTTTTTGTATGTATTCATTATTTAGGTTGATTTTCTCCAGATAAAAATTTCGTTCGAACAAAGTTTTTGCCACATTTTCCGAATATCTTTAAAAAAAACTTGGGTAGTATTTTTGTCGTAAGGAGAGTTTCAATGTTCCTTCCTGTCTTAGGATATGTCACTTCCAACATGGAGATATTAGATAATATCCAGACATATATATACTGGTACTTAACTTTGTGAGGCTTTTATTTTCTTCAGGTGTCTGAAGGTGAAGGGTCAGTGTGTCATGCATTGTTTAAGCTTTTACGGAGTAAAGGTCAAACAGTTTTACCAAACATATTATATGCACACCTTAGCTTGATCTTCATTTTTTCTGACAGTGATAGCGGGTCGATTAGGTCGAAGAATAAATCCCCCATCAACTCATGTAATTGATGATTTCGAGTGCCATCTTATAATCGCAGGACTTGATTTTTGCAGTCTTATATCCGTGGGATGATGATTCTTCGCTGTAGGAATGTGGTTTTGGTCCCATGGGGCTGGAATTGGGCGACCAAAAGCAAGTGTAAGACTGGACATGATGACAGGTTGCACTGTAACAGTTGATGCAGTCATATTTGATTAATATCACCATGTATACCACGATTATTTCACCTTCCAACATGGGTTTTCGACATCACATCAGCATCAAAATATATTCCATTTTGTCGCAATTAATTATATTAAATATATTTGGATTTTACAGGTAAGTATGTAGTAAGAAGGAAGAAAATTAGTCATAATGGAATAAAAAATTAATTCCTGCATTGATACAGAAAATTCAATTCATTAATAAACTTGGAATTATTCGTCTATTTAACTCCCGGTATTGATGGAGCCTTTTTGTAGAAAACAGCTTGATTTTCTTCTGTCCATATTTTATATCTCGAAATAGCATAGAAATTAATGAAATAGTAACATTTGTTTCAACATTATTTAAGTGCGAGTATTCTGGTCCACTTAAATCTAACTTTCAGTATTTTCTTATATGAACTACATTTCCAAAATAAATGAAATGCATAATCAGGTTCCTTGTTAAAAAGTACACAAGTTTCGTTTCTAGCAATCCATCTTATTCCTGGCTTTGTTTTAAGAGGTAAAATATCCACATCAAACGCTAATTAAAACTTTTTTACATTATTAGGTAATATTTTGTTATGAATGTGAATACACTTATTGGACAAATCTACTGAATATAATGGGATCAATTGTTCACTGTTTATTTCAGTAAATATCTTCTTATATATACGTAGTACGATGATTTCCATTATTGATATCTATACTTGTCTATATATGGGTTTTAATAAAATTGATTTTTGATTTCTAATAGAACTGTGGATAAAAGCTAAGGGTTATATTAAAATTAGGGTTTATACAGTTGATATCCAATGTTGTATTTCTAAAAAACATTGTGTCCTGTGTTCTCTCTCATGTATACATATTCCTGATTTCTCATGATAAACACATTGTGAAAAGAGGAATAATGATTATGTCATATCCATCACAGCCTTTCACTTTACAAAGTCTTTCAAATTTTGATCTTCATTTACCATCAAGTACAAATTTTCTACTATTACAGTTTTTTCTATTATTACATTCAGCTCTCTAGCTATTTCTTTTGGCATGGGAAATACCTGTGACAAATATAAGAACAGGGGTAACGCTTTCATTTTAACTGATCCACATTTTTTTTCAAGTGTTGCATAAGTCTATTGTAGATTTTCTACTTTTTCACTTTTTTTTCCTTCCATCATTTTGTTGTCTGGCTTTATAATCCCTTTTATCTTTTGTTCATAGTTAATATTTATTATCAATAGGTCTATTGCAATGATAAATAAAAATAGACTCATGCTCCCTGACATACTCCCCTTTTTATTGAAAATTTATTGCTCGAATAGCCATTCATGACTATTCTTGTTCCATATCGTCATACACAGTACAGGAAACGTAAAAATGTAATAAATTTCTCCTTAAATCCAAACTTTCACATCGTTTTAAATAAGTATTGTAAATCAACAGAGTCAAAGGCTTTTTCAAAATCAAGTGATACTATAGAGCATTCTCCTGGTTAGTTGGCTTATTTCACACACAAATCTTTAACCATGTTAAGAAAATTACTAATTTTTCTTCCTGGTACTGCTGTTTGTTGTATACTAATAAAGGATGATAGAACTGATTTTAGTCCACATTTTTGTGATGATTTTCTAGTCAGTATTTTAGTTATCGGCCTATAGTTACTTTCTTGACAATTTGTTTATTATAGTCTTGAAGAAGCATTTTTTTTTTTCTACTGCAGTATGAGTTTTTTTGCCTGTTGGTGCATTTTTATCATTTTTTAGCGAGTACATGTTTTCCCTGATCAAGTTATATTTTTAAATCTCCCAACTCCTCCTGAATTGCTATATTTCTTTTCAGTTCTTGTCTACATTTTGTTGCATCCTTTATGGAGTGTTCATTGTTCAAATCTTTGAGTCTGATTTTCAATTTTCATCTCTAGCGACCCAGCTCAGAGCTGCCTTTGATTCAAACATACATTTTTGATGTACCGGTACATAACCTCCACCAGTTCACTGATTAAGCGTAAGGGTTCTTTTGCAAGTTTGTCTGTTTCTATTACGTAAGTCTATAGCGTTAGTATTATGTTCCATAGTATGTCTTATATAACAGCGAATAATGCAATTCTTCATACAGAGTAATCCAATCCCTAAACAGTAAAACTAGAAAGTAAATTCATGGACGGACTAAACAGCTAAAGGTTGCCGCACTGGTTACGAGTTCAGAGTTGCTGCAACGAAAGAGACAGCAAACCGCCATTCCGCGTCACCACGTGTTGTTCTTTAACCCTAAAGCAGGCTGTCGCCCGTAAACCATTGTTTGGTCAGTCAATAGGCTACAAGAGGCCGCGATTATACTGTTAAAAATGCGTTGAAAATACCTTGGATTTTTTTTTCATTTTTTGTCTCTGCCAACATCATTTGTATCAAAAAGCTCTATTTTATCTCCATCACTTTGATTCCAGCTCTCCACCTCACCCATCCCAGGCCACAGTTCAGCATATTTCCCTCGATTTGTATTGAGCCTCGTTCAGGAAAAATCTCCTATCAACGGTATTTACCCACCTTGTTAGGGTAGTATAAAGAATTTCACCCTAAAATACAACCCCATTAGGTCAAAATTCTCATACCACCACTCCGCTCCACCCCGAACCCAGTTATGATTTACAGTGTAATGTCTGAAAAAAATAAAGAAAAATTTCCTCCAAATGTTTATAATCTACACATCACTAAAACAACTCAATATTTCATCATCTTTATAAACCTATTTATTTGAGCACATAAAATGTAGAGATTTTTACTAAGAATCGAGTACAAAAGCCATGATTTTCACAAATTATCATTTGTCTACATACATTCTGGTTATGTTAATCACTGAACATCCAAGTTCTTTTGATGGACTGATATTTCGAGTCATATTACATCGATATCTCCAAATAAGATAGCATGATAAATATAACAGCACGCGTGATAGGCCAAACATGATGTACCATGGTAGCGCGTGAACCAACAATTCTTTATTCACTTTTTTCCATCGCTTTACTTGCCAAGTCAACAACATTTTACTTTTTTCCACAGTAAGTATTATCCCATGATTGACTTGGCAGGTCGGCGACGGCCGGATCGTTTTACGTTCACTTCTATTTTTTACATTGTGTCAAGCGGTTGAGTTTTTAGTTTTCCTCAGTTTTTATATTGATTTCAAGATTGGTGCGCCATTTTTATTTGTTTTGCATTGTATCTCAGCCATACAATATATACAAGAACGAGGAGACTGTTCAGTTAAGTTGTCGTAGTGTAAAAGGCATCATTCATATCACGAGTGAACCGCATAATCCTCTAACAACCAAGGAGTCGCCTCACAGCAACCAACACAATCCCCCAGCTAGGCCGCACCGTAAACGAATTCGAGCTTGGAATGGGTTTTTGTCTTCTGATTAATTTAACATAGCCAAAATTTGAAAAAATAAAATGTACACGGACCATAATCAAGTTACTTTTGTGGGGCTTGCGTTTTCACGGCATAGGCGCGCTCGATTTCAGGCTTTTACAATTTCGACTGCTATCTGCTGTATGCGTGCGCTCGACAAGTATGAATTAGCAATCGAGTCCTATTATCCAATTCCAAATTACATTTTAGATTCGGAGAATTTAACATCCGAAACCACCTGGAATCCATGCCGGTATTCTGAATTGCTCACCTTTAATTAGGGAAAATACAATCCTAATGTTGCTATTGCACCAATAGGTAGTGTCTTATCGCAGTCATAATAGGTTGATACTATTTGATAAGCAAATATGTTATAATATGTTCAAAAAGATCAACTTCACCCCTAAAACATTAACCGTTCGTTTGTTTTGGGCTGTTTCAAAAATGACATATGTACACTAAAAACCCCTATATATTGCTCAAATTGAACTCTCCATAAAACGATATTGATCATTACTGCTGAATCCAAATTTATGAACAAAATTTTTCGATCTCTTGAGGAGGATTTTTGAGCTAACCTGGTATGCATATTTGACATTGATAAACTTGAATTTCTTAATTTTTGTGTGTGGGTACTATGTATGCTCATATTCATTATATTAGAAGATGGGAGGGATATGTGATTTCAAAGTTTGCCTCATTTATTGTATATTACACGACCGGCCTGAAATGCACTTTTAATTGCAATTTTAAATTGCATAAAGCAATAGAGATCTTTGAACAGTTGAGGTTCAATATTAAAACTAATAATCCCGCATTACTAACGTTGCCGTGAATTACCAACTTTGAAAATTGTTTTTATACAAGTTACTTTGTACTTTAGCATTTCCAATACATACTGAAAAACCGCGTTGTAGATATCTGCCTTGATAGAAAGTCTTGATTTCAATCAAGGTCGAATTTAAACTACGCCGATAGTGCGCGTAAAATTTTCGCTCTCTTTGCGAAAAAGTCATTTGGATGAAAAATATAACAAAAAACGTATGAAAAAAAATCAATATCACATAGGAGGCACGCGACTTTGTCTATTGCAATGAAATTAAAAAATATACGTGAGATAAATACAAATAGATAGACACTAGCGTATTGGTATAGATGACGATCGGCAATTGTGAGAACCGGTGTTTTTTTACCGTCAATATTGGCACTTGTAACAGCTACGAGTTGACATGAAGAGAATTTCCACGGAGGGGAACCACGGAACGAACACTATCCGAAATATACACCGGTGACGACTCTAGTCACCCCATCGATGCTTGGTTAATTTTTAATTATACACTAAATGAAATGTTCATATTGCATTATGACGTCATATCCCAAACAGTTGCCAAAAAAATCTCGACTTTTACGTTTGTCATAATATTTGTCTACTGCTACGCAGTATAGCCAACTTTAATTAATTGAGCAGAAATTACAAGTGAATATATGTTGTTTAAATTGAATAAAAAAATATTTCCTAATTAGAATATTTAGATCTGGCCGACGGATATTGCGATTTGACAATGATAAAACCTGACAAGTTTAAATATCGGTAGACAGATTTTGGCGGAATAAAATTGCTTTTCCTTTGTTAAGATTGGATTTGACGAGTGTTGTTAAACTAACTTCAGGTGTCAGAACGGCGTGGTAGTGCGGTTTACTACATCATAAAAATGGATATAAGAAATGGAGTTTGTGCGTGGAATGGAAATGAGGTTAGTGATGTTTTTATTCGGCGTTGCATAAGTGCGGAGTCAGGTCAACTAGTGAAAGCGTTCGGAATACGCTTCGAGCTACGCATCTCTGATCGTCTTGCCGGAGGCTCGAATCCCGCGAGGTATGACAACACGCGAGAGATTCTCTAGAAACCACATCGGCCAACGATAGTTCGCGTTAAAGCTTTCCTCATCATGTAGGCTATATGCAAAATGAGTTAAAGATTAGGCGTAGCCCAAACTTTCTCGAGTCTCATGAAGTTTAGTACCATATATCCGATTATCATAATAATTTCCCATCCTATCATAATAGTTTCTCATCCTAACCCGGGAAACAATGACAGATGCTTGCAGCATTGGCGCCCCCTAGTTAGGATTAGAATATTCTGCCAGTTTTTATTTTAATGACATTCGGGGAATATGGTACTAAACTTCACTAGACCCACTTTCTCACCCAACTTAAAATCGATGAGCTATCTGGCCTTGAGGTTATGATACGCCGTAGGCCATGGTTAAGCCATTTTATCGGTATTTCTATCTCGCAGCATAAAATGAAATTGTATTCTAGCCTGCTGCTGGTGGATCTTAGCTTTTTGTCTACCGGGTTCACCTTTTATTTTCGAACAATATCACATAATTTCATGGCGTGGTGATGGGACTGATCCTAAGCCGGAAACTATGCTTATGATAATAATATTCTACCAATGTCATATTGTATGAAATTAGCTTATAATGATCTATATTAGAAATTTTGTTTTTATAAACACGTGTCATAGATGGACCGCTTCTCATCGACGCGATCCATCTGGGATAAATACTTCACAAAATATATTTTGACAGAATTTTTTCCTATAGGGACGCGCCAAAAATTTAGATTTGTCTTTTGGTTGATACTTGCGCCGATGCCTATGTGATGTCCACAGCCTATACAGAACCCGTACACGATCACAATCGTAATTTGATTACTTGTATAATCTTGATAATGCGAAGCAGCAGCACAATAATATGAGCTTATTTAATTTTCGAAGGCGCGCAAATTTTTCATACCGCGATTAAAAATGGAGTTTAGCCTAGTTATTATAAGATAGAATAATTGACGTGTTGGGACATGTAATTTTTAAGAGAGGATTAGAATATAGGAATAAGTTCCACGAATTCCTGACTTATTATAAAAAAATAATATTGAACAATCACATTTCTAGTTACTGAGTTACTGAGAAGAACATGACGTTGATGAAAGAGATCGCCGCTGTTTATAAGAGTTGATGTTTTGCTAAATATACCAAACATATATAGCAAACATTATATAATTTGTTTAGTAAAACAATGATTGTCGTACATAAAATAATCTTATATGAATAGCTATTATGTACCAGGGCTGGCTAACCTGCCTTCCATTGAGATCACCTCGAAAAAATATTAAAAACTCGCGATCGACTGCCAGCAAGAAAATTACAAAATGTGTTTTTTTCCCAGTATTTTTTACACTGTAATGTAAATGTTACATGGTAATATTTACCAAATATTACCTACATCGTAAGCAGTACTTTCAAGTTCTTAACTAAGTCAATGAGATATTTGTGTCGTCATGTCTTTCACCGGCATTTCATATTCAGGTTTGTATCCTGTTAGGTTATTATAAATTTCTAAAAAACATTCCTTTAGCAATTCTCCTTCCGAAAATGCTCTCCCTTTTTTGCTAAAACTTGCTCTGAATGAAGCTATTATAGCGGTTTTGATGAGGTACAAAACTTTTTAAGATTTTTTCCGCAGCCCACGCGAATTAGACTTAAGAGCCTTAAGTTTCATTTCCATTGTTTCACTTCCAAGAGGAAAATTATCGCTATACTTACATGGTGTGTTATAAAGTGCCTTTCTACATTTCCCTCTTTCAGCAAAGCAAGTGAATCATTGCAAACAAGACTGGTGTGTTTATATCGTTTACCATAGCACAGAAATAGGTAAACTCGCATTGTTCGTTGGAATAATATCTTTTCCTCTTTAGAGCGCTCATTGTATGTAATTTGGGCAAGGGTTAGGCTACAATAAATGCAAAAAGGTAAATCCAAACTAATCATCTACTTTGGCGTAATGTCAAGATTTATTTTACTGTTCCTTTACTGTCAAGAATAACCGTACCTTACAAAAACAATTTACCAATTTACGACAACAACTCACGATTCACGACGACAACAACTACCAATTCATGGTACTTTTATAATATCAGAAGCTATCAACTTACCTACTTTCTAGTGACTAGTCAATGCATCTGATTTCTACCTTAATTCATTTCTCAGCAAGCGACTAAGTTCGTAAATGTCACGTAATACTGTGCGTTGTTTTGCATTTTACACGTTGCAATGCTCTGGTTGAAATTTTCATTTCAGAACCACTGTGCGAGAAGTAATTTAAGAAACCTTATTTGGTCATTTATCCAATTGGAAGCTAATTGACCAGTATTCGGTCGAACTTTGCGATATCTAATAACCACATATTTTAACGCCACATTGAGGCTGGGCTGCGTTTTCACGGCGTAGGCGAGCGCGATTTCAGGCTTTTACAATTTCGACTATCGTGCGTTCGACGAGTATGAATAAGCAATCGCGTCCTATTATCCTATTCAAAATTACATTTCAAATTCGGATACTTTAACATCCGAATTCGTCTGGACCCTAAAAAGGCCGATATATTGCTAAAATTGAACCCTCCATAAAACAGTATTTATCACTATTGCTGAACCCTAATTTATGACAAAAATTTCCCTTGAGGAGGCTGAGATTACTAATGTTGCCATGTTATCATCAACTTTGAAAATCGTTTTTATACGAGTTCGGCCATGGATGGTCATTGCTGAGTACTTTAGCGTTCTCAATACATACTGGAAAACTGCACTTCAGATATCTGTTTTATACAAAATTCATCTATGTTGTCGTCTTTGTCTTATAAGTATTCTTGAAAAACTTTCATACGAAACTGGTAATGATTTTTCACGATATTAAGTTAATCAAGGACTTTAAGAATCTTCTAGAAGCCATTGAGGCAATCAGTGTATCGCTGTTAAAAGACTTTTTATTTTTAGTTCATCGATTTGCACCTTACTTCGCCGGGGTTGGAATCCGAGTCATTCATTTGGTATTACGTTCGTCAGCTCTTTTCGCTTTCTCACGGCACCGCGGCCACGCTTAATCACGTATTCATTCCGTTACAATCACCGATTCTAAAACGCACTAAATTTGAGGATGTGCAATATTTAAAACCCTTCCACTGGCGATTTTCGTGTTGAATTAGGGTAATACCGATTTAGATGTAAAATAATAGATGATTTTTCTTTCGCCGAGAGCAGATATCACTCATTGCTTTCTATCAGGGCCGTTTACTTTTGTCTAGGATGTTTACCTATCATAGCTTAGTGCATTGCTCTTCAACCGGGTGTACCAGATTTTTTAAAGGGTGTACCACTTTGAGGAGGTGTACTGGGGTGTACCTTGTCAACTATCCCGAATACCGAATTCTCTTAAATTCACTTGGATTTGGCGAAATTCAATGGGTTTTCAAATGATATCAGGGCAAATTTATGATATTCTAAATTATATTACGTTGCCACGATTATAACGCGTAGCTAATGAAAAACAAGTACGAACAAAAATTATTTTATTAAGTCTTCAGGGCAAGTTTTGGCCAATTCAAAATGATCGTATAACTTGTTTTGTGAGGGCATAGAGGACGGAGCTACGAACGGGCGTGCAGAAAAAATTACCGGCCCTTGGTCATCTGGCCAGGCGATTTTACTTTCATAATGGATTTATATAAACTATAATATTATCTTATTAAATATGTTAAAATACTCTTTACCCTACACTGTCGTCCTTTTGTAATAGTAAGTTGTAATCGTTGCTTTCGGCTTTGCTTAAGAGTGAATGACCATAAAAAATTATAATCTATATCACGCCGAATATTGTACTTTTTGGGTTATCTAATTTTGATTCAACCGAAACGCATTGTACAGTATAGTTTTATTTTTGTGCTTAAATATTTCGCATAAATACGAGTCACGCATCTCTGATCGTAGACGCGGGTTCGAAGGTATGATGATTATACGCGAGAGGTCTGCTGAACGCTTCGCCGGTGCACGGTGGTTCACGTTAACGCCGCTTATGGCTTTCCCCAATAACCAGGTTCATGCACGGGATAAATGAGAAATACGATAATCAAAAACCTTCACCCCTATTCGGAACTGGTATCTGCACGAGAGGTCGTGGTTCGCCATATGGTTAAGCTGTATTCTCGGCTTTTCTCTCCCACAGGATAAAAATGATATCCCATATGCTAATACGTCATTTATTGGTGGACACATTTTTTTATAAATCTCTCTCTCTCTCTCTCTCTCTAAATCCAGACAGAATCAACAGAAAAATCTATTTGATCTTCAAATTGACACCGGTCCACAAAATGAAATAAATCCTGAACTGAACTCAAGTTTTCTGAATTTTGCAATGAATACCGTTTTCTTTAAAAAAGTTAGAATACTGCTTTTAATTAAACATATTTGATATTTCATATTCGGAATTGTTTTTACAAAATGTATCGATAATTCAAGATCTCATTACTTAAACTCTTATTGTAATAGAAAATTATTCTAATACTCTGCCGGGCATGGTTAACAGACAGATAATGGCTGATTTGCCAGACCCTTACTGGCCAAATTTCTGGATCAGTCTGAGAATCGGATTTATAAGATTTAATCTTTCATTACAGTTTTCTTTATTTATGGAAGTTTCATCTCATGCAGAGCCACCCTACCCACCACTCAATGGTCCACAATAACTGCAAAATGTAGTACCAGCAACTACACTTGGAAAACATTATGAACAAAACTGAATTGCTATAGTGCAGTGAGTGATATCTGCCCTGGATGGTAGCTAAACCAGTCACAACTTTTTATAATTTTCCTAGCCATACTTTCAGTAATGAAAAACACTTGGAGAATTCAATTTATTATTGTTACTTCAGCATGATCGACAATTGTTCTAATATAACAGAGAATTTATCGATATTTACCCCTTTCTTTCGTAGAAAATAAGGTAATCCTGACAACTGAAAAGATTGGATTTCAATGAATATTGAGGGTTTAATCTGTCACTGATATGCAGATGAGAGGAAATCTACCCCCCAATATAAATAATTCAATATCTTGTCACATCTATAAAGCAATTTATTCAAGCATAATCAGATATTTACAGATTTAATTGAAGAAACTAGTAGTAAAACCATAATGCTCACAAATTACCATCTACATACATACATTCCGGTGATATAAATGACTCAGTAGCCAAGTCCATTCGATGGACTGTGATACTGAGTCATATTACAGCAATAACTCAAAAGATAGCATGATAATTATAAAAGCACATTACTGTGATGCAATCTGTCGATAAAATAAAGAAAAATCCCCCCCCCCCCCTACACATCACCCGAAATAATTAGATATTGTGTCACATCTATACCCCTATTTATTAAAGAACATCAAATTTACAATTTTTTTTAAGAAATGAGTAATAAAGCCATAATGCACACAAATTATCATCTGCGTTGTACATTCTGATATTATAAATGACTTCAGCTTAATCAGCCAAATTCTTTCAATGCACTGATATTCGAGTCATATTAAATTCGATAACTCTGAATAAAATAGCATAAAGCACATCAGTAAAATGCAAGGCACTGACGGTAAAATAAGGAAAATGTTCATATTCTACATACACATCACTAAAAATAACCAGATAGTTTATCATATCTATAAACCTATCTATTTGAGCATATAAAACTTGAGAGATTTTTTTCACTAAGAATCGAGTAATACAGCGATGATGTTCACAAATTATCATATGCACAATACATTCTGGTTATATTCTTCCAGTGGACCGATATTTTGAGTCGTATTAATTTGATAACTTCAGATTAGATAGCACGATGATTATAAAAGCACATTACTCTGATGCAAACTCTGATGGTGAAGAAAATTCTCTCAAAATGTTTATAATCTACGCATCAATATATAATCTATAAACCTCTTTACATCGATTTTTACTACGAATTGAGTAATAAACCCATAAAAAGCTTGCAAATTATCATTTCAGTCACAATAGTCCTAACCTACTTCCTGCACGATGCAAGAGACGACTAAAAGGAAGCAAAGAAGTGGTAGATGGTTCTACCATCGTCCAGGGCAGATACCACTGACTACACTTTACCATGACGGTTCAGTTCTGTTTGGGATGTTTTTCGTTTAGAGTGCAGTTGCTAATACTGCATCTTTTAGTAGCTCTTTGCTATTAAATGGTCGTCAGTAGGTTCCTTCTAGGCACTGTCTCTGTCTTGCTCAAGTGAATTTCAATAAAAAAAGAAAATCATTGCGCATATAAATTCTGGTTATATTAATGACTCAACAGCCAGGTTCATTCAGTGAAATGATATTTTGAGTCAAGATAAGATAACATGATAATTATAAAAGCAAAATATTGTAATGCAAACTCCAATGTTAAAATGAAGAAAAATCCACTCAAAATGTTTATATTTTACATATCATAAAAAAATTACTCGGTATTCAGTCACATCTATAAACCAATTTATCTGAGCATACAAAATTTACAGATTGTTTACTAAGAATCCAGTAATAAAGGCATGATGCTCACAAATTATCATTTAGATATATACATTCTAGTTATATTAACGACTCAACAGCCGAGTTCATTCGATGGACTGTGATACTGAGTCATATTAGAGCGATAACTCTACACAAGATAGCATTATATTTGCTCTGATGCAGATGGCACAGCAAAATAAAGAAAACTTTCATCAAATGTTTATAATCTACACATCACTAAAAAACAACTTGATATTTTATAACATCTATAAATCTATCTATTTGAGCATATAAAATGTAGAGATTTTTTACTAAGAATCGAGTAATACAGCCATGATGTTCACAAATTATTATCTGCTGATATACATTCTGGTTATAATAACGACCCAACAAGTTCATCTAGTGGACTGTGACATTGATTCATATTACAGCGGCAATCCTAGATAAATTTGCATAATAATTATAAAAGCACAATATTATTGGGTATAAATTGAATAATATTTAAAGTATAAACTCAATATACAAGCCAATGAAAGATTATATTGTTCTCAAAAACAGATTGTGGTTTGTTACAAAATTGATCAATGATGCTCGGGAGGCCCAATACTCGGTTGTATTGGGACTTCACAAACATATTTGATATGTGCCAAATACTGCAGAAAATGTTAAATTTTGCGAGCTCTTTGTAAAAAATCAATCGATAGCTATTCCTCTGCTATGTTGATCATTACTTAGAAATTAGTAAAGGGGTAAAAATAATCAACATTTGCGAAAAGCGCATACTATTTTTGTGCAGAATATAATATTTTTTAAAGGTAGCTTATGATACCAATACATCAATCACTGATCAGTGGATCTCCAGTATATATACAACTTGATTATACTTGGACGCTGAATAAGCACTGTTCTACTGTGTTCTGTAATTATTGTCTCATTAAACTAAAATTCTGACAACTTCAAGAAGTAATAAAAAGAATATGAACATCACGATAACAAAAAATATTTCACAAAAAAAAAAATCATTAAACTATAACATCTATTGAAGATACAGCAGTTTTGCTAATATCCAATATTGGCTTTTTTCGAGTGCCTGAAATGTTCACGTCATTTTCTTAGGATCAAAAAGCTTCAAAACCATCGACGCTGCTATTTCATAGCAGTATTAATAGTTATGTACCTTTTTATACGATTTGGTATCTACAAAATGCTCAAAGAGGCATTTATTTTTATCTCCCAGCACGAGATATGAAATGAAATGTTGCCCATTTGGGCGCGATGCCCTAGTTGTTAAGCATGTTGGCATCACATGTTGAAGGTCTCAAGTTCGAGTCCTGACGAGTCCGGTTCGTTAATCCATGCCCACCACTCAACCCAGGGTGTAATAACTTGGGTGGGCTAAGTCGAACAGGTAAAGATCATATCTTTCCAGCAACTCTGACCCTGTCCGTCTATAAGTGGCCGCTTGTACAGGGTCTGGGACAGGTGATCCACTCAAGAAGTGGCTATTACAGCGGTAATTCTAGATAAGATAGAATAATAATTATAAAAGCACAATATTATTGGGTAAAAATTGAATAATATTTAATATATAAACTCAATATACAAGCAATCGTCAATGAAAGATTATATTGTTATGAAAAAACAAATTGTGGTTTGTTTACAAAATTGATCAATGATGCTCGGGATGCCCAATACTCAGCTGTATTGGGACTTCACAAACACATTTGATATATGTCAAATACTGCAAAAAGTGTTCAATTTTGCGAGCTCTTAGTTAAAATTCAATCAATAGCTATTCCTCTGCTATGTTGATCATTACTTAGAAATCAGTAAAGGGGTAAAAATAATCAACATTTGCGAAAACCGCATACTATTTTTAAGCAGAATATAATATTTCAACGTAGCTTAGGATACTAATTCATCAATCACTGATGTATAAACATCAGGATACAAAAAATATTTCACAAAAAAAAATCATAAAAGTATAACATTTATTGAAGATACAGCAGTTTTGCTAATATCTAATATTGGATTTTTTCGAGTGCCTGAAATGTTTATGTCATTTTTGTAGGATCAAAAAGCTTTAAAACCACCGACGCTACTATTTCATAGCAGCAATAATTATGTACTTTTTTATACGATTTGGTATCTACAAAACGCTCAAACAGGCATTTATTTTTATCTCCCAGCACGAGATATAAAATGAAATGTTGCTGTTTGGGTGTGATGTCCTAGTTGTTAAACATGCTGGCATCGCATGTTGAAGATCCCGGGTTCGAGTCCTGGCGAGTCCGGTTCGCTTATCCATGCCCACCACTCAACCCAGTGTGTAATAACTTGGGTAGGCTAAGCCAAACAGGAAAAGATCAAATCTTCCCAGCAATTCTAACCCCGTCCGTCTATAAGTGGCCGCTTGTACAGGGCCTTGGACAGGATGGTCCACTCAAGAAGTGGCTATTACAGCGGTAATTCTAGATAAATTTGCATAATAATTATAAAAGCACAATATTATTGGGTATAAATTGAATAATATTTAAAACATAAACTCAATATACAAGCAATCGTCAATGAAAGATTATATTGTTATCAAAAACAGATTGTGGTTTGTTACAAAATTGATCAATGATGCTCTGGAGGCCCAATACTCGGCTGTATTGGGACTTCATAAGCACATTTGATATACGTCAAAACTGTAAAATTTTGCGAGCTCTTTGTTAAAAATCAATCGATAGCTATTCCTCTGCTATATTGATCATTACTTAGAAGTTCGAAAAGGAGTAAATATAATCAATATTTGCGAAAAGAGCATACTAATTTTGAGCAGAATATAATAATTTTAAGGTAGCTTATGATACCAATACATCAATCACTGATAAGTGGATCTCCAGTATATATGCAACTTGATTATAACACTGAATAAGCACTGTCCTACTGTGTTCTGTAATTAATGTCTCATTAAACTAAAATTCTGACAACTTCGAGAAATAATAAAAAGAATATAAACATCCGGGTAACATAAAATATTTCACAAAAAAATCATTAAACTATGACAACTATTGAAGATACAGCAGTTTTGCTAACATCCAATATTGGCTTTTTTCGAGTGCCTGAAATGTTCATGTCATTTTCTTAGAATCAAAAGCTTCAAAACCATCGACGCTGCTATTTCATAACAGTATTAATATTTATGCACCTTTTTATACGATTTGGTATCTACAAAATGCTCAAAGAGGCATTTATTTATTTTTTCAGAAAGAGATATAAAATGAAATGTTGCCTATTTGGGCACGATGGCCCAGTTGTTAAACATGTTGGCATTGCATGTTGAAGATCTCGGGTTCGAGTCCGGTTCGCTAATTCATGCCCACCACTCAACCCAGAGTGTAATAACTTGGGTAGGCTAAGCCGAACAGGAAAGAATCTTATCTTTCCAGCAATTCTAACCCTGTCCGTCTATAAGTGGCCGGTAGTACAGGGCCTTGGACAGGGTGATCCACTTCAAGGAATGGTTATGAAAAAAAAATATTACAGCGGTAATCCTAGATAAATTTGCATAATAATTATAAAAGCACAATATTATTGGGTATAAATTGAATAATATTTAAAATATAAACACAATATACGCTAAGCACTGTCCTCCTGTGCGTAAATTGTGCTGAACTTCGAGAAATAATAAAAAAAATATGAACATCATGATAACAAAAAACGAGTCTACGAATTGGTATCTACAAAATGCTCAAAATGAGGCATTTTTATCTTCTAGCAAGAGATATAAAATGAAATCTTGCCCATTCGCTAAATTTCAGTCTGCCATTTGGTCGTCTAAATTTGCTTTTCAAAATGAATCTGTCAGTTTGGACTTCTTATTGGACGAGGATCACTGATGAATACACAAGGTCACAACAAACTGGACGAGGATCACTGAAGAAACAAAAGATTGGTTCAAGCCACTCAATAAAATGAAATTTCTGTCAGACATGAAGAGATGACATAATAAAATCCTGCTGAATTGAACAGAAATAATTAGAACACTAGAAAATACTAGATTGACAAAAAAATATCACAAGAAACTAATTGAAATTGAAAAAATCATAGATACAGCAGTTTTCTATTAATTGAATATTTAGCAATACAGTCAGAAAGCATAAAAAGTTCAAGTCCATGTGCAATGACATGTAGAAAAGGAAGGTATGTCTATATACATATATATTTAACAATCAGCTTTAAAATGAAATGCTTTTTGCTTCCCTTCTGTTTGAAGACAAACATTTAGAGATCTGCTAATATCAATACATTTATCAATTTTTTTAAAAGGAACTCATAACAGCGATTCAGGATAAATAAAAGTTTGAACAGTTTTTTTGTGAATTTTATTGCAGACCTCGTCGAGTTAGTTCTTGCTTTAACTTTACATAATCTTCAATCATGAGACAGAGTTGAAGTTTAAATATAATTATTCTTGAAAAATGTTCCAATGGGTCCAGTTGAATAAAAGGCTTTAATTAAATGTTTGTCTCCTAGGAACTTTAGTTGTACATCAAATCTTCAAGGCAGCAAGCTGAAATATAGAAAAACATTTCAGAAAAAAGTGAAGTTAACTTAAATCCCACTTCTGATGTAGCCATTTATTATAATTTGTCAAAAAAATAAAATTCCCATGTAAAATTTATGCTCAATCTATGACATTAAATTATTAGATGCAGAGTGCACCACAAATTGTTGTTTCTTATTGGTAAAATACTATTTTCAATAAACATAAAGATCTTTATTACAAAAACAAATTCCAAAACGTTTTGTCTTCTGCCACAAATTTGCCGCCACTTTTGATGAGGGGTATGTATGTACAAATTTTGAGATAAATCAATTTCGAGCAATGAATCTGCTGACCTGATAATCTGATTTGGAAATGAAGTTACTATTTAGCGCCTAGCAACAAGTAAACAGTTCGACATATAAATAATACATTATTTGTTTTCGAAGTTCACTCTAAGCCGAAAGCAGTGCTATAAGGAGCTGAATAGTGAAGAAGAGTTACTGCAAGATGTAGTGCCAACAGAGAACTCACATGTAATATAATCCTTTTGAATTACTTTTCTAATCTTCTAGTTTGTTCTTGTTCATCTTTTGGAGAAACTCACATCTTTCTCAGTGGTTGTCTCCTATCTAAAAATAAATTGTTTTACATTACTAGTAATAGACTTTATTTTTTGAAATAGAGCCAGAATAGCTTGTTTTCATGTAAAGAAATCCCACATATTATTTTTTTTATGAAAATTCACTCTGAGCAAGGTAGGAAGCAGTGCCTGAAAGGAACCAACAAACGGCCAAGCTACTAAAAGATGTGGTACCTGCAACTGCACTCTAAACGAAAAACACCCCCAAACGAAACTGAACCGCCATGGTAAAGTGCAGAGAGTGGTATCTGGGAAATGGTAAAACCCACTTCTTTGCTTCCTTTTAGTCGCCTCTTTCGACACTCAGGATATACGTTAGGACTATTCTAAAGCCTGTATCCACAGGGCCAAAAATACGCACTTCTTGAGACTATAGACATGAGGTTTGTCTAATTAGTAATGGTATTTTAAAGGTTACATAGAATACCCTAATCGAGTTATAATTAGGTATTTTGATATTTTTAATTACAAGTTATGTGGCACAATTTCATTCTGATTTCATTTTATGGTAAAATCATACTGTTAGCCATCGAACATATATTTAAACTAAAATTCTATTGTACGTCTTTCTAACGAACATGCGGCATGTCATAAAACGCAGAACTTCTGACCTGTAGACATCTATTATGATTGAGCTTACACAAAGTGCCAACAAGCCATATTATTCCACTATATAGCTTGTAACATCGCGACAAAAACTTGTTTTTTCTCCGATTGCCCTCTCTTGTTCATGTCATTTTTTCGGGTTAAATATTGAACTCTTTTCTGCATTTATTTTTTTTATTTTTTTATAGCCTTGTCTTAGAGTGGATCACCCTGTCCAAGGCCCTATAACAGCAGCCACTCGTAGCAGAACAAGGGTTATAATTACTGGAAAGATATGATCTTGTCCTGTTCGGCTTAGCCTACCCAAGTTATTACATCCTGAGTTTAGGGTGGGCATGGATAAGCGAGTCGGACTCGCCGGGGCTCGAACCTGAGATCTTCAACTTGCGATACCAACATGTTTGATCACTAGGCCATCACACCCACTGTTGTACTTACGGTTGTACTTAAAGAGACATTTTTATTTTTCTGCAAAAGATATATTACAAAATGTTGCCAAATTTTCGGATTTCCTTCCGATGTAACCCATTATCTTCGGGTGCCTGCGAGTAGCTCTGCTAGTCTGGCTTGTAGTATAATGTAACATTGTGTTTTAAAAGTTTTTCAACTGTAGTTCAAATATCGTGGTTTGTGTGGGCGCAATTGCCTAGTGGTTAAACATCGGTGGTTGGTAGTTTTAGTGGTTGGCATTGCAGGTTGAAGGTCTCGGGTTCGAGTCACAGAGAGTCCGGCTCGTTAATCCATGCTCACCACTCAAACCAGAGTGTAATGACTTGGGTAGGCCAAACAGGAAAAGATAATATCTTTCCAGCAATTTTAACCTTGACCGTCTATAATTGACTTCTGGTAGAGGGCCTTGGTCAGGGTGATCCACTCCAAGATGTGGCCATATAAAAAAAAGTAGTGCAGAAAAAAAGTAAATACCTGAAGCTCCACTAGAAGACGACGACTCTTGACTGGCTGTGTCTGGAGGAGCAGCACTTGAATCAGTTGGATTCCTAATGCCAAGATTTGTCGATGAAACTTGTGGCAAATCGGAAGTTGAAGGTTGATCCGTTAGTCTTTGTGGCGATTCTGGAAAAAAATTATAATTTGCAACAATATAAGTATTACATATTAGACAAATTTGGCATGGTACTGTAAATTGTAATGCAATGCAGAAATTCATGCCTCACCAGGGTGGCAGAATCTTGTTTGCTCTCAGGGTAACGGACAGTACGAACACTTGAAATACCTACTATGTGGTGACAGCTTATCAGATGACCAGCATCTGATTTTATATCTGTGATACTTGGGATGCTTTTGTGATTGGAATGGCTTGCAATGAGTGTGATTCAAGTGTTTGGTCAAGATGTGATGTTGGGCTCAGATGCCATCGACCCAAAAACGGGACGTTAGGAGGGTAGTATTTCGGTGAATCTTGCCAAAAGCAAATAAACTCAGGGAATATAACAATAGGCAAACTTACTAATATCTAAATGACAAATAGGGCGGCTATACCATTACATAAATATGACATTTCATTGTTTTAATATTTCAAAGTCAACTATTCTAAAATACTTCCGAGGTAAAATTATTCCAATGAAAGTCTTTTTTCGAATATTCGATTCATTTTTCGCCATTTGTGATAATAATATCAAATTGAATAAAAAGCACATACCCCGAGATATTACGGAGGAAGGCTCCACAGAAGATATATTTGCTACTGAACGTTGTGACAAACCCGAAGTTGAAGGTTGATCCGGTCCTGGAAAAGTAGAATTTAGAATTCACAAATCGGGGCAAAGCAAATATTTGATCGGTGTATTTTCTGGCTCAACTCAAACATGTGTGATATTATAAAACAAATTATGCCCTTTTATTAGTTTGAGGCAACAATGGGGAAAAAGAAAGATAACTGAACACCACAGATACTTGAATGAAATAAGAAACGAAATGTAATATTAAAACTCGAACATATGTTTTGATCTGTGTTACAACAGAGAATATCAGAAAAACTAAAAATGTCATTATTTTTATCTATTGATTCAATTCTCCTTGAAATGGATTTAAGGAAAGATTATTAATTATGGGTGCTGCTTTTTCTATTGCCCTGATATCAGAGACTCGATTATCTCTAAAAGAACTTGTATATCAGTTTTTCAGGTAAAAAGCCAAAGAAACATCAAGAAATTTTTCATTTTTAATAAAGTATCCTAAATTGTGAACTTCGTGTATACTTATGGAAAACACTTTTCATGTTTAGGTAATGTTGATTGTATAAACATTTTTTACCGATGGTATCAGTTTATAAAATGTTCTGATTGAAATTCATTCACAAAGGGCATAAAATACAGATTATTCTAGGGTATTACTGAAATGCTATCTATTTTTTGAAAATGAAAATACATTGAAAATGATAGGTACACCATGGTTCACATCTCCAGAAACGTACAAGCAAAGCTTGTCACAGTGGGGCATTAAAGAGAACATTTTTATAAACAGAAGTAGAATTCTAGATTTTTTACACATTCAAACAGGTTACCTCCGGTACGATTTCTTGTAGTTGAAGTATCAAAAGATCCACCAACTTCTAGTGCACGGAGTCTTGAAAGTTCTGCAGCTAAAAGAAGAACAGAAATCTTAAGTTCTTACGTAGATGAATGTACACATGTATATACATATTTTACAATGGTGGAAGCATAACTTTACTTTCAGAATTACTGTTATTATTTGCAATGTATTCAGACTCTCCTGATTATTAGTTTTGAACATATTTCTGCAAGAGAGTGTGATATATCGTTAGCTCATCTACAATAAGAAAAATCACAAAATTTCAATGTTACTAAATGAACACTGGATTCACCCAAGTATGGAATAGTGTGATTTTGAACTCGAATCTCAGCCAAATAGCATAATGTATGGTTACATGGCTTAATGCATTTAATTATATAAGAACGCAATGGATGTATAATTGTTCTCGAGTTGAATGTGACTTAACCTACATACTATGTATGATCATTCTCAGCAACTTCTTCACTTACCATTCATAGGGGTTCCACTTCTGTTGTTAATGTCACCCCCTATAGCAACGCTGTGTGCATTTATGTCACCTAAAAACATGAGTCATGTTATTAATTTTTGAAAACACTTATATCACTCGTCTAGATTTGGGAAACAATAACAGAAAGTAAAGCATAAATATTGCAATAATTAATTTGATTCCACCGCATAAGTGATTATATTTCCACAAAACTCACCATGGATTTCGATATGTGGCGGTGCGATGATCTTTTGCCAAGGATAATTGAATGTTTGGTTGTCATCCACAACTATCTCATTCTTTTGAAGACGACATTTCATTCCTATTAAAGAAGAATCTTGCTCTCTGTCACAAGTTAGGAGGAAGTAATATTTTTTGGGATCTTCAAACCTAGTGAAATCTTCATCAATTTTGAAAGAGCAAGAGCCATTGTTTGCGAATGTGTAGCCCTGATTCAGGCAAGTTATTTCAGCTTTAATATTATCGTCAATTTTTACGGATTGAGTATTGAAGTCAATTTCATTTCGGAATTCCCGGTTCCTAAATTGACGTAGGATTTCATCTTCAACAATTTGATTTTGCAAGGAGAAAGCAAGGGCAAAAGTATGTGTGGTGCGATATGACAATATGAAACCTTTCATTCTGTATATCTCACTACCACGAGATTTTTCTGGTAAGCCGACAATAATTGGGCTAAAGTCATTGCAGTCAAACTGAAACTCAGTTTCCTCAGTAAATGACAGAGTGTTAATCACTTCCCATTGTGATTCACCATATGGTAGATGAAGAACATCGACCGTTGTACTTCTTGATTCTTTTGATCCATCATTCATGCACCATGATACGATGCGAACGGTTGCCGGATGGAGAAGAACATTTTCCGTTTTGACATATAACATTGGTGTAATTCCGATGTACCCTTTTGGCCATTTGGAACTATCGATTTCCAATTTTACCAAAACCGAAGTGGTTGTGTTAAATGTTCCAGGGTGGAAGGTGATAATATTGTTGGCAATTCGAATTTCTTTCCCTTCTTCACCAACCTCATGTTGCTCTGTTCTTGACACTACAAAATGTTCACCCGAACCCGCCAATGCTGAGTAAGAATATTAAGCATGACAGTAAGTTTAATTGAATTTTTTTCAAGTGTCAGGAGTTGAATGCGCAATTGCAATCAGCGATAGCATTTTCCTTCCATGTGTGGCAAATACACATATGGAATTTTTTGATTCTTTTATGTCGATTGATGACCAAGGGCTTTTTTAAATATACAAGTGTCATGACATCACTATGACTCATCTATGTTTAAGCAAGATATAGTTGTTGTTGGCAGCACTTAGTAGCTAATGCAGAGTTTGAGGTTATACATTATATACAATCGTCAACGTAATGCAATAACGTGTTATACACAAATTGAAATATTTTGGTCAACCTTTCCGAAACGTATCTTCACTAATTTGTGTTTTCTTTGGATAATAAATTTTATCAATGGCCCATAAGTTGCTTGATGTTTATGTTATGCATTTTGGGATGACCCAAATTTTAATTATTAAAAAGATTTTGAAATATTGAAATTTCTGATAAACTATAAACTCTTCAAATGGCACATTCTTCTTTATTGATTTAAAAAGGTTATAAATTTTGTTCCAAAATTTCCTAATAAAATACATAAATATTTATCGAAAATTCATATCATAAGTGCCACTGTCGCACTAATCCCAACATTCAAGAACAAAGTTCCAAAATGATTCCATTTTAAAACAGAAAAAATTATGTATAAGGCAAACAAAACTATTGAGTATCCCAAGCAAAAAAATGTATTGGAATTCCACTCAATTTGAATAATTTTCAAGTTAAAACCTTTGAAAATTAATAGACAAAGAAACTAGACAGCCATATCAGAGAGAAACGCTCTCATGAGATGTCATTGTCAATAATTCACAATATGAAGCCAAGAAAATTATTTTTAAACAATATTTTTCGAAATAGACATAGCAACATACCTTCAGTGGTTGGTTGCTTTTTTGCTTCTCTGGAACATAAAATTCTTTGTCCGTGTGCGCCATATTTAATTCTTGGACACTGTAAAAAAAAAATTTCAATGTAAAATTTCTAATTCAATTTAACCAGCTGAAACCATTGATATTATTGTTGATATGAAATTGCTTTAAGGTTGCGTTTTGCCTCCGTTTTATTTCACTTTTGCATTTAAGGCCAACAGAACACTGCCCATGCAGTTCTTTATGTTTTCCAACGCAGCCGAATTGTCTGCTGTGTAAACTGATGCAGGGTGCTCGTTCCATTGCAACCTCTTGCGCTTTGTAGGCAGGAGAGTGTACTACACTTAACTCAAGGCTATGTGGCCTGTGTTGCTGTTTTATTGAGTTTTGGTTAATTGAAAAGCAAAGCATTGTATTGGTAAGACAGCTCCACATGTATTGTGGGTTTTATTCATTCATTATCACTGCATATCTGCAGTTGGTAATCTAGCATAACAATTGGTGTATATTATGCCTCCAATATTCTGTCTTAATAGAACCTTAAATAATTTATGACATATCACAACTAGGGCAGGGCTAATCAAACACTTCCAATCGGTGCTTGGTATTTGAATCTGATCGATTTCCTTGCAGTGTTTCTCTAGGGCTAGGGACGCTGGACAGCCTGGACGAAAAACATTCACTTTTATAGGATTCAGTTGAGAACACAAGTTGTTTCTATAGTGTAACACTGTGGCAAGCTACTTTTTGTTTTCGAATTGTTGCTAGAAAGATTTTTTGAAAACATGAATGGAAAGTCTGTTGTGCGGCTATTTTAAGAGTAATCCAGTATCACAATACCCTTACAGTTGTATATAATTATTTAGACTAAGGACTGATGCCTGAAGGTCATAGGTCAGGACCAAATCTTTCTATTTGCTAGATAATCGATGACCTTCTTACAATTCTTATCGTTTAGTTTTTTAGACTTTTTCCAAACAACAATTTATTAGATGACTTAGACAAGACAACAGTAACAGCGATACTGTCAGTCTGGTTGTCCAAATTGAAGTCGATTTTTTGAAGAAATAGACAAATTAATTATATCAGAAACTTAAATAAAATCTTTACAACTTATTGTATGATTTGTCACAACTTTGTTGAGTTGACAGGAGCTGGGTTAAAATTGACTGAGCCAATTTATATGGTTTCAAAATCACCAATAAAACATTAGCTTGGAAGGATAAAAATGCTTAATGCAGTATTAAAGTTTGGATTTAAACATACTTCAACAAATTCAACGATCAAATATTTGTCAGGAAACCATGGTAATATTTTGACCAAAGTACATTTCCTGCACAGTTCAGCACATTTATCCAGTTAAACAATAGCATTTTTTTATTTCATTGAAATTCACTCCGAGCAAGGCCAGAATAAGTGCCTTAAAGGAACCAACCAATCACCACATAATAGCAAAGAGCTACGAAAAGATGTTGTACCAGCAACTGCACTCTAAACGGAAAATTAAAAAATGATAGATGTTTTGAGCATCGCTCCGAGCAGATACCAAT
>OZ023140.1:4253058-4333576 GCA_963675895.2 Styela plicata
AGTAACTGCACTCCCAGAATCCAAACTTGAACTGACCGCCATCGGTAAGAAGTGCAGCGATTGGTATCTGCTCGGATGCGATGCTTATTTAGACGATGGCGCAGTAACATCATTCTATCATTTTTTTAATTTTCCCGTTCTACAGTGCTGTTTGGCAGTTTGCTGGTAAACAGAACATCTTTTTTTGCTCTTGTGCTATTATGTGGTGATTGGTTGGTTTCCGTTTAGAGGCACTTATTCTGCTGTCCATATGCTCGGATAGTGAATTTCAATGATGAAATGTGACAAAATCATACAATAATTTGTAAAGATTTTATTTAAGTTTCTGATATAATTAATTTGTCTATTTGTTCAAAAAATCGACTTCAATTCGGACAACCAGACTGACAGTATCGTTGTAACTAAATCATCTAATAGAATTGTTGTGTGGAAAAAGTCCAATACTAAACTATAAGATATTGTAAGAAGGTCATCAATTATCTAGCAAATAGAAAGATTTGGTCCTGACCTATGACCTTCAGGCATCAGTCCTTAGTCTAAATAATTATATACAACTGTAAGGGTATTGTGATACTGGATTGCTCTTAAAATAGCCGCACAACAGACTTTCCATTCATATTTTCAAAAAATATTTCTATCAACAATTCGAAAACAAAAAGTAGCTTGCCACAGTGTTACACTATAGAAACAACTTGTGTTCTTAACTGAATCCTATAAAAGTGAATGTTTTTCGTCAAGGCTGTCCAGCGTCCCTAGCCCTAGAGAAACACTGCAAGGAAATCGATCAGATTCAAATACCAAGCACTGATTGGAAGTGTTTGATTAGCCCTGCCCTAGTTGTGATATAAATTTTATTAAGGTTCCATTAAGACAGAATATTGGAGGCATAATATACACCAATTGTTATGCTAGATTACCAACTGCGAATATGCAATGATAATGAATGAATAAAACCCACAATACATGTGGAGCTGTCTTACCGATACAATTCTTCTCTTTTCAGTTAACAAAACTAAATAAAACAGCAACACACGCCACATAGCCTTGAGTTAAGTGTAGTACACTCTCCTGCCTACAAAGCGCAAGAGGTTGCAATGAAACGAGCACCCTGCATTAGTTTACACAACAGACAATTCGGCTGAGTTGGAAAACATAAAGAACTGCATGGGCAGTGTTCTGTTGGCCTTAAATGCAAAACTGAAATAAAACGGAGGCAAAACGCAACCTTAAAGCAATTTCATATCAACAATAATATCAATGGTTTCAGCTGGTTAAATTGAATCAGAAATTTTACATTGAAATTTTTTTTTTACAGTGTCCAAGAATTAAATATGGCAAACACGAACAAAGAATTTTATGTTCCAGAGAAGCAAAAAAGCAACCAACCACTAAAGGTATGTTGCTATGTCTATTTCCAAAAATATTGTTTAAAAATAATTTTCTTGGCTTCGTATTGTGAATTATTGACAATGACATCTCATGAGAGCGTTTCTCTCTGATATTGCTGTCTAGTTTCTTTGTCTATTAATTTTCAAAGGTTTTAACTTGAAAATTATTCAAATTGAGCGGAATTCCAATACATTTTTTTTGCTTGGGATACTCAATAGTTTTGTTTGCCTTATATATAATTTTTTCTGTTTTAAAATGGAATCATTTTGGAACTTTGTTCTTGAATGTTGGGATTAGTGCGACAGTGGCACTTATGATATGAATTTCGATTAATATTTATGTATTTTATTAGGAAATTTTGGAACAAAATTTATAACCTTTTTAAATCAATAAAGAAGAATGTGCTATTTGAAGAGTTTATGGTTTATCAGAAATTTCAATATTTCAAAATCTTTTTAATATTTAAAATTTGTGTCATCCCAAAATGCATAACATAAACATCAAGCAACTTATGGGCCATTGATAAAATTTATTATACAAAGAAAACACAAATTAGCACAAACAACAAATGTTTCGGAAAGGTTGACCAAAAGATTTCAATTTGTGCATAACACGTTATTGCATATCCTTGACGATTGTGCATAATGTATAACCTATCAGCTATCGCTGATTGCAATTGCGCATTCAACTCCTGGCACTTAAAAAAAATTCAATTAAACTTACTGTCATGCTTAATATTCTTACTCAGCATTGGCGGGTTCGGGTGAACATTTTGTGGTGTCAAGAACAGAGCAACATGAGGTTGGTGAAAAAGGGAAAGAAATTCGAATTGCCAACAATATTCTCACCTTCCACCCTGGAACATTTAACACAACCACTTCGGTTTTGGTAAAATTGGAAATCGATAGTTCCAAATGGCCAAAAGGGTACATCGGAATTACACCAATGTTATATGTCAAAACGGAAAATGTTCTTCTCCATCCGGCAACCGTTCGCATCGTATCATGGTGCATGAATGATGGATCAAAAGAATCAAGAAGTACAACGGTCGATGTTCTTCATCTACCATATGGTGAATCACAATGGGAAGTGATTAACACTCTGTCATTTACTGAGGAAACTGAGTTTCAGTTTGACTGCAATGACTTTAGCCCAATTATTGTCGGCTTACCAGAAAAATCTCGTGGTAGTGAGATATATAGAATGAAAGGTTTTATTTCATCAAAGCGCACCACACCAACTTTTGCCCTCGTCTTCTTCTTGCAAAACCAAATTGTTGAAGATGAAATTTTCCGTCGTTTAGAACGCCGTGGATTGACTTATGAAATAGAATTCAATACCCAATCCGTAAAAATTAACGATAATATTAAAGCTGAAATAACTTGCCTGGATCAGGGCTACATATTCGCAAACAATGGCTCTTGCTCTTTCAAAATTGATGAAGATTTCACTAGGTTTAAAGATCCCGAAATATATTATTTTCGCCTCACTTGTGACAGAGAGCAAGATCATTTTTCAATAGGAATGGAATGTCGTCTTCGAAAGAATGACATAGTTGTGGATGACAACCAAACATTCAATTATTCTTGGCAAAAGACTAGCGCACCGCCACATATCGAAATCGTTGGTGAGTTTTGTGGAAATATTCATGCTTTACTTTCTGTTATTTTTTCCAAATCTAGACAAGTAAAATAAGTGTTTTCAAAAATTAATAACATGACTCATGTTTTTAGGTGACATACATGCACAAAACTTTGCTATAGGAGGTGACATTAACAACAGAAGTGGAACCCCTATGAATGGTAAGTGAAGAAGTTGCTGAGAATGATCATACATAATATGTAGGTTAAGTCACATTCAACTCGAGAACAATTATACATCCATTGCGTTCTTATATAATTAAATGCATTAAGCCATGTAACCATACATTATGCTATTTGGCTGAGATTCGAGTTCAAAATCACACTATTCCAAATTTGAGTGACTCCAGTGTTCATTTAGTAACATTGAAATTTTGTGATTTTCCTTATTGTAGATGAGCTAACGATATATCACATATATATACACACATATATCACATATATATCATAACGATATATCTCTTGCAGAAATATGTTCAAAACTAATAATCAGGAGAGTCTGAATACATTGCAAATAATAACAGTAATTCTGAAAGTAAAGTTATGCTTCCACCATTGTAAAATATGTATATACATGTGTACATTCATCTACGTAAGAACTTAAGATTTCTGTTCTTCTTTTAGCTGCAGAACTTTCAAGACTCCGTGCACTAGAAGTTGGTGGATCTTTTGATACTTCAACTACAAGAAATCGTACCGGAGGTAACCTGTTTGAATGTGTAAAAAATCTAGAATTCTACTTCTGTTTATAAAAATGTTCTCTTTAATGCCCCACTGTGACAAGCTTTGCTTGTACGTTTCTGGAGATGTGAACCATGGTGTACCTATCATTTTCAATGTATTTTCATTTTCAAAAAATAGATAGCATTTCAGTAATACCCTAGAATAATCTGTATTTCATGCCCTTTGTGAATGAATTTCAATCAGAACATTTTATAAACTGATCCATCGGTAAAAAATGTTTATACAATCAACATTACCTAAACATGAAAAGTGTTTTCCATAAGTATACACGAAGTTCACAATTTAGGGTACTTTATTAGAAATGAAAAATTTCTTGATGTTTCTTTGGCTTTTTACCTGAAAAACTGATATACAAGTTCTTTTACAGATAATCGAGTCTCTGATATCAGGGCAATAGAAAAAGCAGCATCCATAATTAATAATCTTTCCTTAAATCCATTTCAAGGAGAATTGAATCAATAGAGAAAAATAATGACATTTTTAGTTTTTCTGATATTCTCTGTTGTAACACAGATCAAAACATATGTTCGAGTTTTAATATTACATTTCGTTTCTTATTTCATTCAAGTATCTGTGGTGTTCAGTTATCTTTCTTTTTCCCCATTGTTGCCTCAAACTAATAAAAGGGCATAATTTGTTTTATAATATCACACATGTTTGAGTTGAGCCAGAAAATACACCGATCAAATATTTGCTTTGCCCCGATTTGTGAATTCTAAATTCTACTTTTCCAGGACCGGATCAACCTTCAACTTCGGGTTTGTCACAACGTTCAGTAGCAAATATATCTTCTGTGGAGCCTTCCTCCGTAATATCTCGGGGTATGTGCTTTTTATTCAATTTGATATTATTATCACAAATGGCGAAAAATGAATCGAATATTCGAAAAAAGACTTTCATTGGAATAATTTTACCTCTGAAGTATTTTAGAATAGTTGACTTTGAAATATTAAAACAATGAAATGTCTTATTTATGTAATGGTATAGCCGCCCTATTTGTCATTTAGATATTAGTAAGTTTGCCTATTGTTATATTCCCTGAGTTTATTTGCTTTTGGCAAGATTCACCGAAATACTACCCTCCTAACGTCCCGTTTTTGGGTCGATGGCATCTGAGCCCAAAATCACATCTTGACCAAACACTTGAATCACACTCATTGCAAGCCATTCTAATCACAAAAGCATCCCAAGTATCACAGATATAAAATCAGATGCTGGTCATCTGATAAGCTGTCACCACATAGTAGGTATTTCAAGTGTTCGTACTGTCCGTTACCCTGAGAGCAAACAAGATTCTGCCACCCTGGTGAGGCATGAATTTCTGCATTGCATTACAATTTACAGTACCATGCCAAATTTGTCTAATATGTAATACTTATATTGTTGCAAATTATAATTTTTTTCCAGAATCGCCACAAAGACTAACGGATCAACCTTCAACTTCCGATTTGCCACAAGTTTCATCGACAAATCTTGGCATTAGGAATCCAACTGATTCAAGTGCTGCTCCTCCAGACACAGCCAGTCAAGAGTCGTCGTCTTCTAGTGGAGCTTCAGGTATTTACTTTTTTTCTGCACTACTTTTTTTTATATGGCCACATCTTGGAGTGGATCACCCTGACCAAGGCCCTCTACCAGAAGTCAATTATAGACGGTCAAGGTTAAAATTGCTGGAAAGATATTATCTTTTCCTGTTTGGCCTACCCAAGTCATTACACTCTGGTTTGAGTGGTGAGCATGGATTAACGAGCTGGACTCTCTGTGACTCGAACCCGAGACCTTCAACCTGCAATGCCAACCACTAAAACTACCAACCACCGATGTTTAACCACTAGGCAATTGCGCCCACACAAACCACGATATTTGAACTACAGTTGAAAAACTTTTAAAACACAATGTTACATTATACTACAAGCCAGACTAGCAGAGCTACTCGCAGGCACCCGAAGATAATGGGTTACATCGGAAGGAAATCCGAAAATTTGGCAACATTTTGTAATATATCTTCTGCAGAAAAATAAAAATGTCTCTTTAAGTACAACCGTAAGTACAACAGTGGGTGTGATGGCCTAGTGGTCAAACATGTTGGTATCGCAAGTTGAAGATCTCAGGTTCGAGACCCGGCGAGTCCGACTCGCTTATCCATGCCCACCCTAAACTCAGGATGTAATAACTTGGGTAGGCTAAGCCGAACAGGACAAGATCAGGGTGATCCACTCTAAGACAAGGCTATAAAAAAATGAAAAAAAATAAATGCAGAAAAGAGTTCAATATTTAACCCGAAAAAATGACATGAACAAGAGAGGGCAATCGGAGAAAAAACAAGTTTTTGTCGCGATGTTACAAGCTATATAGTGGAATAATATGGCTTGTTGGCACTTTGTGTAAGCTCAATCATAATAGATGTGTGTAAGCTCAATCATAATAGATGTCTACAGGTCAGAAGTTCTGCGTTTTATGACATGCCGCATGTTCGTTAGAAAGACGTACAATAGAATTTTAGTTTAAATATATGTTCGATGGCTAACAGTATGATTTTACCATAAAATGAAATCAGAATGAAATTGTGCCACATAACTTGTAATTAGAATATCAAAATACCTAATTATTCGATTAGGGTATTCTATGTAACCTTTAAAATACCATTACTAATTAGACAAACCTCATGTCTATAGTCTCAAGAAGTGCGTATTTTTGGCCCTGTGGATACAGGCTTTAGAATAGTCCTAACGTATATCCTGAGTGTCGAAAGAGGCGACTAAAAGGAAGCAAAGAAGTGGGTTTTACCATTTCCCAGATACCACTCTCTGCACTTTACCATGGCGGTTCAGTTTCGTTTGGGGGTGTTTTTCGTTTAGAGTGCAGTTGCAGGTACCACATCTTTTAGTAGCTTGGCCGTTTGTTGGTTCCTTTCAGGCACTGCTTCCTACCTTGCTCAGAGTGAATTTTCATAAAAAAAATAATATGTGGGATTTCTTTACATGAAAACAAGCTATTCTGGCTCTATTTCAAAAATAAAGTCTATTACTAGTAATGTAAAACAATTTATTTAGATAGGAGACAACCACTGAGAAAGATTTCTCCAAAAGATGAAGCTAGAAGATTAGAAAAGTAATTCAAAAGGATTATATTACATGTGAGTTCTCTGTTGGCACTACATCTTGCAGTAACTTTTCTTCATTATTCAGCTCCTTATAGCACTGCTTTCGGCTTAGAGTGAACTTCGAAAAACAAATATGGTATTATTTATATGTCGAACTGTTTACTTGTTGCTAGGCGCTAAATAGTAACTTCATTTCCAAATCAGATTATCAGGTCAGCAGATTCATTGCTCAAAATTGATTTATCTCAAAATTTGTACATACATACCCCTCATCAAAAGTGGCGGCAAATTTGTGGCAGAAGACAAAACGTTTTGGAATTTGTTTTCGTAATAAAGATCTTTATGTTTATTGAAAATAGTATTTTACCAATAAGAAACAACAATTTGTGGTGCACTCTGCATCTAATAATTTAATGTCATAGATTGAGCATAAATTTTACATGGGAATTTTATTTTTTTGACAAATTATAATAAATGGCTACATCAGAAGTGGGATTTAAGTTAACTTCACTTTTTTCTGAAATGTTTTTCTATATTTCAGCTTGCTGCCTTGAAGATTTGATGTACAACTAAAGTTCCTAGGAGACAAACATTTAATTAAAGTCTTTTATTCAACTGGACCCATTGGAACATTTTTCAAGAATAATTATATTTAAACTTCAACTCTGTCTCATGATTGAAGATTATGTAAAGTTAAAGCAAGAACTAACTCGACGAGGTCTGCAATAAAATTCACAAAAAAACTGTTCAAACTTTTATTTATCCTGAATCGCTGTTATGAGTTCCTTTTAAAAAAATTGATAAATGTATTGATATTAGCAGATCTCTAAATGATTTTCTTTAAACAGAAGGGAAGCAAAAAGCACTTCATTTTAAAGCTGATTGTTAAATATATATGTATATAGACATACCTTCCTTTTCTACATGTCATTGCACATGGACTTGATTTTTTTATGCCTTCTGACTGTATTGCTAAATATTCAATTAATAGAAAACTGCTGTATCTATGATTTTTTTTCAATTTCAATTAGTTTCTTGTGATATTTTTTTGTCAATCTAGTATTTTCTAGTGTTCTAATTATTTCAGTTCAATTCAGCAGGATTTTATTATGTCATCTCTTCATGTCTGACAGAAATTTTATTTTATTGAGTGGCTTGAACCAACCTTTTGTTTCTTCAGTGATCCTCGTCCAGTTGTTGTGACCAGTATATAATATGTAATGTTGCGGAATCGCACACAATAAAAAGCGGCATAGTCTCCTAAATATTCATTTCGAAAAGCAGGTTAGACACCAAACTGGCAGACAAAAATTTAGCAAATGGGCAACATTTCATTTTATATCTTTTGCTAGAAGATAAAAATGCCGCTTTTTGAGCATTTTGTAGATACCAATTCGTAGACTTGTTTTTTGTTATCATGATGTTCATATTTTTTTTATTATTTCTCGAAGTTCAGCACAATTTACGCAAAGGAGGACAGTGCTTAGTCAGCGTATATTGTGTTTGTATTTTAAATATTATTCAATTTATACCCAATAATATTGTGCTTTTATAATTATTATGTAAATTTATCTAGGATTACCGCTGTAATATGTTTTTTTTCATAACCATTCCTTGAAGTGGATCACCCTGTCCAAGGCCCTGTACTACCGGCCACTTATAGACGGACAGGGTTAGAATTGCTGGAAAGATAAGATTTTTCCCTGTTCGGCTTAGCCTACCCAAGTTATTACACCCTGGGTTGAGTGGTGGGCATGAATTATTGAACCGGACTCGCCAGGACTCGAACCCGAGATCTTCAACATGCGATGCCAACATGTTTAACAACTGGGCCATCGTGCCCAAATGGGCGACATTTCATTTTATATCTCGTGCTGAAAAAAATAAACAAATGCCTCTTTGAGCATTTTGTAGATATCAAATCGTATAAAAAGGTGCATAACTATTAATACTGCTATGAAATAGCAGCGTCGATGGTTTTGAAGCTTTTGATTCTAAGAAAATGACATGAACATTTCAGGCACTCGAAAAAAGCCAATATTGGATGTTAGCAAAACTGCTGTATCTTCAATAGATGTTATAATTTAATGATTTTTTTGTGAAATATGTTTTGTTATCATGATGTTCATATTCTTTTTATTATTTCTTGAAGTTGTCAGAATTTTAGTTTAATGAGACATTAATTGTGAAACACAGTAGGACAGTGCTTATTCAGCGTTATAATCAAGTTGTATATATATTGGAGATCCACTGATCAGTGATTGATGTATTGGTATCATAAGCTACCTTAAAATTATTATATTCTGCTCAAAATTAATGTGCGCTTTTCGCAAATATTGATTATTTTTACCCCTTTAATAATTTCTAAGTAATGATCAGCGTAGCAGAGGAATAGTTATTGATTGAATTTTAACAAAGTGCTCGCAAAATTGAACACTTTTTGCGGTATTTGGCATATATCAAATGTGCGTATGAAGTCCCAATACAGCTGAGTATTGGGCATCACGAGCATCATTGATCAATTTTGTAACAAACCACAATTTGTTTTTGATAACAATATAATCTTTCATTGACGATTGCTTGTATATTGAGTTTATATATTAAATATTATTCAATTTTTACCCAATAATATTGTGCTTTTATAATTATTATTCTATCTTATCTAGAATTACCGCTGTAATAGCCACTTCTTGAGTGGATCACCCTGTCCAAGGCCCTGTACAAGCGGCCACTTATAGACGGGCGGGGTTAGAATTGCTGGAAAGATTTGATCTTTTCCTGTTCGGCTTAGCCTACCCAAGTTATTACACCCTGGGTTGAGTCGTGGGCATGAATTATCGAACCGAACTCGCCAGGACTCGAACCCGAGATCTTCAACATGCAATGCCAACATGTTTTTAACAACTAGGACATCGCACCCAAATGGGGAACATTTCATTTTATATCTCTTGCTGGAAGATAAAAATAAATGTCTGTTTGAGCATTTTGTAGATACCAAATCGTATAAAAAGGTACATAATTAATACAGCTATGAAATATTAGCGTCGATGGTTTTAAATCTTTTTGATCCTACAAAAATGACATAAACATTTCAGGCACTCGAAAAAATCCATTATTAGATATTAGCAAAACTGCTGTATCTTCAATAGATGTTATACTTTAATTATTTGTTTTTGTGAAATATTTTTTGTATCTTGATTTTTATACATCAGTGATTGATGTATTAGTATCCTAAGTTGCTCAAAAA
Source organism: Styela plicata (assembly GCA_963675895.2). NCBI lineage: Eukaryota > Metazoa > Chordata > Ascidiacea > Stolidobranchia > Styelidae > Styela > Styela plicata. The sequence goes on from OZ023140.1 coordinate 4,263,182, forward strand.
TAATATGCGCTTTTCGCAAATATTGATTATCTTTACCCCTTTACTAATTCTAAGTAATCATCATCGTAGCAGAGGAATAGCTATTGATTGAGTTTTAACAAAGAGCTCGCAAAATTCAACACTTTTTGCAGTATTTGGCATATATCAAATGTGCTTATGAAGTCCCAATACAGCTGAGTATTGGGCATCACGAGCATCATTGATCATTTTTGTAACAAACCACAATTTGTTTTTGATAACAATATAATCTTTCATTGACGATTGCTTGTATATTGAGTTTATATTTTAAATTTCATTGACGTATAAAAAGGTACATAATTAATACAGCTATGAAATAGCAGCATCGGTGGTTTTGAAGCTTTCGATCCTGCGAAAATGATGTGACATTTCAGCCACTCGAAAAAATCCATTATTAGATATTAGCAAAACTGCTGTATCTTCAATAGATGTTATAATTTAATGATTTTTTTTGTGAAATATTTTTTGTATCTTGATGTTCATACATCAGTGATTGATGAATTAATATCCTAAGCTACGTTAAAATATTATATTCTGCTCAAAAATAGTGTGCGCTTTTCGCAAATATTGATTATTTTTACCCCTTTAATAATTTCTAAGTAATGATCAGCGTAGCAGAGGAATAGTTATTGATTGAATTTTCACAAAGAGCTCGCAAAATTGAACACTTTTTGCAGTATTTGGCATATATCAAATGTGTTTGTGAAGTCCCAATGTAGCTGAGTATTGGGCATCCCGAGCATCATTAATCAAGTTCGTAACAAACCACAATTTGTTTTTATAACAATATAATCTTTCATTGACGATTGCTTGTATATTGAGTTTATATTTCAAATATTATTCAATTTATACCCAATAATATTGTGCTTTTTTAATTATTATGCAAATTTATCTAGGATTGCCTCTGTAATATGAATCAATGTCACAGTCCACTAGATGAACTTGTTGGGTCGTTATTATAACCAGAATGTATATTAGCAGATAATAATTTGTGAACATCATGGCTGTATTACTCGATTCTTAGTAAAAAATCTCTACATTTTAAATGCTCAAATAAATAGATTTATAGATATGATAAAATATCAAGTTGTTTTGGTGATGTGTAGATTATAAACATTTGATGAAAGTTTTGTTTATTTTGCTGTGCCAACTGCATCAGAGCAAATATTATGCTATCTTGTGTAGAGTTATCGCTCTAATATGACTCAGTATCACAGTCCATCGAATGAACTCGGCTGTTGAGTCGTTAATATAACTAGAATGTATCTACCTAAATGATAATTTGTGAGCATCATGCCTTTATTACTGGATTCTTAGTAAAAAAATCTGTAAATTTTGTATGCTCAGAAAAGTTGGTTTATAGATGTGACTGAATATCGAGTAATTTTTTATGATATGTAAAATATAAACATTTTGAGTGGATTTTTCTTCATTTTAACATTGGAGTTTGCATTACGATATTTTGCTTTTATAATTATCATGCTATCTTATCTGGACTCAAAATATCATTTCATTGAACGAATTTGGCTGTTTGAGCCATTAGTATAACCAGAATGTAGAACGATGGTAGAACCATCAACCACTTCTGTGCTTCCTTTTAGTCGTCTCTTGCATCATGCAGGAAGTAGGTTAGGACTATTTTGACTGAAATGATAAATTGCAAGCTTTTTATGGCTTTATTACTCAATTCTTAGTGAAAATCGATATAAATAGGTTTATAGATTATATATTGATGCGTAGATTATAAACATTTTGAGAGAATTTCCTCCACCATCAGAGTTTGCATCAAAGTAATGTGCTTTTATAATCATCGTGCTATCTTATCTGAAGTTATCAAATTAATATGACTCAAAATGTCGGTCCACCGGAAGAATATAACCAGAATGTATTATGCATATGATAATTTGTGAACATCATGGCTGTATTACTCGATTCTTCGTGAAAAAAAAGTTTTATATGCTCAGATAAATAGATTTATAGATATGATAAAATATCGAGTTGTTTTAAGTGGTGCGTAGATTAAAAACATTTTGAGGGAATTTTTCGAATGAACGTCGAATGAACTTGGCTACCGAATCATTTATATCACCAGAATGTATGTATGTAGATGGTAATTTGTGAGCATTATGGTTTTACTACTAGTTTCTTCAATTAAATCTGTAAATATCTGATTATGCTTGAATAAATTGCTTTGTAGGTGTGACAAGATATTGAATTATTTATATTGGGGGGGTAGATTTCCTCTCATCTGCATATCAGTGACAGATTAAACCCTCAATATTCATTGAAATCCGAGCCTTCCAGTTGCCAGGGTTTCCTTATTTTCTACGAAGGAGAGGGGTAAATATCGATAAATTATCTGATATATTAGGACAATTGTCCATCATGCTGAAGTAACAATAATAAATTGAATTCTCCAAGTGTTTTCATTACTGAAAGTATGGCTAGGAAAATTATAAGAAGTTGTGACTGGTTTAGCTACCACCCAGGGCAGATATCACTCACTGCACTATAGTAATTCAATTTTGTTCATAATGTTTTCCAAGTGCAGTTGCTGGTACTACATTTTGCAGTTATTGTGGACCATTGAGTGGTGGCTAGGGTAGCTCTGCATGAGATGAAACTTCCATAAATAAAGAAAACTGTAACGAAAGATTAAATCTTATAAATCCGATTCTCAGACTGATCCAGAAATTTAGCCAGTAAGGGTCTGGCAAATCAGCCATTATCTGTCTGTTAACCATGCCCGGCAAAATAATAGAATAATTTTCTATTACAATAAGAGCTTAAGTAACGATATCTTGAATTATCGATACATTTTGTAAAAACAATTCCGAATATGAAATATCAAATATCTTTAATTAAAAGCAGTATTCTAACTTTTTTAAAGAAAACGGTATTCATTGCAAAATTCAGAAAGCTTGAGTTCAGTTCAGGATTTATTTCATTTTGTGAAACGGTATCAATTTGAAGATCAAATAGAATTTTATGTTGATTCTGTCTGGATTTAGAGAGAGAGAGAGATTTATAAAATATGTGTCCACCAATAAATGACGTATTAGCATATGGGATATCATTTTTATCCTATGGGAGAGAAAAGCCGAGAATACAGCTTAACCATATGGCGAATCACGACCTCTCGTGCAGATACCAGTTCCGAATAGGGGTGAAGGTTTTTGCTTATCGTATTTCTCATTTTTCCCGTGCATGAACCTGGTTATTGGAGAAAGCCGTAAGCGGCGTTAACGTGAACCACCGTGCACCGGCCAGGCGTCCAGCAGACCTCTCGCATAAAATCATCATACCTTCGAACCCGCGTCTACGATCAGAGATGCGTAGCTCGTATTTATGCGAAATATTTAAGCACAAAAATAAAACTATCCTGTACAATGCGTTTCGGTTGAATCAAAATTAGATAACCCAAAAAGTCCAATATTCAGCGTGATATAGGGTATAATTTTTTATGGTCATTTACTCTTAAGCAAAGCCGAAAGCAACGATTACAACTTACTATTACAAAAGGACGACAGTGTAGGGTAAAGAGTATTTTAACATATTTAATAAGATAATATTATAGTTTATATAAATCCATTATGAAAGTAAAATCGCCTGGCCGGATGACCAAGGGCCGGTAATTCTTTCTGCACGCCCGTTCGTAGCTCCGTCCTCTATGCCCCCACAAAACAAGTTATACGATCATTTTGAATTGAATTGAATTGAATTTCATTAGCTACGCGTTATAATCGTGGCAACGTAATATAATTTAGAATATCATAAATTTGCCCTGATATCATTTGAAAACTCATTGAATTTCGCCAAATCCAAGTGAATTTAAGAGAATTCGGTATTCGGGATAGTTGAGAAGGTGCACCCCAGTACACCTCATCAAAGTGGTACACCCTTTAAAAATTCTGGTACACCCGGTTGAAGAGCAATGCACTAAGCTATGATAGGTAAACATCCTAGACAAAAGTAAACGGCCCTGATAGAAAGCAATGAGTGATATCTGATCTCGGCGACAGAAAAAACATCTAATATTTTACATCTAAATCGGTATTACCCTAATTCAACACGAAAATCGCCAGTGGAAGGGTTTTAAATATTGCACATCCTCAAATTTAGTGCGTTTTAGAATCGGTGATTGTAATGAATGAATGAACGTAATGAATACGTGATTAGCGTGGCCGCGGTGTCGTGAGAAAGCGAAAAGAGCTGACGAACGTAATACCAAATGGATGACTCGGATTCGAACCCCGGCGAAGTAAGGTGCAAATCGATGAACTAAAAATAAAAAAGCCTTTTAACAGCGATACATTGATTGCCTCAGTGGCTTCTAGAAGATTCTTAAAGTCCTTGATTAACTTAATATCGTGAAAAATCATTATCAGTTTAGTATGAAAGTTTTTCAAGAATATTTATAAGACAAAGACGACAACATAGATGAATTTTGTATAAAACAGATATCTGAAGTGAAGTTTTTCAGTATGTATTGAAAACGCTAAAGTACTCAGCAATGACCATCCATGGCCGAACTCGTATAAAAACGATTTTCAAAGTTGATGATAACATGGCAACATTAGTAATCTCAGCCTCCTCGAGGAAACTTTTTGTCATAAATTTGGGTTCAGCAATAGTGATAAATGCTGTTTTATGGAGGGTTCAATTTTAGCAATATATCGGCCTTTTTAGGGTCCAGATGAATTCGGATGTTAAAGTATCCGAATCTAAAATGCAATTTTAAATTGGATAATAGGACTCGATTGCTAACTCGTCGAACGCACGCAGATAGTCGAAATTGTAAAAGCCTGAAATCGAGCGCGCCTACGCCGTGAAAACGCAGTCCAGCCTCAATGTGACGTTGAAATATGTGGTTATTAAATATCGCAAAGTTCGACCGAATACTGGTCAATTAGCATCCAATTGGATAGATGACTAAATAAGGTTTTTTAAATTACTTCTCACACAGTGGTTCTGAAATGAAAATTTCAACCAGAGCATTGCAACGTGTAAAAATGCAAAACAACGCACAGTATTACGTGACATTTACGAACTTAGTCGCTTGCTGAGAAATGAATTAAGGTAGAAATCAGATGCATTGACTAGTCACTAGAAAGTAGGTAAGTTGATAGATTCTGATATTATAAAAGTACCATGAATTGGTAGTTGTTGTCGTCGTGAATCGTGAGTTGTTGTCGTAAATTAGTAAATTGTTTTTGTAAGGTACGGTTATTCTTGACAGTAAAGGAACAGTAAAATAAATCTTGACATTACGCCAAAGTAGATGATTAGTTTGGATTTACCTTTTTGCATTTATTGTAGCCTAACCATTGCCTAAATTACATACAATGAGCGCTCTAAAGAGGGAAATGTAGAAAGGCACTTTATAACACACCATGTAAGTATAGCAATAATTTTCCTCTTGGAAGTGAAACAATGGAAATGAAACTTAAGGCTCTTAAGTCTAATTTGCGTGGGCGGCGAAGAAATCTAAAAAAATTTTGTGCCTCATCAAAAACCGCTATAATAGCTTCATTCAGAGCAAGTTTTTACTTAGCAAAAAGGGAAAGCATTTTCGGAAGGAGAATTGCTAAAGGAATGTTTTTAGAAATTTCTAATAACCCAACAGGATACAAACCTGAATATGAAATGTTGGTGAAAGACATGATGACGCAAATATCTCATTGACTTAGTTAAGAACTTGAAAGTACTGCTTACGATGTAGGTTATATTTGGTAAATATTACAATGTAACATTTACATTACAGTGTAAAAAATTACTGTGAAAAAAACACATTTTGTAATTTTCTTGCTGGCAGTCGATCGCGAGTTTTGATAAATTTTAGAAGTGATCTCAATGGAAGGCAGGTTAGCCAGCCCTGGTATATAATTACTGTTTATATAAGATTACTTTATGGTACGACATTCATTGTTTTACTAAACAAATGATATAATATTTGCTAGGTATATTTAGCAAAACATCAACTCTTATAAACAGCGGCGATCTCTTTCATCAACATCATGTTCCTGACACAGATTATTCTCTTTTCGACTCAGTAACTAGAAATGAGATTGTTTAATATCATTTTTTATAATAAGTCAGGAATTCTTCGTGGAACTTATTCCTATATTCTAATCCTCTTCTAAAAATTACATGTCCCAACACATCAATTATTCTATCTTATAATAACCAGGCTAAACTCCATTTTAATCGCGGTATGAAAAATTTGTGCGCCTTCGAAAATTAAATAATCTCATATTATTGTGCTGCTGCTTCGCATTATCAAGATTATACAAGTAATCAAATCGTAAAATTACGATTGTGATCGTGTGCGGGTTCTGTATAGGCTGTGGGCATCGGCGCCAGTATCGACCAAAAGACAAATCTTAATTTTTGGTACATCTCTATAGGGGAAAATTCTGTCAAAACATATTTTGTTAAGTATGTGTCCCAGATGTATCGCGTCGATGAGAAGCGGTCCATCTATGACACATGTTTAATAAAACAAAATTTATGATATAGATTATATAGGTTAATTTCATACAATGTGACATTGGTAGAATATTATTATCATAAGCATTGTTTTCCGGTCTAGGGTCAGACCCATCACCACGCCATGAAATTATGTGATATTGTTCGAAAATAAAAGGTGAAACCGGTGAACAAAAATCTAAGATCCACCAGCAGCAGGCTGGGATACAATTTCATTTTATGCTGCGAGATAGAAATGCCGATAAAATGGCTCAACCATGACCTACGGCGTATCACAACCCCAGGCCAGATAGCTCATCGATTTTAAGTTGTGTGAGAAAGTTGGTCTAGTGAAGTTTAGTACCATATTCACAAATCGCATTAAAATAAAAACTGGCAGAATATTCTCATCCTAACTAGGGGGCGCCAATGCTGCAAGCATCTGTCATTGTCTCCCGGGTTAAGATGAGTGCCTTGGAACATGGGAAATTATTATGATAATCGGATATATGGTACTAAACTTCCTGAGACCCGAGAAAGTTTGTCTACGCCTAATCTTTAACTTATTTTGCATATAACCTACATGATGAAGAAAGCCTTAACGCGAACCATCGTTGGCCGATGTGGTTTCTAGAGAACCTCTCGCGTGTTGTCATACCTCGCGGGATTCGAGCCTTCGGCAAGACGATCAGAGATGCGTAGCTCAAAGCGTATTCCGAACGCTTTCACTAGTTGACCTGACTCCGCACTTTTGCAACGCCGAATAAAAACATCACTAACCTCATTTCCATTCCACGCACAAACTCCATTTCTTATATCCATTTTTATGATATAGTAAACCGCACTACCACGCCGTTCTGACACCTGAAGTTAGTTTAACAACGGTCGCCAAATCCAATCTTAACAAACAAAGGAAAAGCAATTTTATTCCCCAAAATCTGTCCACCGGTATTTAAACTTGTGAGGTTTTATCATTGTCAAATCGCAATATCCGTCGGCCAGATCTAAATATTCTAATTAGGAAGTATTTTTTATTCAATTTAAACAATATATATTTACTTGTAATTTCTGCTCAATTAATTAAAGTTGGCTATACTGAGTAGCAGTAGACAAATATTATGACAAACGTAAAAGTCGAGATTTTTTTGGCAACAGTTTGGGATATGACGTCATAATGCAACATGAACATTTCATTTAGCGTATAATTAAAAATTAACCAAGCATCAATGGGGTGACTAGAGTCGTCACCGGTGTATATTTCGGATAGTGTTCGATCCGTGGTTCACCTCCGTGGAAATTCTCTTCATGTCAACTTGTAGCCTTACAAGTGCCAATATTGACGGTAAAAAAACACCGGTTCTCACAATTGCCGATCGTCATCTATACCAATACGCTAGTGTCTATCCATTTGTATTTATCTCACGTATATTTTTTAATTTCATTGCAATAGACAAAGTCGCGTGCCTCCTATGTGATATTGATTTTTTTCATACGTTTTTTGTTATATTTTTTATCCAAAAATAATGACTTTTTCGCAAAGAGAGCGAAATTTTTACGCGCACTATCGGCGTAGTTTAAATTCGACCTTGATTGAAATCAAGACTTTCTATCAAGGCAGATATCTACAACGCGGTTTTTCAGTATGTATTGGAAATGCTAAAGTATAAAGTAACTTGTATAAAAACAATTTTTAAAGTTGGTAATTCACGGCAACGTTATTAATGCGGTATTATTAGTTTTAATATTGAACCTCAGCTGTTCAAAGATCTCTATTGCTTTATGCAATTTAAAATTGCAATTAAAAGTGCATTTCAGGCCGGTCGTGTAATATATAATAAAGGAGGCAAACTTTGAAATCCTCCCATCATCCCTCCCATCTTCTAATATAATGAATATGAGCATACATAGTACCCACACACAAAAATTAAGAAATTCAAATTTATCAATGTCAAATATGCATACCAGGTTAGCTCAAAAATCCTCCTTAAGAGAATGAAAAATTGGGTGGTTGGTGTGTAGATTATAAACATTTGGAGGAAATTTTTCTTTATTTTGTCAGACAATACACTGTAAATCATAAAGGTGGGTTCGGGGTGGAGCGGAGTGGGGGTGTGAGAATTTTGACCTAATGGGGTTGTATTTTAGGGTGAAATTCTTTATACTACCCTAACAAGGTGGGTAAATACCGTTGATAGGAGATTTTTTCTGAACGAGGCTCAATACAAATCGAGGGAAATATGCTGAACTCTGGCCTGGGATGGGTGAGGTGGAGAATTGGAATCAAAGTGATGGGGATAAAATAGAGCTTTTTGATACAAATGATGTTGGCAGAGACAAAAAATGGAAAAAAATCCAAGGTATTTTCAACACATTTTAACAGTACAACTCGCGGCCCCTTGTAGCCTCTTGACTGACCGAACAATGGTTTACGGGCGACAGCCTGCTTTAGGGTTAAAGAACAACACGTGGTGACGCGGAATGGCGGTTTGCTGTCTCTTTCGTTGCAGCAGCTCTGAACTCGTAACCAGTGCGGCAACCTTTAGCTATTTAGTCCGTCCATGAATTTCACTTTCTAGTTTTACTGTTTAGGGATTGGATTACTCTGTATGAAGAATTGCTTTATTCGCTGTTATATGAGACATACTATGGAACATAATACTAACGCTATAGACTTACACAATAGAAAAAGACAAACTTGCAAAAAAACCTTATGCTTAACCAGTGAACTGGTGGAGGTTATTTACCCTGTACCGGTACATCAAAAATGTATGTTTGAATCAAAGGCAGCTCTGAGCTGGGTGGCTAGAGATGAAAATTGAAAATCAGACTCAAAGATTTGAACAATGATCACTCCATAAAGGATGCCGCAAAATGTAGACAAGAACAGAGAAGAAATACCGTAGCAATTCAGAAAGAGTTGGGAGATTTAAAAATGCAACTTGATCAAGGAAAACATGTACTCGCTAAATTCAAACAAGTAAAAAACAAAATGATAATAATGCAAAAAGAACAGGCAAAAAACTCAGAAAGAAACCAGGAAGAAAAATTAGTAATTCTCTTAACATGGTTGAAGATTTGTGTGTGAAATAAGCCAACAAACCAGGCGAATGCTCCATAGTATCACTTGATCTTAAAAAAGCCTTTGACTCTGTTGATTTACAATACTTATTTAAAACCATGTGAAAGTTTGGACTTAAGAAGAAATTTATTACATTTTTACGTTTCCTGTACTGTGTATGACGATATGGAACAAGAATAGTCATGAATGGCTATTCGAGCAATAAATTTTCAATAAAAAGGGGAGTATGTCAGGGAGCATGAGTCTATTTTTATTTATCATTGCAATAGAGCCGTTGATAATAAATATTAACTATGAACAAAAGATAAAAGGGATTATAAAGCCAGACAACAAAATGATGGAAGGAAAAAAAAGTGAAAAAGTTGAAAATCTACAACAGACTTATGCAACACTTGTGGAAAATGTGGATCAGTTAAAATGAAAGCGTTACCCCTGTTCTTATATTTGTCACAGGTATTTCCCATGCCAAAAGAAATAGCTAGAGAGCTGAATGTAATAATAGAAAAAACTGTAATAGTAGAAAAAATTGTACTTGATGGTAAATGAAGATCAAAATTTGAAAGACTTTGTAAAGTGAAAGGCTGTGATGGATATGACATAATCATTATTCCTCTTTTCACAATGTGTTTATCATGAGAAATCAGGAATATGTATACATGAGAGAGAACACAGGACACAATGTTTTTTAGAATTCATGGAATACAACATTGGATATCAACTGTATAAACCCTAATTTTAATATAACCCTTAGCTTTTATCCACAGTTCTATTAGAAATCAAAAATCTATTTTATTTAAACCCATATATAGACAAGTATAGATATTAATATTGGAAATCATCGTACTACGTATATATAAGAAGATATTTACTGAAATAAACAGTGAACAATTGATCCCATTATATTCAGTAGATTTGTCCAATAAGTGTATTCACATTCATAACAAAATATTACCTAATAATGTAAAAAAGTTTTAACTAGCGTTTGATGTGGATATTTTACCTCTTAAAACAAAGCCAGGAATAAGATGGATTGCTAGAAACGAAACTTGTGTACTTTGTAACAAGGAACCTGATTATGCATTTCATTTATTTTGGAAATGTAGTTCATATAAGAAAATACTGAAAGTTAGATTTAAGTGGACCAGAATACTCGCGCTTAAATAATGTTGAAACAAATGCTACTATTTCATTAATTTCTATGCTATTTCGAGATATAAAATATGGACAGAAGAAAATCAAGCTGTTTTCTACAAAAAGGCTCCATCAATACCGGGAGTTAAATAGACGAATAATTCCAAGTTTATTAATGAATTGAATTTTCTGTATCAATGCAGGAATTATTTTTTTATTCCATTATGACTAATTTTCTTCCTTCTTACTACATACTTACCTGTAAAATGCAAATATATTTAATATAATTAATTGTGACAAAATGGAATATATTTTGATGCTGATGTGATGTCGAAAACCCATGTTGGAAGGTGAAATAATCGTGGTATACATGGTGATATTAATCAAATATGACTGCATCAACTGTTACAGTGCAACCTGTCATCATGTCCAGTCTTACACTTGCTTTTGGTCGCCCAATTCCAGCCCCATGGGACCAAAACCACATTCCTACAGCGAAGAATCATCATCCCACGGATATAAGACTGCAAAAATCAAGTCCCGCGATTATAAGATGACACTCGAAATCATCAATTACATGAGTTGATGGGGGATTTATTCTTCGACCTAATCGACCCGCTATCACTGTCAGAAAAAATGAAGATCAAGCTGAGGTGTGCATATAATATGTTTGGTAAAATTGTTTTAACTTTACTCCTTAAAAGCTTAAACAATGCATGACACACTGAAACCTTCACCTTCAGACACCTGAAGAAAATAAAAGCCTCACAAAGTTTAGTACCAGTATATATATGTCTGGGTATTATCTAATATCTCCATGTTGGAAGTGACATATCCTAAGCCAGGAAGGAACCTTGAAACTCTTGTTACGACAAAAATACTACCAAGTTTTTTTAAAAATATTCGAAAAATGTGGCAAAAACTTTGTTTGAACGAAATTTTTATCTGGAGAAAATCAACCTAAATAATGAATACATACAAAAAATGACAAAGTTCTAGACACCTTAACTGGGCTATTAATTTAATTTTTTTTGAAAAATTTCAAAAACTTTATTTATTGAAATTTGCTTCATAAACGCTGAGAATGAAAACACCGTCTAAAAGGAAGCAACTATCAGCCAAATATGACAAAGGGCTAGTTTCGCACGTAGCACCAGCAACTGCACTCTTAACTGCTTGAAAGTGGAAAGCATCCTATACATGACTAAACCACTATAATGAAGTGCAGTGAATAATTCCTGCCCTGAGAAATATTGAAACCATCTATTACCACTATCAGAAATAACCTGAAGAAAAATAGAAAGCAGTTGCATAAAATATATTGGTATAACAATATATTATTTTATAAATTTTAATGACTTTTAGTGTCTCGGTGTTTGTAATCATAAATCATTTTCTCACTTTTCAGCCAAAAATTGAAACCACATTTGGGCCAGCATATTCAGCAGTTACAACAATAACTACAGGTAAAATTTACTTTATTGTTTGTCAATAAAGGGTTATAATTTCTTGGATTTTGTTAGTCCGATGCAGGCTGGCATTGTGTCGGCTACTTTGCTACTCAGATGATGAAAAAAACCTAAAATGCTTAGTAGTGTCTAGTAACAAGCGAACTGTACAAAAATATCCAAAAGAAAAACAAGGTTCTGCAATGTTTTGAAGTTCACATATTCCTTCTTCTGCTTGCTAATTTTTTGTAGTCCAACATGAACCACGTATAGGTGGTACGCGAAGCCCGGCCAATATATTGGCCTAATTTTGCTGTCTATCGATATATCGGCAGATTACGTGGTTTATAATATCGGCCAAGCGAATACACTTATTGACACCTGCAATTCTTTTAAAATGACACTTTTTTTCTCAAATGGCAGAAGTGCACAATATTTTTCGCATTCATTTAAGGAAATTCCCAGTAAATGTTATTTGCATGACATGAAATTTTATTTCATCAGCAAAAAATTGCCTAGTAATGCATCAAAGCGTTAGAATATATTTTGAAGGGGGAATGAAGAGGTACTGCAATGGTATCCAATCGGTCAGGTCACATATGCTTTTGGACAGCTGCTCGCCTTGCGATGCTCTGATTGTTCAGTGCACTGCATTCTTCTAACGAATCAAAACTAAAACATGTCTAGTGCCATTATCAAGAAAGCAGTGGGAGGGAATTCCAGAATTTTGAGGTTCTTGGAACAAATGACAGTTTGAAATGATGATTGAATTAATTCTAATCTTATTTGGAATTTCAATTTTGGATTTCATAATTTAGTACCAGTATACCCAATTTTTCTGATTAGCTATTTTGAAAAGCTCAAAAGTAAAATATGGAATCTCCAACTACTGGTATCTAAATATCTCCTCTAATCTTATAGTTTAATCCCTTCACAGATGACAGTTTGTTGGTGACAAATCAAGTCTCATGAACCATGAGAATGCTTGTAAGTTTGAGATGGTCAAAGATTTTCTGCAACTAACTGAAGACAGAATCACTGAACTTACCAATGCTATATGAGACAGAAAATAGCTCTCGGAGGTTTGTTTCGAAATGAATATTTCTTGATAAAAGATTTTAATATTTTGGTGTAATGGCCTAGGCAGAATGTGAGCTTCTGCTGCTATGAAGAGACTGTCAGAAGAAAAATTAGCAAATGAGCAATGTTTCGTGGTCTCTTGCTAGAACAGTGCAGTTGCTGGTACTACGTCTTTTAGTAGCTCTTTGCTATTTAATATGTGTTCGGTCGTTAGTTGGCATCTTTTAAGCAATGCTCCTGACCTTGCTCAGAGTGAATTTTAATAAAAAAATGTCTCTGAGATACCAGATACTCCTGCCACTAGGACACATGAAGAAATGGGTCCATCCGAAGAAATTTTAACAAATCGATAATAGTTCTTTACTTATCTCTTACTAGAAGATTAAAATGTAACTTTCTGAGTGCCTGGTAGCCTCCCAAGCTGTACAAAAAGTTTGAAATCATCAAGGGTTTGGAAAAGAGACCTAGCAAATACAATGATGGTTATTCGGAGCATCAAAGCCAATTTATCTTGCATTGGGGAAAAAATTCAATGTGTTGTATGCAGTAAAGTAATGCCCTGACCTATTCTATAGATTGGCGTGTTGAAAACACTGTGCATGTAGTAAGAGATGACCAAAACTAAAAGAGGTAGATGGTTTATCATTGTCCAGGGCAGATACCCCTTACTGCACTTTACCATGACTGTTCAGTTCCACTTGGGATGTTTTCCGCTTTGGATACCAGTACTGGTGCTGTTACCCTATCTTGTTGTAAAAATCCGTTAAGGATTTTTTAAAACCCGTTTCCCACCTTGCTTAGAGTGAATTTCAATAAAACAATAAAAAAGAGTAGGGTGAAAAGAGTGCTATCTGTCCTGGGCATTAGTGAAACCATGGCATCTTAGTATTCTTCAAGTGGACTTTTACACATGAAATAGGTTTTTAAATCTCTTCTATCAATTTGCTAATTGTTGCTGTTTTCTCTTTTCAGGTCAATGTTGTCAAAAACAGCAGATCGGGTTGATGAGTTGGAAAAGACAACAGAAATCAAATTTGGTAAAAAGCAATTTTTCAATTATAAATTCACTCTTTTTTTTTATTGAAATTCACTCTGATAGAGGCCAGAAGCAACTTCCAGAAGAAACCAACCACCGGCCACTCATCAGTACCAGCAACTGCACCCTAAAAGAAAAACATCCCAAACGGAACTGCTATGGTAAAGTGCAGTGAGTGGTATCTGCCCTGGTTGATGGTAAAACCACCTACCACTTCTAAAAACTCGTCAAGCGGTACCCAAAAAGAACCGACTACTGTTAATATTCCACTATTAATTCAAAACGTACTGAGAGGAAAACATTTCATACTGTACTAACCTGCTAAAGTAGAGTGCAATGAGTGGAAGCATGTAGGGGAACATCAAATACCTTTTGATTTGAGAATCTAATATTTTGTGGATCGAATATCTGAAGTCTAGATTCATAATAGACAAACAATGATGCTTTTCATAAGAATTGTAAAAAAATAATAAAATTTGGTTTTGTTGGTTTCGAAAGCTGGAAAATCGTATCAAACATTTCATAAATTCACGAATCATGAATTTCCAGTTATGTGAACAACAGTGCGCCAGGATGGCAGAATCTTGTTGAAAAATAACGGTGTTGATGGTTTTGAAGCACTTAGGTCACCCGGAGAAAATGACACGAACATTTCAAACACTCGAAGAAAGACACCCTGTTCTGAATTCTATATCAGTTTATTTAGTATCAATTTAGTACCGGAATTACCTATTTAGAAAAGATGTTATATGTGCCTTTGCAGATGGTATATGTCTTTTTGCAGATGTCTTGACACAAAATCGGAATAAAATCACTGAAGAATTACGGCAACTACGTCAAGACACTGCGATCATTTCTAATGAACTTCATAATTTAAACACAAAGCTCAACATGGGAGGAATTGGATGTAAGTCTCATTGCTGACGAAAGAATATTAACATTTGGGGAGGTTTACTAGGGTTTTGTACTAGTTATATTATATTTTAGTAACATTTTGCAGAATATGGGATTCTGAGGTATCATTAAGTGAACTGTAAAACCATCTTTCTTGTGTCCTTGCGACTCTGGATCAGTTTAAAAAGTTAGGCAATGATCCAACGAAAGCTCGCAAATTTAATTGTAATTTTGTGGGAAGAGATCATGTTATTTGTAAGAAAAAGAAATTACTTTCAATCAGAATTATGAAATACCTGACTTCAAATAAGAATATTTATGACTTATAGGCTTTAGAATAGTCCTAAAATATTTCCTGCATGTCATAAGAGGCGAAAACAAAAAAACGTCACCCAGGGCAGATACCACTCACTGCAAATTTTTCTGTTCTTGACGGAAAAACAGCAAATTTTAGCTGAAAAAAAAACATATTCTGATTCCATCCAAGAATGAAATTTTTCCATGATCTTAATGTGCAGTTGCTAGTACCACGTCTTGTAGTAGCTCTTTGGTATTAAGTGGCCGTTAGTTGGTTCTAATTTATGCTTCTTTTCGGCCTTGCTTGGAGTGAATTTAATAACAAAAAATAGGAGGCAATGCCAGTTTATTTTCAATGACATTCGGGAATATTGTATTAAAACTCATGAAATTCCAGAGAAACTGTGCCTTTTATTTGGGATTTGTTTTTCTTTCCTGGTAACTTTCATGATTTCCTGTTACATTATTTTTGTTTTCATTCATCCGAGGGAATCACCTTGATCAAAACCCTGTACCAGGAGCCACTTATATGTGAACAGGGTTAGTTATATTGGAAAATTTCCCGATTCATGCCTATTCAATCAATGAATATATGAACAATCTAAGCTTCCAACCATATTCAGGCTTTCAGATTCGTTACAATTCACGAGATTCCAAAATCTTCCCATAAAGAGGGTAATATAGTATATTAAATGGAATCAATGCTGGATTACACAGAAAATAAGCAAAAGGAACCTCAGGGAATCAATGTTTCATTCTTGAAATGATTATTTTAAAATTGCATCATATTAATGACTGTGAGACATGACTGTTCTATTTTTGCCTTGTCTAGATTGAATCTCATTAAAAAAAACTCCACTATTATCTAGTATAAGACCCTCAAGAGATCTTCAAATGCAAAGGGACGTTTGTAGGACACACAGGTCCAGTGTGGTTCTTGTTCGTTCATGGAGATATGTTGTTCAGTGGATCGTCCGATAAGACCATAAAGGTACCTATTCATTGCCCTTTCTTTCATTCTAGCATAGATATATTAAAAAGTGGTAGATGTTATAGTATCGCCAGGGCAGATACCATTCACTGAATTCAATTCTGTGTTCAATGTTTTTGTTTAAAATCTGTTCTATTTGACTAATGAACTGCTGTCTATCAATGTGATATGAACTCGTTTTTTCTTTGGCAGTAGTAGATCGATCTGAATAAAGCAGTCGGTTGTAGTTTTTTTTCACAGCCATTCATTTGAGTGGATCACCCTGACATGGCCCTGTACTGGCAGCCACTTAGAGACAAATAGGATAGTGTTTAATATGGAAAGATATGCTTTTCCCCGTTTCTGCCTAGCCTACCTGAGTTATTGCACCCTGGGTTGACTGACGGGCATGAACTAGCAAGCCAGACTTGTTGGGACTCAAACCCTAGAAAATCAACTTGTCATCATACCTAGTTAGTGTCATTGAATAGACAAAAGCATCTCAACTTCTCAGATCAACTTACTCGAGGTCACTCAAGCTATTACATTACATAGGATGATGGGTGGGAATAGAATTATAAGTCGGACTAACAGACCCGCAAACTCAAGATCTTTAACATTTAATGCAATTATGTTATAACCACTAGGCCACCATGATAAACAGATGGTTCAAGCAAAATGGATATGTAGTGTCGTAACAGGTGACTAAAAGGAAATAAAGAATCGGTAGATGGTTCAACCTCATCCAGGGCAGATACCACTTACTATACTTCACTATAGAGGTTCTGTTTGTGATGTTTTCTACTTAGGTGCGCAGTATCTGTTACAACATTTTGTAGTAATTCATTGTCATTAAGTGACCGTTAGTTGGTTATTTTTGGTCCTGATCCCTGCTTTGTGCACATTTTAATATAAATAAAAGCTAATTATTTTTATACAGGTGTGGAACATTAACTCGTTAGAAGAAGTGAATTCCATAGAAGCTCATGAAAATGCTGTCTGTACATTAGTCTGTTCAAATAACTATCTCTTCAGTGGGTCGCTGAAAAATATTAAGGTTTGAGTTTTTTGCAATAGCCAAGTATTTGATTGGATTGCCTTGAAAAAGGATCTGTACCACTTATAGAAAAACAGGGTTTAGTGTTATTAGAAAGATGAATATTTTTTATTTGGCTGAAACTACCCAAGTTACTACAGCGGAAGGGGTGCGGTGGGCATGGATAAAAGAGCCTTGCCATCATGCAATATGCTATTTTACTCTTCTTTATCATTTTTATATAGCTTTGAGGTTTTTACTGTCTCTTTAAGGTAGCCACTGACACAATGATCGTATGGTCACTATGACAAAACAATTCGCAACACTTTTTCATTGCCATGTTTTTTACCTATTATTATTTTTTTGTTGTTGTTATGAGTTAGAAATATGTTTACATGTTTACTGATTGACAAATAAATGGATTTGTGATATATTTTCTCCTTCACAGGTTTGGAAAGTTGGAGGGTCAGATCTGACGCTTCATCGGGAACTGACTGGTTTAAATCATTGGGTCCGAGCTCTGATCGCCTCTCAGAACTTCATATATATAGCGGTAGTTACCAGACTGTTATGGTGGGCATATTTATTATGTCTTTTTTTAATGAAAATTTGCCCAAGACAAGTATAAAACAGGCTGGCTTAATTTTGTTTTTCTTTGTGTGTACGAAACGCACATTCCATTTTCCTTGGAAGACCAAAAAGCTTCAAAACCATTAACACTTCTATTTCATAGGAATATTGATGATTATGAACCTTTTTCCTGCAGTTCAAATGCCGAAAAAGTCATTTTTGAGTCCCGGTTCAATTTTATGAAATATTTATTGCAAATTTTTCTATATATATATTTGGCAGGAATGGGTGATGGCAGACTTTGATGACCAACTGGTCGTATCGCCATTCCCCAGTCTGTACCGAAATACATATGCTGTGTATCTACATACAATTTAATGTATTATGTGTTGCATTTCTGGTTGACAAAATAATAAATTCTCTCTCTCTCTCTTTTCAATTTGCCAAGTTCTCCTCTGATGGAATCCATTTTCTTTGGGTTTCTGGGTAGCAGAGTAGCTGACATTCTTTCTGCCAGCCTGATTTCTCGTATCATTTAACGGCCAATATCCATGTAAAATAAAAAAATACCTGCAAAAAGCAATTGCACATGAAGAAGACATGAGCAATTCAGAATACTTCACTTTGCCATAATTATTCAGAATACTTGATTCGAAGGCATAATATCTATTCCTATTAAGAGTTTTGTAGGATATCGAATGTTGATGACTTTGGCAAAAATCTCAATTTTTGGTAAAAAATGCCCTATTTTAATAACTTTTTCCATTACCATGATTGAGTACCCCACAATAAGAAAGTCAGGCTTGTACATGATGCGAACTGGCCTTGTAGATACGGACTTTAGGATTACCCTAGCATATTTCCTGCTTGCTGTGAGAGGTGACTAAAAGGATTTAAAGTGTAATAGCTTAATACCTAGTTTCAAGTCAAACTCTCATTTATTGGTTATTCACTCCCTGTTGAAACAACACGTTAAACATGTGTGGTTTGTTTTTCTAATGTTAACATATTTCTACAGCTCTTATTTGTATCATGTTATAAAAATTCCATTTATTATAAACCTTTTTCTTTTTTGTCCATTTTCTCACCACTCTCTTTTTCTAGTATACGACCCTCAACAGATCTTCAAATGCAAAGGGACGTTTGTGGGACACACAGGTCCAGTGTGGTGCTTGTTCGTTCATGGAGATTTGTTGTTCAGTGGATCGTCCGATAAGAATATAAAGGTACCTATTCATTGCTTTTTCATTCATTCTAGAATAGATATATCAAAAGTTGTAGATGTTGTATTATCGCCCAGGGTAGATACCATTCACTGAATTCAATTCTGTGTTGGATGTTTTTTGTTCAGAAATCAATGTTTTCTGTTCTATTTGACTGATGGACTGCTGTCTATCAGGGTGATATGAACCCGTTTTTTCTTCGGCAGTAGTAGATCAATCTGAATAAAGCAGTCGGTTGTAGTTTTTTTCACAGCCATTCATTTGAGCGGATCATCCTGACATGGCCCTGTACTGGCAGCCACTCAAGAGAGAGAAATAGGATATTGTTTAATATGGAAAGATATGATTTTTCCCGTTCCTGCCTAGCCTACCCAAGTTATTGCACCCTGGTTTAACTGACGGGCATGAACTAGCAAGCCGGACTTGTCGGGACTCGAGTTATTGCAAAATAAATTGAAAAATAAATGAATTTGTGATATATTTTCCATTTCACAGGTTTGAAAAGTTGAAGGGACAGACCTGATGCTTCATCGGGATCTGGCTGGTTTAAATCATTGGGTCCGATCTCTGCTCGCCTCTCAGAACTTTATATATAGTGGCAGTTATCAGACTGTTATGGTGGGTGTATTTATTATATCTTTTTTATTGAAAATTCGCCCAAGACAAGTATAAAACAGGCTGGTATAATTTGTTTCATTCATGTGTACGAAATGCACATTTTATTTTCTTCTGTTGATCAAAAAGCTTCGAAACCATCAACCATCAATGATGATTATGAACCTTTTTCTGCAGTTCAGATGCCCAAAGGGTCATTTTTGACTCCCGGTAAGAGGTGTATTATGAATATATTTTCAATTTGTCCAATTTTCTTATGATGGAATCTATTTTCTTCGGGTGCCTGGGTAGCAGAGTAGTTGACATTCTGCCAGCCTTATTTCTTGTATCATTTATTCCTATTCTGACTAACTTTAGGCAAGACGGAGGCAGTACCTTGAAAAACCAACTAACAGCCACTAATATGGCCAAGATCTATGTAAAATAAAAAACTATTTTGCTAATTCTTGATTATTTTCAACTATTTCGGCTAATTTGTACAGAAATAAATAGGAGATTAGATGTAAAAGAAATGAAAATTTATGTTTCAGTAAAATGTTGTGAGTTTTCTAGGATATTGAATATTGAAGATTTTGGGAAAATCTCAATTTTGTGTAAAAGATGACTAAATAAATTTAAATCCCTATTTTGTCAACTTTTTTCATTACCATGTTAGAGTACCCTACAATAAGGAAGTCAGGCTTGTACATTATGCTAACTAGTCTTGTAGATTCAAGCTTCAGAATTACCCTAGCATATTTCCTGCTTGTTGTGAGAGGTGACTAAAAGGATTAAAAGTGTAATAGCTGGTTCTAAGTCAATATCTTATTTATTGGTAGATCCCTGTTGAAACAACATGTTAAACATGTGTGGTTTGTTTTTCTAATGTTAACATATTTCTACAGCTCTTATTTATATCATGTTATAAAAATTTCATTTATTATAAACCATTTAATTTTGTAATTGGCAGGTAGTCTCGATTCAGAGATTTCAAGATACTCTATTTTCTCATTTGTGTCTTCCAACGAAAAGAGATGTGCTGCTGAGTTATCTTCATCGCAATTAAGTAAGCGAAAGCTGCCACAAATAAGTATAAATGATACATTGAAGGAGATTGAAGAAATTAGGCCGAACTTTTCAGATGGAAGCCCACCAGTAATTATTTTCTTGCTCAAATCATTCATTATTCTATTTGACTGACATCTGAGTTCAAAACCACTATACTGCACACTTGGGTGAATTTAAATCGAGTGTTCTTTTTATATTATGTAACAGTAAATTTCAGTTTGTCACGATATATTCTTGTTTGGAGCTATTGATGAATGGCATCGAAATTATATTTAATTCTAAAAACATATTAATCAAAGCTCTATAATCATTATTGTAAGATATATGTACATTATTTCAAGTTAGAACTTAGTTTTCCTCTCTTTATTTAGCTGAAGAACTAACTATCAAGACCCCTCGCACTAGAACCTGGGAGATCTTCTGATAATTCAACTATAAGAAGTCTTACATGAGGTAAGATGTTTGAATGTTTAAAAAGTCCACAAAGTTAATTTTGTTTGTAAAATGTCGCCATTTTAATATTTTTTGGTGTTCGACGATATTTTCTGGTAACTTTTTGCTAATCTTGTCGTGCCTCACTTGCATAATCTGTCTGCTTTTTGGTTCTTGTTCGGTGTCACTTGAATTGGAACAACAAATATTTTTTTTGTTCTGTAAACTTATGTTATCTTTAAAAAAAATCTTATCTTGAAATAAACTTAATTTTAAAATGTCAAGTTTGCCTTTTCCTCTCCGATGTTACCTCAATCGAATTAAAATTTCCTAACATCACACATATTTTAAATATATCCAAAAAATAAAATTTATTTCACTTTATGCAATTGTACAGTTTAAATCTATATCTGGGTGCGAGAAATATCTTGCGTCTTGTCATTCCATCTAATGTGGGACCAATGAGGAACCGGTGAGGTTTTTGCGCATTGTCCCAAGGCTGTGGTACACAGTGCCTTGCCCAAGAGCACTCGTATGTATTGTTCTTTGAAGCCTTTTGCATTTATCAATCTTGACTGTACATTATCGGCAGCAGACATCATCGGTTTGTCATCATCACTCAACCACGGACCAAATAAAACGTCAATTAAAATATCTCTCGACTCTAATTCACGACTTCCTAATTCAACTTTTCCAGGTCCAGACCAAGCTTCAACTTCTGGTTTATCACAAAGTCCACCCACAAATTTAACTTATGCAAATCCTTCGTCTGGAATATTTCATGGTATGTACTTTTAAAGTATGATTAGTGACATAAATGTCAAAAATGACTCGAATATTAGAAAAAAAGACTTTTTCATTGGAATAATTTCATAATAAAAGTGTATTAGAATATTTGACTTTCAAAAATTAAAATAATAAAATGTCATAATTACATAATCTGTGAAGATGAAGACACCTTATTTCCTTTTACCTATTGTCATATTTCCTGAGTTTATGTTATGAGGCTGGGAAATTTATCTCGCTTATGACTTATAGCGATATCACGCAGCAGGCATTCTAGCATCTCATCGACGTGATACGGAAAAATTTTAAAAGATGTAATGGTAGGGGTAGCCATAATATCATATTTCCTGAGTTTATGTTATGAGACTGGGAAATTTATCTCGCTTATGACGTAACTTATCATGCAGCTAACTTTATAGTGATATTATGCAGCAGGCATTCTAGCATCTCATCGATGTGATCCGGAAAAATTTGCGTGCAATGGTATATGATTTGAGTTTTCAAATCTCTACATTCGATTAAAGTGTGACCAATTAAGACAGGTACTATAGAATTCGCTGACGCTGTATATCAGCACAAAAAGGGGTTGTGTATGTTCTCTGACCAATTCAAGTCTCATGATTGTCTGAAAATGTCATATTGTAATTCAAAAAGTTATGGACTGTGCTGACATAAATTTGATTACCGATATTCCACTGTAATTACAGTGCCATGCCATATTTGTCTAATCATATATAATATTTATATTGTTGCGAATTATAATTTTTTTTCCAGAATCTGCACAATTATCAATGGTTCAACCTTCCACTTCTGATTTGCCATAAGTTCTATCGACCAATCATGGCATTAGAAATCCAAGTGATTCAAGTTCTGTTCCTCCAGATACAACAAGTCTAGGTTCGTCGTCTTCTTAGAGCGAACTTCAATATAATATATATATTTATATGTTGTACTTAACCAGAGCCTCATATATATCTTATCTACTTGTAACAAGCTTTTTTCATTTTATAAACGAATAATTATGTAAATGTTGAACTGAAGTTTGGTTGTTGCGATCTTGATTATCATTACAGGGCAGCAGATCCATTGCTCAAAATCGATATATCGCAAAGTTTGTACATACATACCCCTCATCAAAAGTGGTGCCAAGTTTGTGGAAGAAAACAAAGCATTTTAGGATTACCAAATCGACATTTTAATTTTGGAATAAAGAAATATTATTCATTAAATATTGTATACGTAGTGGTGCACCCTCCATCTATTAATTTAATGTCTTAGATTGGGCATAAATTTTACTTGTAAATTGTCATTACACAATATAAATGAAGGAAAAAAACATGAGTGTAATAGAATTCGATTTGAAAAAATTGATTAATTTTGTAGGCTTTATTTATTCATTAACTAATTATTTATTCTTTCGTAAATTATGACAAATGACAACGTCAGAAGTAGCTTGAAATGTAGAATTTGAGTTGACTTCACTTTTTTTTTGAAAAAATTGTTTTTATATTTTCAGCTTGGTGAAATGGAGCTTTGATGTGCAACTAAAGTTTCCAGGAGATGACTAATAATATGTTTTTTTTATTCAACTTCGGACCCATTGCAATAGTTTTGGAAAATAATTATACTGGGACTTTGCCTCATAGTTGAAGATTAATGTAAAGTTAATACCAAGAACTAACTCAACATGGTTTGCAGGAAAGTTCACAAAAAAAAAACTGTCCAAACTTTATATTTATCTGGTTACCACCATTATTGGTTCCTTTTGATAACACGCTGATACGTGTACTGATATCGGCATCGCTAAATGTTCGTCTTTAAGAGGAATGAAAGGAATAAACATTTCATCTAAAGTTAATTGTTAAATTCATATACATGGATATGGTGCATCACTTTCTTTTCTACATATCATTCATTGACTTGAACTGTATTGCTAATCAATTTATATAAAAACTACTGTATCTTCAAGATTTTTTTTTCAATTGTGTTTTCTGATATTTCTTTATTTTTTGTATTGGAGCTATTGTTTTTTATTATTCATAAAAGTTCAGCATTATTATTTGATTATGTAATCTGTTCGCATCTGACAGAAATTTTTTTGATGTTGTGGAATCACATATATTATCAATGAGATGTGCCATATTCTCTTGAGTATTCATTTCGAGAGGTAGGCTATTACTATACACCAAACTGGCAGATAAAAATTTAGCAAATGTCCAATATTCTATGTCACGTTATATCTCTTGCTAGAAGATGAAAAGGCCTCTTTTTGAGTATTTTGCAGCTACCAAATCATAGAAAAGGGTATAAAAACTACCAATACCGCTATGAAATAGCAGCGTGGATTTTGAAGCTTTTGTGTCGATCCTAGAAAAATGCCAAGTACATTTCAAGCACCCAAAAAAGGGCCATTGTTAGATATTAGTGTTATTTGTGCAAACTGCTGTACCTTCAATAAATTTTCCCAAATTATATATTTATATATATACCGGTGTGTGTTATAATTTAATGATGATATTTTGTTTCGAAATATTTTTTTTTTTGTTATTATGATGCTCATATATTTAATTATTTTTCGAAGTTGTCGGAATTTTAGTTTAATGAGGCATTATTTGCAGAACACAGTAGGACAGTGCTTATTGAGCGCCCAAGTATAATCAAGTTGTATATATACTGGAGATCCACTTATCAATGATTGATGTATAATTCTGTATAATATATAAAAAGCTCTTTGGAAATATTGATTATTTTAGAACTTTTGTACTATTTTTAAGTAATGCTCAGCATAGCATAGGAATGACCAATGATTGAATTTCAACAAAAAGATCGATAAATTGAACACTTTTTGCCTACTTTTGCGTGTACCCAATATGTCTGTGAAGTGTTGGGCATTCTGAGCATCAGTGATCAATTTTGTAGCAATCCACAATTTGTTTTATTCCATGTAATGGTTTCTTTTTTGCCGATTGCATCAAATATTATTCAATTTATATTCGATAATATTGTGCTTTTTAAAATTCTTACATTTTTATGTGTAATTACATTTATCACTGTAATACGACTCCTAATCTCGGTACATAGACTTCATAACCAGAATGTATATATGCAAATAGTAATTTGTGAACATCAGGGCATTATTACTCGATTCTTATTAAGAAATCTGTAATTTTTATCTGCTCAATTAAACAGTTTTATAGATGTGATAAAAATATCGTGTAATTTTTATTGATTTGTAGATTATGAGCGTTTTGAACAAATTTTTCTTTCTTTGTCGACAGAGTTTGCATTATAGTAATGTGTTTTCATAATTATCATGCTATTTTTTCTGTCAGAGTTTGCGCTATGGTAATATGCTTTCTGCTATCTCATCTAAAGTTATCTGTAATATGAGTATCACAGTGTATCAAATGATCAGTAAAAGATTAAACTCATAACATTCATCAAAATCGAATCTTTCTAGTTGTCAGGGTTTGCCTTGCTATAATTTCTCTGTTATATTGAAACAATTTTTAATCATGTCGAAACAACGAAGTTAAAATTACTTCACTTCGTGATTTTCCCCCAAGAAAAGTGGCCTCTACAATTGCTACTCCGCAAAATGCCTCAGGGGTATATTCAGTGACTCTGGCATTAAAGAATATTTATAGAAAGTTATAATTTTGGGTTCTATTCTTACTCTGTTTTTTTTTTGCCTTTTGCTCCGTTTACTTTGCAAATTCCTTACCTCAAACCACCATTCAGGTTGCACCATTAAACAGAATAAAGAGTGGTAGAAAGCATCCATGCTGGCTTGGGACAGATAACTGTCACTGCTTCTGGTAAACGCCGACCCTTCTAGGAATATTCTCTGGTGTCAGTGATACTTTCATTCAGTATGGCTCTGATCGTTCTAGTGGGGTGTGAAATATGGGTGGGTGCCCGGTTAGCTCAACAGTAAAGCGTCGGTAATACGCTTCGAGCTAAGCATTTCTGATCGTCATCACCTAGGTTCGAATCCCGTGAGTGATGATGATTATATGGGAGAGGTCTGACGGCTTGAGGTTCCATCCGTCAACCAGGTTCTTGCACAGAAAAT
Source organism: Styela plicata (assembly GCA_963675895.2). NCBI lineage: Eukaryota > Metazoa > Chordata > Ascidiacea > Stolidobranchia > Styelidae > Styela > Styela plicata. The sequence goes on from OZ023140.1 coordinate 4,289,387, forward strand.
AATGAGAAATATAGTAAGCCAAAAACCTTAACTCCGATTCGAAACTGGTATCTGCACGAGAGGGCGTGGTTAGCCATATGATTAAGCTGTATTCTCGGCTTTCCTCTCCCGCAGGATAAAAGTGAAATCGTATCTTCTACCGAGTCTTCGAAGTTTCACCAACACCAAACTAATCTAAACAATATCTTCGAATTTGCATTTGAAAAAAGTTCCGATATTTCGAAGGTATTGTTGAGGAATTCGGTCGAAAAAATAGCGCTCAAAAATAGTTTACATCACTCGGCTAATGTTCTATGAATAGAATTATGGTATAAAGACTGAAGACACAGATTCATCGGCCAATAGCGGCTGCTAATTCATTGACACTGGGACATCGAGAATCAAGGTCGAATTTCAACTACGTCTATAGCGCGCGTGAAAATTCTGCCCTCTCTCCAAAAAGTCATCATTTTTAGATAAAAAAAAGTGCAAAAAACGTATGATAAAAAATCAATATCACGTAAGAGGCGCAACCAATTTGTCTTGTGCAATGAAACTAAAGAATATAGGTAAAAAAATAGATCTTGTTAGGAGACGCTAGCGTATCGGTATCGCTGATGATCGGCAATTGTGAGAACCGATTTTTTTACCGTTAATATTGGCACATTAAACAGCTACGAGGTCATATTGCATTATGATGTCATATCTCAAACTGTCGACAAAAATCTCGAATTTTTTGGTTTGTCATAATATTTGTCTACTGCTACGTAGACAACGTAGCCAACATTAATAAATTGAGCAGAAATTACTAGTAAATATATATTGTTTATATTGAATAAAAAGATACTACATAAGTAAAATATTTAGATTTAGTCGACGGATATTGCGATTTGACTATGATGGAAACCTGTAGACAGATTTTGGCGGGATAAAATTGCTTTTCTTTCGTTTGTAAAGATTGGATTTGACGAGTGTTGTTAAACTAACTTCAGATGTCAGAGCAGCGTGGTAGTGTGGTTTACTATATCATAAAAATGGATAGAAGAAATGGAGTTTGTGTGTGGAATGGAAATGAGGTTAGTGATGTTTTTATTCGGCGTTGGGAGGGTGCGGAGTCAGTAAAACTAGTGAACGCGTTCGGAATACGCATCTCTGATCGTCTTGCCGATGGCTCGAATCCCGCGAGGTAGGACAACACGCGAGAGATTCTCTGGGAACCAGATCGGTCAACGATGGTTCGCGTTAATGCTTTCTTCATCATGTAGGTTATACGCAAAATGAGTTAAAGATTAGGCGTAGTCCAATCTTTCTCACCCAACTTAAAACCGGTAAGCTATCTGACCTAGAGGCTGTGATACGTCACAGGCTATGGTTAAGCCATTTTATCGGCATGTCTATCCCAAAACATAAAATAAAATTGTATCCTAGCCTGCTGCTGGTGGATCTTAGCTTTTGGTCTACCGGTTTCACCTTTTTTTTCGAACAATATCACATAATTTCATGGCGTGGTGATGGGACTGATCCTAAGCCGGAAAACAATGCTTATGATAATATTATTCTACCAATGTCATGTTGTAGGAAATTAACCTATATAATCTATATTAGAAATTTTGTTTCATTAAACTTGTGTCATAGATGGACAGGCGGCTCATCGACGCGATCCAACTGGGACACATACTTCACGAAAAATGTTTTGACGGAATTTTTCCTTTAGAGACACACTAAAAATTAAGATTTGTCTTTTGGTCGATATTGGCGTCGTTTCCTACAGACTATACAGAACCCGCACACGATCACAATCGCAATTTTACGATTTGATTACTTGAATAATCTTGATAATGCGAAGCAGTAGCACAATGATATAAAATTATTCAACTATTTGATTTCCGAAGGCGCACAAGATTTTTCATACCGCAGTTAAAAACGGAGTTTGGCCTAATTATTATAAGATAAAATAATTGACGTATTGGGACATGTAATTTTTAAGTGAGGTTTAGAATATCGGAATAAGTTCCACGAAGAAGTCCTGACTTATTTAAAAAAAAAAACGTTATTAAACATTCTCATTTCTGGTTACATTCGTAAAAAAAATTAAAACAAATTTGCCTCAGTGGCGAAGGAGGCCCTAGATTTTCGAAAATTCCATATTAAAGAAGTTATAATAAACAGTAGTACTTTTCATTAATAAGCCATGGCACATGGCCATACGCGTATCAATTAAGGTACTCAAGCTATAAAAAGAGTTTTGTCTAATTGTATATCAGAATATTAAAATAGGTAAAGTGTTTTAATGCAAAACTCAGCAATGAGGATATTGATGTGAAATAGAGTACGGTACGTATTGGGTGTTACCTCGTTTTAACACACACAGGCTTGGTTTCGCAGATGGTATTGTAAAGATCTCCGCTGTTTGTAAGTGTTAAGTGAATTTTTATAATACTTCAACGTTAGTGGGAAAAGAGGGGGGTCAATGGATGAAATTGAAACATGACTTCCTCTAAATTTTGTGTGTCGCAAGTGTGCAAAAATGTATTTAAACTTTATATTTGGATGATTCAATATTTTGAGAGGAAAAACAGTGAAATTTTCGCGTGAAAATTCTTCTTATTTTGAAGGCAGTGAGTTTTTTGGGCGGTTCAGTTGGCATGGTATGACACATGTGGAAGTCGGAACGTTGAGAATGGTAGAACGATTATACAACATATTTGCTTTTCAAATTATATCAACCTATTATGACTGCGATCAGACGCTAACTATTGGTGCAAGAGCCTCATTAGGATTGTATTTTTTAATTGGGTGATGGGACTCGATTGGTAATTCAGAATGCGGGTACGGATTCCAGGTGGATTCTGATGTTGAAGTATTCAAATATAAATTGTAATTTTCTATTGGATAATAGGACTCGATTGCTAATTCATACTTGTCGAACGCACGCAGATAGTCGAAATTCGAGCGCGCCTACGCCGTGAAAACGCAGCCCTAGCCTCAATGTGGCGTTGAAATATGTGGTTATTAAATACCGCAAAGTTTGATCGAATACTGGTCAATTAGCATCCAATTGGATAGGTGACTAAATAAGATTTCTTAAATTCCTTTTCACACAGTGGTTCTGAAATGAAAATTTCAACCAGAGCATTGCAACGTGTAGAAATGCTAAACAACGCGCAATATTACGAAGCAATTACGAGCTTACACAGTAGTTCTGAAAGGAAAACTTCAACCAGAGCATTGTAACGTGTACAAATGCAAATCAACGCACATTATTACGAGACAGTTACAAGCTTAGTAGCTTGCTGAGAAATGAATTAAGGTACAAATCAGGCACATGCTGATATTAGAAAAGTCCTGTGAATTGGTAGTTGCTTATTGTAAGTAAGGTGAATTGATAGTGGTTGTCGTCGTCAATTGGTAGTTGTTGTGGCCGTAAGTCGTGAGTTGTTGTCGTGAATTGGTAGTTGCTTTTGTAAGATATGGTTGGTATTCTTAGACAGTAAAAGAACAGTAAAATAAATCTTGACATTACGCCAAAGTAGATGATTAGTTTGGATTTACCTTTTTGCATTTATTGGAGCCTAACCCTGGCCTAAATTAAATACGATGAGCGCTCTAGAATATTATTTTAATGAGGAATTTAGAAATTTCTAATAACCGAGCAGGATACAATCCTGAATATGAAATGTTGGTGAAAGACACGATGATTCATTTGAGCTTTTGAGTTCACTCGAAATTGAAAATACTGCTTACGATATTGGTAATATTTTTGCGAAATATAGAACTCCATTACAGTGTAAAAATTACTGGGAAAAAATCACTTTTTATTATTTTTTTCTTGCTGTCAGTCGATCGCAAGTTTTAAAAATTTTCGAGGTGATCTCAATGGAAGGCAGGTTAGCCAGCCCTGGTTAGCAAAACATCAACTCTTATAAACAGCGGCGATCTCTTTCATCAACATCATGTTCTGAGAACAGAATATTCTCTTTTCAAGATATGAAATCCAGAAGAAAAACTAATTGAAAGTTTTTTTAAACACGGTCTGGCCTAATATGCATATGGATGTGCGATATCAACCTACTATAACTGCGATAAGAGACTGGCTGTTGGTAACATATGTACGACGACATTTTTGTTCGCAGCGGCGATGTCGTTGGCGGCCGGACGCACTAAGAATTTTTTAAATTTATATGAGGATACCTTCAAAATAAGAAGCATTTTCACGCAAGAATTTTACTGTTTTTCCCCTCAAAATATAGAATCTTCCTAATATGAAGTTTGAATACATTTTTGCGCATTTCCGGCGCACAAGATTTAGAGAAAGAAATATTTCGAAAAAACCCTCTATCTACTTCAATATTCTGATATACAATGAGACAAAATCCTTTTTATAGCTTGAGTGCCTGAATTAATACGCGTATGGCCATGTGCCATGGCTTATTCTTAAAAAGTACCAATGTCTTCATTATTTCTTGATATGGAAGTTTCGAAAATCTTGGGCTACTTCGCCACCGAGGCAAATTTGTTTTAAGTTTTTACGTATGTAACTGGGAATGAGAATGTTTGATAACATTATTTTTATAGTAAGTCAGGACTTCATCATGAAACTTCGATAATAAGTCATAATAATATATAATTTATAATAAGTCAGAAGTTCTTCATGGAATTCCGATATTCTAATCCTAATAATTTCAACTCCGGTATGAAGAATCTGTGCGCCTCCGGAAATCAAATAGTTGAATAATTTCATATTATTGTGCTACTGCTTCGCATTATCAAGATTATGCAGTTTATCAAATCGTAAAATTGCGATAGTTATCTTGTGCCGGTTCTATGTAGTCAGTTGGCAACAGCGCCAATATCGACCAAAAGACAAATCTTAATTTTGGGTGCGTCTCTATAGGAAAAATTTTGTCAGAGCATATTTTGTGAAGTATGTGTCCAGATGGATCGCGTCGATGAGTCGCCTGTCCATCTATGACGCATGGTTAATAAAACAAAAATTCTAATATAGATTATATAAGTTAATTTCATACAACATGACATTGGTAGAATAATATTACCATAAGCATTGTTTTCCGGCCTAAGATCAGCGTCATCACCACGCCGTGAAATAAAACTGGTAGATTGAAAGGTAAGATCTACCAGCAGCAGGCTAGGATACAATTTCATTTTATGCTGCGAGACAGAAATGGCTTAACCATAGCCTATGGCGTATCACAATCCCCGGGCCAGATAGCTTATCGATTTCGAGCCGGGTGTGAAAGTTTGGGCTAAGCCTAATCTTTAACCCATTTTGCGTATACATGATGGAGAAATGCTTTACGTGAACCATCGTTCGCCGATCTGGTTTCCAGAGAATCTCTCGCGTGTTATCATACCTCGCGGGATTCGCGCCTTCAGCATGACGATCAGAGATACGTCAACCCGAAGCGTATTTCAGACGCTTTTACTAGTTGAGCCGACTGGGCACCCTTCCAACGCCGAATATAGACATCACTGACCTCATTTCCATTCCACGCACATACTCTATTTTTATGATATAGTGAACTACCACGTTATTCTGGCACCTAAAGTTAGTTCAAAAACACTCGGCAAATTTAATCTTTACAAACAATCCGTGGGCCGTCTTGGTCTCCATTATTGTCAAATCGCAATATCCATGGGCCAGATCACAATATTTCAATTGGGTAGTATTTTTTCATTCAATTTAAACAATATATGTTTACTAGTAATTTCTGCTCAATTAATTTTACGTTGGATATACTGCGTAGCAGTAGTCAAATATTATGACAAACGTAAAAGTCAAAATTGGTCGCGAGCTCATATGTGATATTAATTTTTCCATACGTTTTCGTTCCTTTTTTTAGCCAGAAATGAAGATTTTTTCGCAAAGGCAAAATTTTTTACGCGCGCTATTGGTGTAGTTGAAATTCGACCTTGATTCTCGATGTCCCGGTGTCAATGAACTAGCAGTCGCCACTGGTCGGTGCATTTGTGTTTTCGGTCTCTATACCAGAATTCTATCCATAGAACGTTAGCCTGGTGATATAACTATTTTTGAGCGGTATTTTTTCGACTTCCTTAATACCTTTGAAATGTCATTTTTCACAAATGAAAATCCTAAAATATGTTGTTTGAATCAGTTCGCTGTAGGTGAAACTTGGAAAATTACAGATTTTTTAATAAGAATTGAGTAATAAACCCCAGATGTTCACAATTTACCATTTGCATATATACATTCTGTTTATGAAGTTTATGTACCAAGGTTTGGAGTGATAAATCTAGATAAAATTGCATAATAATTAGAAAAAGCACAATATTATCAAATATAAATTGAATAATATTTGAAGCAATCGGCAAAAAAGAAATCATTACGTTGAATAAAACAAATCGTGGATTGCTACAAAATTGATCACTGATGCTCGGAATGCCCAACACTTCTCAAATACATTGGGTACATGCAAAAGTAGGCAAAACATGTTCAATTTGTCAATCTTATTGTTGAAATTCAATCATTGGTCATTCCAATGCTATGATCTTGAGCATTACTTAAAAATAGTAAAAACGTCCTAAAATAATCTATATTTCCAAAAAGCTTTTTATAAATAGTATTGGTCTACTAAAATTCATTAAATTATAACACAAAACAAAAAAAATTATTGCAGATACAGCAGTTTTGCATAAATAATACTAATATCTAATAATGGCCCTTTTTTGGGAGCATGAAATGTGCATGTCATTTTCTTGCAATCAACACAACAGCTTCAGAACCATCCACTCTGCTATTTCCTAGCAGTATTGATAGTTTTGTACTTTTTTCTATGATTTGGTAGCTGGGAAATGCTCAAAACGAGGCATTTTTATCTTCAAGCAAGAGATATAACACTGAATATTGCACATTTGCTAAATTTTCATCTGCCAGTTTGGTGTCTAGTAATAGCCTACCTTTCGAAATGAATACTCGAGAGACTATGCCCCATTTTATTGATAATATGTGCGATTCCACAACATCAGATATAATATACTGGTCACAATAATACGGGGCGCGAATCACTCATGAAATACAATGACAGAGCGATGTTTATCAAAGTAAAATTTCTGTCAGATGTGAACAGATTACATGACCAAATAATAATGCTGAACTTTTGCAATATATGTAATAGTTCCATACCGAAAAAATATGCCACAAGAAATATCACAGGACCACAATTGAAAAAGAATCTTGAAGATACAGTAGTTTTTATATATATTGATTAGCAGTACAGTTCACGTCAATGAATGATATGTAGAGAAGTGATGCACCATATCCATGTATATGAATTTAACAATTTACATTAAATGAAATGTTTATTCCTTTCATTCCTCTTAAAGACGAACATTTAAAGATGCCAATATCAATACACGTATCAGCGTGTTATCAAAAGGAACCAATACTAGTGGTAACAGGATAAATATACAGTTTGGACAGTTCTTTTTTGTGAACTTTCCTGCAGACCATGTTGAGTTAGTTCTTGGTATTAACTTCACATAAATCTTCAACTATGAGACAGAGGCAAAGTCCCGGTATAAATATTTTCCAGAACTATTGCAATGGGTCCAAAGTCGAATCAAAAAACATATTATTAGTCATCTCCTAGCAACTTTAGTTGTGCATCACATCTTCATTGCACCAAGCTGAAATATAATAAAAATTTTTAAAAAAAGTGAAGTCAACTTAAATTCTACATTTCAAGCTACTTCTGACGTTGTCATCTGTCATAATTTACAATCAAATCTGATCTGATAATTCCAAAATCTTTTGTATTCTCCAAAAGTTTGGCACCACTTTGCGATCCATCAATTTTAAGCAATGGAAATCAAATCAATGGAATCCCATACGGTAATAAATTGCCATGGTGGAGTGCAGTAAGCAGTATTTTTCCTGGGCAACGGTAAAACGAACAATCACTTCTTTGTTTCATTTTAGTCGTCTTTTACGACACGCAGGATTATTCTGAAAATATTATTGAAGTGTTTTCACTTCTTAATAAATTTAAATCATAGGGGACTCACATGTAATATCATCCTTCCGAATTACTTTTCTGACGTTCCAGCTTCATCTTTTGGCGAAATCTTTTTCAGGAGTCTTTCTCCTATCTAAATAAATTGTTTTATATTACAAGCAAAATATTGTAATATAAGAATAGAGCAGGAATGGTTTGTTTTCATGAAAAAGCAAACATGACCCATATATTATTTTTATAAGGACTTCTTAAGATTAAAAACTACAAATACGAGGTTTTGACAGTTTTCTACTTAGTAGTGGTATTTTGAAAGCTATTTGAATACCTTATCCGAACAGTTAAGTATTCTTATATTCTAATTATAAATTTTGTGGCACTAGAATTGCATATTGAAGTAAAGTATTGTTAGCTTGTAGCAAAGTAACAAAAATTTGGTTTTCTTCGATTGTTCTCAACTGCTCATGTTGTTTTTTCGGATTGAATATTGGAACTTTTACTACAGTTTGTTGCATTCAGAAACATTTTTATTTTTTGGTAAGGAATATTATGAAATATTGCCAAGATTTTGGACTCTCTCCTGATAAAACCCATCAGGGTGCCTACGCAGCAGAGTAGCTGGCATTCTGCCAGTCTGGCTTGTAGTATAATGTATCATTAAGTTTTAAAAGTTTCTCAACTGCAGTTTAATCAATGGTTCAAAAATTCAGAAAAAAATACCAGATGTTCCACTAGAAGACGACGACCCTTGACTGGTTGTATCTGGATTAACAGCACTTGAATCAGTTGGATTTCTAATGCCAAGATTTGTCGATGAAACTTGTGGCAAATCAGAAGTTGAAGGTTGATCCATTGGTCTTTGTGCTGATTCTGGAAAGAAAATTATAATTCGCAACAATATAAGTATTATATATGATTAGACAAATATGGCATGGCACTGTAATTACAGTGGAATATTAGTAATCAAATTTATGCCAGCACAGTCCATAACAGGGTTGCGGAATCTCGTTTTCTCCAGGTGTCTGACATTCCAAATACTGTATACTTGTCGACCTGGCAACTGCGTCGCCCAAACGGAGCGGCCCCAGCCAAAAACTAGAAAAGGGAAAAATTGCCCTTTAGGGCAAGAATGATGAACGACGAAGAATAAAAAAGCAACAAAAAAATATACTTTTCTTAAAAAAAAGCGATGAATCCATATGGCAGTTAATCGGCAGAATTATAGCGTTATCATAGCAATCATTCTTTTTCCACTATGCAATATCATGCAATACATTTAATACATGTTCACATATATTCATAACATGGAACAATACACATTGTCCCTCATACCACTGAAGTAGATTCCAGATTAACACCATCTCCATTTCATTAAAAAGGAAATTAGAACCCTAACAATCATCGCTTTTATTTCGGACGTTCCACTTGAATTGGCCAGAGAACATACACAGCCCGTTTTTGTGCTGATATACAACGTGAGCTAATTCTATAGTACCTGTCTTAATTGGTCACACTTTAATCGAACGAAGATTTGAAAACTGAAATCATATACAGACAATACCACTGCAGGTAAATTTAGCAACAATATTAAGAGTAATTAACAGACGACCGATCATGAACATGTGATTGAATAAAGGGAGTGGATTCAATTTGTAGCTTCTGACTGCAGCTAAAGCCTATTAATCAAATTGTTTTACATAATCTCTTGAACGGTACATTAATATTTAAACCTGGAAGTTTAGTTTTTAATTGTTTCTTCCAAACTTGGCCATGCTAAATGTTATTGCACAGTCGGCAAAAGACTTAATATGAACCCTTGTTGTTGACGTATGATATTATGGCTATCCTTACCATTACACTTTAAAAAAAAATCATAATTTAAATCATAGCGGTCATCGTATCATTTTGTTGAGATGCTAGAATTCTGGGGGCTATCGCCATAAGTTACCGTAAGTCATACGCGCGATAAATTTCCCAGCCTTATAACATAAATTCAGGAAATATGACAACAGGTAAACTTGACTCATAATAAAACTGCAAATAAGGTGTCTTCATCTTCACAGATTATGTAATTATGACATTTTATTACTTTAATTTTTGAAAGTCAACTATTCTAAGACGCTTTTATTATGAAATTATTCCAATGAAAGTCTTTTTTTCAATATTCGATTATTTTTGACATTTATGACATTAATCTTACTTTAAAAGTACATACCATGAAACATTCAAGACGAAGAATTTGCAGAAGTTAAATTTGTCACTTGACTCTGTGATAAATCAGAAGTTGAAGTTTGATCCATTCTGCAAAAGTAGAATTAGAAAGTCATGGATCAGAGTCAAGAAATATTTTAATTGACATTTTATTTGGACCGCGGTTGCGTGTTGAAACCGATGATGTCTGCTGCCGATAAAATACAGTCAAGATTGATAAAAGCGAAAGGATGTAAAGAACAATACATATGTAACTGTAACCCACTGCCTTGCGACGATGCTCAATAACTTCACCAGTTCCTCATTGGTTACACATTAGATGGAATGAAAAGACGAAAGATATATCTCGCACCCAGATATAAAATGAAACTGCACACTTGCATACTGTGAAATAAATTTAGTTTTATTTTTTCTGGTATATCTCAAATATGTTTGATGTTAGGAAATTTTAATTCGATTGATGTAACATCGGAGAAAAAAAGGGCAAGCTTGACATTTTCAAATTAAGGTATTTAAGATAAGATAAGTTTACAGAATAAAAAAAACATTTGTTGTCCCAATTGAAGCGACACTGAACAAGCACCAAAAAGCAGACAGATTTCACACCTGAGGCACGACAAGATTAGCAAAAAACCCTAAAATATCACAGAACACCAAAAAACATTAAAAAGGTGACATTTGACTTTGAAGACTTCTTACACATTTAAACAGCTTACCTCCTGTAAGACTTCTTATAGTTGAATTATCAGAAGATCTTCCAGGTTCTAGTGCGAGGGGTCTCGGTACGGTAGTTGTTCAGCTAAATAAAGAGCAGAAAACTAAGTTCTAACTTGAAATAATGTACATATATCTCACAATAATGATTTTAGAGCTTTGATTGATATGTTTTTAGAATTAAATATATTTTACATAATATTACATTCATCAATAGCTTCAAAAAAGAATATATCGTGACAAACTAAAATTTACTGTTACATAATATAAAAAGAACACTTGAATTTACCAGAGCGTGCAGTACAGTGGTTTTGAACTCAGATGTCAGCCAAATAGAATAATGAATGTTTTGAGAAAGAAAATAATTACTGGTGTGATTCCATCTGTAAATTTCGACCAAATTTCTCGAATCTCCTTCACTGTATCATTTATACTTATTTGTGGCAGCTTTCACTTACTTAACTGCGATGAAAATAACTCAGTCGCACATCTCTTTTTGTTGGAAGACACAAATGAGAAAATAGAGTACCTTGAAATCTTTGTATCGAGACTACCTGCCAATTACAAAATGAAATGATTTATAATCAATGGAATTTTTATAACATGATATAAATAAGAGCTGTAGAAATATGTTAACATTAGAAAAACCCACACATGTTCAACGTGTTGTTTCAACAAGGATCTACCAATAAATAAGATATTGACTTAAAACCAGCTATTACGCTTTTAATCCTTTTAGTCACCTCTCACAATAAGCAGGAAATATGCTAGGGCAATTCTAAAGCCCGCATCTACAAGACTAGTTAGCATAATGTACAAGCCTGACTTTCTTATTGAAGGGTACTCAAACATGGCAATGGAAAAAGTTGAAAAAATAGAGATTTGAAATTATTTAGTCATTTTTTACACAAAATTGACATTTTTCCCAAAATCTTCAATATCGAATATCCTAGAAAACTCTCAACATTTTACCGAAACATAAATTTTTATTTCTTGTAGATCTAATTCTCTATTTATTTCTGTACAAATTAGCCGAAATAGTTGAAAATAATCAAAAACTTGAAACTGAACTGTGCTATTGGGATATTTTCATAACTATAAATTACAGCAAAATCTGCTACAAGCAAGTACAAATGATACAGCAAAGGCGATTGAACAGATTTGGCAGGAAGTTTTAGATAAAAGTCCACCATGTTACATGTGTTATACAACACAACAATTAGGAAATGAATAGAAACCTTTTTAAGCAAATTAAATTTGACTATAATGCAATATACAAACTGAGAGGAAAAAACAACATAAAATAAAGTTGGAAGCTAACTTTGACCATTTTTTTGGCACTGCAAAAAACGATGTGCGAGATAAGTCGAGTGAGAAAGATATGAGGTTTTTGGCAGATCAATGAGATCCTAAAATCGCTACATTTGGAGAGAGAGTTAAGCAATTGAAAAAATATTTGAAACCATACAAAGAAAAGTTGATGCCGCAGTAAAACGAATAATGATAAATGATGTCGTGGCCACTCTTGATAAGAGAGAGTGAACATGGCAGACTTTATTTACATTTTAAAGATTCTTTCAATTGCTCATCTCCCTCTCCAAATGTAGCAACCCTAGGGCCTTGTTGTTCTACCGAAAACTCCTCATCTTCCTAACTCAACTTATTTTGCACATCGTTTTTGCGATGCCAAATAGTTTGTCAATGTCAGATTCTAACTTTATTTATGTTGCATTTTACCTTCAGTTAGATGGGGTATTGCATTATTGACAAATTTTTGTTGCTTAAGAGTTTCTATTAGTTTCTTAAATGTTGTAATAATGATCCTGGTGTGCTCCCATCTTAAAATTTGTGCCAAATTACTCCACTTAATTTATTATTATCTCCTCAAAGTTATGTTTTTTAATATCTTTTTTCCGAAAAACACTGAAAAATGCTTCAATCCCCCATTTCATATACACAATGCACATTTTTATTCAATGATCCACTGAGCTATATCAGGAATTTAAAAATAGGATTCAATATTGTGCATTCGATTCAATTATTCCGAATAATTCTGGAATAGTGAAGTGCTATGAATTGCCGATCTCTACTTCAAGTGCAATTGCTTTTGCAGGATTATTTTTTCACATAGATCTTGGCCATATTAGTGGCTGTTAGTTGGTTCTTCAAGGTACTGCCTCCATCCTTGCCCAAAGTTGGCAATAATAAGAAAAATAGAATGTCAGAATGTCAACTACTTTGATATCCAGGCACCCGAGGAAAATGGATTCCAGCAGAAGAAAATAAGGCAAATTGAAAATATTTCATAATATACCTCTCACCATGAGTGGAAAATGTCCCTTTCGGCATCTAAACTGCAGAAAAAAGTTCATAATCATCAATACTGCTGCAATAGCTGCGTTGATGATTTTAAAGCTTTTTGGCCACCCGGACAAAATGAAATGTACGCTTCGTACACGCAAAGAAAAACAAAATTCTGCCAGCACGCTTTATACCTGTTTTGGGCGAATTTTCAATGAAAAAGGTTAAATAAATATGCCCACCATAACAGTCTGGTAACTGCCATTATATATAAAGTTTTGAGAGGCAACCACAGCTCGGACCAAATGATTTAAACAAGTCTGTACCCGATGAAGCGCCAGGTCTGTCCCTTCAACTTTCCAACCCTGTGAATAAGAAAATATATTACAAATCTATTTACTTGTCAATCAGTAAATACGTAAACATATTTCTAACTCATAACAACAACAAAAAATAATAATAGGTAAAAAACATGGCAATGAAAAAGTGTTGCGAATTGTTTTGTCATAGTGACCATACGATCATTGTGTCAGTGGCTACCTTGAAGGGACAGTAAAAACCTCAAAGCTTTATAAAATTGATAAAGAAGAGTAAAATAGCATATTGCATGATGGCAAGGCTCTTTTATCCATGCCCACCCCTCCCCTTCCGCTGTAACTAGGGTAGTTTCAGCCAAATAAAAAAGATTCATCTTCCTAATAACACTAAACCCTGTTCTTCTATAAATGGTACAGATCCTTTCAGCAATCCCTTTAAATAATTGGCCATTGCAAAAAAATCAAACCTTAATATTTTTCAGCGACCCACTGAAGAGAACAGACAGGTTATTTGAACAGACTAATGTACAGACAGCATTTTCATGAGCTTCTATGGAATTCACTTCTTCTAACGAGTTAATGTTCCACACCTGTATAAAAATAATTAGTTTTTATTTATATTAAAAAGTGCACAAAGCAGGGATCAGGACCAAAAATAACCAACTAACGGCCACTTAATGACAATGAATTACTACAAAATATTGTAACAGATACTGCGCTCTTAAGCAGAAAACATCACAAACAGAACCTCTATAGTGAAGTATAGTAAGTGGTATCTGCCCTGGATGAGGTTGAACCATCTACCGATTCTTTATTTCCTTTTAGTCGCATGTTACGACACTAGATATAAATTTTGCATAAACCATCTGTTTATCATGGTGGCCTAGTGGTTATAACATGATTGCATTAAATGTTAAAGATCTTGAGTTTGAGTCTCTGTAAGTCCGACTCATAATTCTATTCCCACCAATCAACCTATGTAATGTAGTAGTTTGAGTGACCTCAAGTAACCCCGAACCGAGAAGTTGCGATGCCTTTGTCTATTCAATGAAATTAACTAGGCATGATGGTTGTCATGGCATCACAAGTTGAAGATCTCAGTTTCGAGTCCCAACAAGTCCGGCTTGCTAGTCTAGGCCCGGCAGTCAACCCAGGGTGTAATAACTTGGATAGGCTAGGCAGAACCGGAACAATCATATCTTTCCATAATAAACAATATCCTATTTGTCTCTAAGTACAAGGCTGTGTACAGGGTGATCTACTCGAATGAGTGGCTGTGAAAAAACTAGGACTAACTGCACTTTATTGAGATTGATCCACTCGAATGAGAACATCGATTCAACCGTTAAAGTTTGGCGACCATTTGCCTACAATTGATGAACAATGTAGTGAAATCGAATCTTGCTTCTAAGAGTGTGATTTCTAGTTGATAGCAGAATATCAGCTAATCAGATGCTTTTCAGACAACCGAAGAAAATTTGTATCATCACAAGAAAATACATCAAATGCTCAATATATCATGATATATCAATTACTAGATGATTAAAAAATCTTTTTTTGATGACTTGTAGCAACCAAACTGCAGAAAAAGATTCAAAATCACCAATACTTCTATAAATTAGCCGTGTTGATGGTTTTGAAGCTTTTTGTGTCAGTTCGATTTCAGACCCCCGAAGTACCCAAATTTAAATTAAAAATAAAGGAATATTGTTACAAACCTTGATCTTACAATCAGCAGACCCACTGTATAAGTCACTTCCTTTAGTCGTTATAGCCAGGACAATACCAGTGTGACCTTCCAATGTTTTTTGACATTTATAGTTTGTCGCTGTGTCCCAGACCTGAAAGAAGATTGCAACAGGATTATGTTAGTTTAGGGCTTGCTTTCAACCTTTTAAAAACAACAGAACCACAGACACCTAGAGTAAATCAAATCATAAGAAGAGAAGTCATTAAATAGTAAAAATTTTATAGTAAATCTCTGACTAAAAGACTGAAATGTCTCTTAAAGAATGTCTGACAGCAATCAAATTTCATTGCTATGAAATAGCAATGACATATTTATACCAGACTTCCTAAAAAAAAACAAATTTATATCACCCTAATAGATATTGATCTCTAAACAGAAAACATCCAACACAAATTTGAATTCAGTGAATGGTATCTGCCCTGGGCGATACTATAACATCTACAACTTTTAATATATCTATCCTAGAATGAGAGAAAGGGCAATGAATAGGTACCTTTATATTCTTATCGGACGATCCACTGAACAACAAATCTCCATGAACGAACAAGCACCACACTGGACCTGTGTGTCCCACAAACGTCCCTTTGCATTTGAAGATCTGTTGAGGGTCGTATACTAGAAAAAAAGAGATAATAGTAGAGTTTTTATTTAATGAGATTCAATCTAGACAAGGCAAAAGTAGAACCTAATATGAACTGTCTCACAGTCATCAATATGATGCAATTTTAAAATATTCATTTCAAGAATGAAACATTGATTTCCTGAGGTTCCTTTTGCTTCTTTTCTGTGTAATCCAGCATTGATTCCATTTAATATACTATATTACCCTCTTTATGGGAAGATTTTGGAATCTCGTGAATTGTAGCAAATCTGCAAGCCTGAATATGGTTGGCAGCTCAGATTGCTCATATATTCATTGCTTGAATAAGCATGAACCAGGAAACTTTCCAATATAACTAACCCTGTTCACATATAAGTGGCTGCTGTTACAGGGCTTTGATCAGGGTGATTCACTCGGATGAATGAAAACAAAAAAAAATGTAACAGGGAATCATGAAAGTTACCAGGAAAGCAAACAAATCTCAAATAAAATGCAGAGTTTCTCTGGAATTTCAAGAGGGGTAGTACCATATTCCCGAATGTCATTGAAAATAAACAGGCAGAATAAACTGGCATTGCCTCCCATTTTTTTGTTATTAAATTCACTCTAAGCAAGGCCAGAAGAAATGCATAAAATGGAACCAACTAACGTCCACTTAATACCAAAGAGCTACTGCAAGACGTAGTACTAGCAACTGCACTTTGAGCGGAAAACATTACAAACTGAACTGAATTGCCATGGTAAAGAGCAGTGAGTGGTATCTGCCTTGGACAATGATAAAACCATCTACTCAGGATAGGTGGACCGTGCCCAGCATAAGAAATTTTGATGACAATCAGAATTATGGAACTATATTTCATGAGATCCATTCCCCTATGCAACACCAGTATAATCTAAAAAACTATTTAACCGAACAGAGATAGTAATAAATGATATATAACATATAGTACCAGCAACAGCATGCTTTCACTAGGGGCGGCCACAATTGAATATATTTTGGTTTTAAAATAGAATCGAATAATTTTCCTGAATCAAATCAGAAGTCATATAATAAACAAAGACATCTTTTTATCAGCTTATAATTTACTTCAAATGCACACTTGAAACCATCATTTTGTTTATTTAGAATAGTTACAGAAATTGAATCGAAAATTTTGGAGCTCGTACCTACAAGACATGAATATTCTTATTTGAAGTCAGGTATTTTGTAATTCTGTTTAAAAGCAATTTTGTTTTTAAGTTATTCTTGAATTAATTCATTTAGCGGTAAAATCATGGAAAATGCCAAGTTTAAGCCGTAAAAATTGATATAAATCATGACTTTGCTGTAAAATATGTTTATTTTATCAGAGATGTTGAAAACATTTTTTAATCATGGAGTTATTTGAAACTAAACTTTATTGACTACAAGATTCTGAGGTACCGTTTAGCGAACCGTAAAACCTTCCTTGTTTACTTGCGACTTCAAATCCGTATGTGGCTGTTGCCACAAGAATGCTTGAATGAGATAGTATCAAAGTCAAACACGATCTCTTTGCACAAAATTACAATTATATTTCTGAGCTTTCATTAGATCATTGCCTAACTTTTTATACTGATCCAAAGACGCAAGGACACAATAAAGATGGTTTTACAGTTCACTAAAAGATACCTCAGAATCTCATATTCTGCAAAATGTCACTAAAAATAATTTAACTAGTACAAATCCCTAGTAAACGTCCCCAAATGTTAAAATTTTTTCGTCAGCAATGAGACTTACATCCAATTCCTCCCATGTTGAGCTTTGTGTTTAAATTCTGAAGTTCATTAGAAATGATCGCAGTGTCTTGACGTAGTTGCCGTAATTCTTCAGTGATTTTATTTTGATTTTGTGTCAAGACATCTACAAGAAGAATTGAACTATATGTTATATATGTCTTAGTGTTCGGAATGTTCATGTCATTTTCATGACGGGTGACCAAAGGGCTTCAAAACCATCAACATTGCTATTTCATATTTTGAACCTTTTTGTACAGTTTGTTTGATACCACACTTTCAAAAAGAGACATTTTAAATCGTCTAGACATGGTTTCATCATGAAATATTGATATGAACATTTTTGACACCTGAAGAAAAACAAGATTCTGCCACCCTGGCGCACTGTTGTTCACATTACTGGTGGTTAGGGCTGTATGAATTATTTGATTCAATTCATGACTCGTCAATTTATGAAATGTTTGATTTGACTATTCCAGTTTTCGAAACCACTATTCGTTGGATATGGAACGTTTTCCTCTCAGAGGACAGTTAAAAATTTTACATTTCAAGTAGGTTTTGAATTAATAGTGGATGTTACCAGTAGCTGGTTCTTTTTGGGTGCCACCTCCTATGTTCATTAAGAGTTTTCAGAAGTGGTAGGTGGTTTTACCATCACCCAGGGGAGAGACCAATCTCTGCACTTTACTGTGGAAGTTCTGTTTTGAATGTTTTTCGTTTAGAGTGCAGTTGCTGGTAATAAATCATTCGGTAACTCTTTGATATTGAGTGGGCGGTGGTTGATTCCTTCTGGAAGCTGCTTCTGGCCTTGCTCAGTGTGAATTTCAATAAAAAAGAGTGAATTCATCATTAAAAAATTGCTTTTTACCAAATTTGATTTCTGTTGCTTTTTCCAACTCATCAACCCGATCTGCTGTTTTTGACAACATTGACCTGAAAAGAGAAACAACAACAATTAGCAAATTGATAGAGGAGATTTAAAAACCTATTTCATGTGTAAAAGTCCACTTGAAGGATACTAAGATGTCATAGTTTCACTAATGCCAAGGACAGATAGCACTGGATTCACCCTACTCTTGTTTTATTGAAATTCACTTTAAGCAAGGTTGGAAACGAAGCCTTAACAGCTTTTTACAACAAGATGGAGTAAGAGCACCAGTGACTGGTAACCAAAGCGGAAAACACCCCAAATGGAACTGAACAGTAACGGTAAAGTGCAATAAGTGGTATCTGCCCTGGGCAATGATAAACCGATCTATAGGATAGGTAAGGACATTGCTTGGCCTAATTAACAGTGAATAACTATCATTGTATCTGTGAGGTCTCATTTTCAAACCCTTGATGATTTCAAACTTTTTGTACAGCTCGGGTGGCTATCAGGCACTCAGAAAGAGAAATCTTCTAGTAAGAGATATGTGAAAAACTATCATCGATTTGTTAAAATACTTTCGGATGGACCCATTTTCTTCATGTGTCCATTAACCAAAATAAAATTTCTCATAAAGAAATATTCATTTTGAAACAAACCTCAGAAAGCTATTTTCATCGTCCCTCTGCCTCATGGCATTGGTAAGTTCAGTGATTCTGTCTTCAGTTAGTTGCAGAAAATCTTTGACCATCTCAAACTTACAAGCATTCTCATGGTTCGTGAGACTTGATTTGTCACCAACAAACTGGCATCTGTAAAGGGATTAAAGTATAAGATCAGAGGAGATATTTAGATACCAGTAGTTGGGGATTCCATATTTTAGTTTTAAGCTTTTCAAAATAGCTTATCAGAAAATTGGATATACTGGTACTAAATTAGGAAATCCAAAATTGAAATTTCATGAATAATAGAATTAATTTAATTATCATTTTACCCTGTCAAATATTCTGCAGAAAAAAGAAGTTTGCTCCAAGAACCTTTAAACTTTGGAATTCCTTCCCACTGGCAATAGACATGTTTTAGCTATGATTCGTTAGTCCTCATTTATTAATTTACGTGGCTCTATGAATATTAGTCGTGTGCCACTGCAAAATGCTTCCTCCACAATAATATCCGCACAAAAATTAGTAAAAGTTTAGTTAGAAAGCTTTTAACGTGTGGACGAGAACTTGCAGTCGCCATGATTAAGCGTTTGAGCCATATTCTCTGCTTTCCTCTCCCACAGAATAAAAATGAAATTTCATCCTAATAAAATCATGCACATCTCACCCAAATTTATGATTCGGACATTTTATATGTTTGCACGATTCCAAATGCTCTGATAAATGTCTTTTCAGCATCGTAGGACAAGCCGGGTTGTTTGGACATGATACCGGTGCATATTCACACTCAGATTCGTGCTTCCTGTATATTAAATAAATTTTGAAGTGCAGTATCAAGTACAGTAAAGCTGAAGTTTGTTCCACCCTGGCATCGTTTACACGAAGATTTGAAGATGGAAGTTTTTTAAGGACAGACTGACAGAATGACAGCTACTCAGACATCCGAAGAAAATGAGTTCGATTAGACGAAATTTTAGCATTAAAAATTTTAGCACATATCTGTGACTAGAAGACTCAATAAATGTCTCTTTTAGAGAGCCTGGTAGCAGCAAAACTGTAAAAAATTGGTTGGAAATCATCAATTCTGCTATGATATTGCAGTATTGATGGTTCTGAAGATATTTTTGGCACCGGAAGAAAATGAAATTGGAACACCTGAAGAAAACCAAGATTCTGCCGCCCTGCAATGGATCATTCCTTGTAATGCAAGTTGTAATGCGATCAGAGAATTTCCCAAAAAGATGCTACGGACCACGGACGCAGCATGAAATAGCATTCGGTTTTAGCGTTTTTTTTTGCCAAGCATGCGTCAGTCAGCAATGGATCATTTCATGCAATGAAATATATGTCAGTGACTATTGCTTAGGTTCAATGTCAATTAGGTTTAGATCCCTGCTATTTGGATTAAGACAAATTTATTTTTAAAAAGAAAATACCTGGGCAGAAGCTTTTGGTCAGTATATCAGCCACTCTGCTACACAGAAAGCAAAAGAAAGGTTTCCATCAGAAATATGTTTACAAAGGATATAATATTTCCTAGGGTTGTAGATGCTGTTAAAATTACTCTGTGCAAGAACTTATCGCTCTCCCAAAATGTTGAAACATTTTTAAATTTAATTAAAGATGAGACTCTATACCACACATTTTAAAATAATTATTGCATGTCAAATGTCTCATCTATACCTTCTCTCTCCAAATCTGATTGTAAAGGGACATCCGTTTTGATCGATTTCGAATTCACCAAAAGTATCTGCAGTCGGTTTCAATCCATAACGACAATGTATAAACAGGGAATTCACTTGTTCAGAGACTGCAAGGTTGTCCAAGATCTAAATAGATAAAAGATTGTAATAAAAGCAAATAAGGACGATCAAAACAGAACTGGCACAAAGACAGCTACTCAGATACCTGAAGTAAATAGGAGAAATGAACAATAATTCATGATATATCTCTCGCTAGATGATGAAATATGCCACTATTTGAGTGCCCGGTAGCAACAAAATTGTATAAAAAGATTCAAAATCAATCAACACTGCTATGAAATAACACTATTTCAGGCATTTATAAAAGTTCCATATACCTGAAGGAAATCAAGATAATGACGACACATTATTTAGCCTGGAGTGTTATTACATAACAAAGCAATAATATATTGTGATTTATTACATCACAATCATAATGTAATGACTAATATATGTGCGTCGTATGAAGCAACCAAAAGGAAGAAAAGACGTAGTAGATGGTTTTTTAATATAACTATTTTTGGATTGAACTAGATGGGCATTATGAGAAAGAAATTCTACAATCAATTTCATTATTATCCTGCGGGAGAGGAAAGCTGATATTCTGATAATAGAGCTTAATCATATGACAAACCTCGACCCCTCGTGCAGATACCAGTTCCGTATTAGGGAAGAATTTTTGGCTTATATTTTCTCATTTTACCTGTACATGGACCTGGTTAATGGAGGAAGCCATATGCAGTGCATACAAAACCACCCTTCACCAACTGAGCGTCAGCAGACCTCTCATATTGAGCTAATCAGGCACCCTTTTCATTTTGATTGTCTGGTAGTAACCAAACTGTATAAAGAAGTACAAAATCATCAATAACTGTCTGTAGAAAATTACGGTACACGAAAGTTACGGACAGCTGAAGAAAACCCAGATTCTGCCTCCCTGTCACCAGGTTTATCAGTTTATTATTCATAGCAGTATTGATGGTTCTGAACTATTTCCTACAATTTAGTTGCTACTAAATACACAAAAATAGGTGTTCAGTATTTTCTTCCCAAGAAATTAATCTGAAGTGAAATGTTATTTATTTGGTAATTTTTATTCTGATGCCAGCATTTCTTTCGGGTGTCTGAGTAGCAGAGTACCTGGCATTTTGTCAGTCTTTGCCTTTGAGCATAAATGAATAAAAAACTTTTGGAAATTCCACCAGGTATTAAAGCTGTCTGTGTTGTGGCCTTTTAAAATGAATCATTTCTAAAAACAGTACAAGGTGGTATTCAAGCATGCCAGCTTTATTGAATTAGGGTAAGTCCGATTCTTGGAGAAAAGGTCGTTTGCAGCAACCTCGATTCATGTCAAAAATTAGCATTAAAATTTATTTGTTCAGTCACGCATGGGTCAAAGGTTGAAAAAGATGTTTTGGTGAAACTCATCTGTGACTCATGCTCGACAAAATTGAATTTCTAATGAGAATAAGATGGCGAGAAAACCACCCGAACTGTGGTGAATGTCTGCGGCACAAAATCAATACCATAAATCGATTAAAACGGCTGAAAGACAAAAACAACTTTGCTGCAGAATTTGCAAACATGAAAAATAGTTCCATTCATAATTAGATCCTGGATGTCTTAAAATTTAGTTCTTTAAAATTCATTTAAAATTCTTATAAAGATAAGAATGTTGAATGAATACAACAGCATATTCCAAATTAACATTTTTTGAGGCTGTTTTGTCGATGATGTACTCCCAGACTCCCAGGTTCATTATAAAAGGCAGCCCATGCTTGCTCAGAGCCATAAACTCAAAAATTTATCGTAATAATACAGAAAAACTTTCGCAATATTTTATTAATGTCAGACTTCATTTTATTCAAATTCGATTGTGTTTATTCAAATTTGACAGAAGCAGCAAATATAAAGAACCATCTAACATCTACTTTAGTGGCAAAATAAAATACCAGTAACTGCACTCAACTCCCGAGAGGACAGAATCACCATATTAAGTGTAGTGAATAGTATCTGCCCTTGGGGGTGATGGTAACAATAAACTGTGGGCCACGGTGGCGTAATGAAACCGACAATAGCTGCCGAACGTAACACCTAACGAATGACACGGGTTTGAACCCCAACAAAATACGTTCAAGATCGACGAACGAAAAAGGTTCAATGAGCAATACATGCCGGGTGTCCATGGGCAAGGCACTGTAACCAACAGCCTTGGGGCTGTGCTCGATAACCCCACTGGTTCCTCATGTTCCACACAGGATGGAATGGCAGGATGCAAGCAAAAACTTGTAACCAGATAATTGCGAACATTGTTAATTGCATAACGTGAAATAGAGTTCATTTCATTTCAAATCCATCCACCACTTTCTCATGAGTAGCAGAGTTGCTGACATTCGTATGACGAATGTCACTTTTAGCAAAAAACTTGCAGTACCAAGTATTTGTTGTATTTTTTCCAACCTTAAAATAAATTTCATTTAAAAATAAGACTTCACCAACATCGATAATAAACAATAACTTACCGGTGTCATACTCTTGCCATCAACAGGACATTGTTCAACAGTCATTGTGCATGATTTACAGAAAGAATGTCCGCATGACATGATCACTGGAACTTTATAAACACGATTGCATATTTTACAAAGAAGTTGAGTTGGAGGGGGTTCTGCGAACACAAGGGGGATCTGATAATGAGAAAAAGAGTAATTAATTTTTAAAATTCCAGGGAGCGGGGAACGGCATGTGCTGAATCAATGAAAAGTGTTGGATCAGCGAATGTACAAGACTTGTTTATGTCTGTACGTCTGTCTATTAGCACCAGTAATTGATAACACTGTATTTATTTGGCACAAAAAACGTTTTCGGGTGATGCAGGATTAATATGGAAGATATGAAACAAATATTGAATGCGCTCATGGTCAAACGCCAGTGAAATTGTATCTTCATATGTAAAAACATATCTCTACCATGCATGATCCACAGATGGAACGTCATGATTCTGATAGTTGTTCTGAAACAAAACTATCTGTCCCAAGAAACGTTTCTCGTAGATAGAACAAGCAAATGGGACGGATTGGCTTGTCAATTATATATATTATGCCAGGTACAGCTGTGATAGCAAACGGGGGATTATGACGGTAGAAGAGAGGTATGCCGGACTGAAGGATACTGGATTATATCTGACTGGCGGAATGTAAGCTAGCCTGCTACTCTAATACCTGAAGAAAAGAGCTGCCATCGTAAAAATTTATACTTCTCTTTTTGAGTGTCTGGTAGCAACAAAACTGATGAAAATAATCAAAATTATCAATACCGCTTTGAAATAGCAATGTTGATAGTTTTAAAGCCATTTTGTCGATCCGAAGACAGAAAACCAAGATTCTGCCACCCTGGCTGATATATTAATCAAGATTTCCTACTAGAGATGGGCATTTTATATTAGCTTAGCAGAGGTTAGACTGAAAGAATGAGCCAATGTCAATATTTCATCAGAAATCTCTTGTTAGAAGATCGAAATAAATATTATTGAGTGTTTGATAACAACTAAACTGTATAGAAAGGTTCAAAATAATCAATACTGCTACGAAAGAACTTTTTGTCCACCCGAAAAAAATGATAATTGTTTAAGCAAAGTGACATGAAAATATCAGACAGTCGCAGGAAAACACGATTACGCTAGCCTGGACCATTCAACTTTAAATCTTACCTCTTCATCAGAAGATGGCGATCGATATGAAGTGCCAGACAAAGTAGACGTTGAAGAAAGAGCCGAGCCGGTACGAGAGGGTCTTGAGAATGCTGACTCACTGTGATGACTACGAGTTAAACTACCGTGATGGCTTACACTTCGATGCTAGAAAATAAATATTGGGACAGTCAGTTTCTTTTAATAATGTAAATATGCAATGGAATATCTAGAGATGTTTAACATAAATATGCGATGGAATATCTAGAGATATTTAACATAAAAATATGCAATGGAATATCTAGAGATATTTAACATAAATATGCAATGGAATATCTAGAGATATTTAACATAAATATGCAATGGAATATCTAGAGATATTTAACATAAATATGCAATGGAATATCTAGAGATGTTTAACATAAATATGCGATGGAATATCTAGAGATATTTAACATAAATATGCAATGGAATATCTAGAGATATTTAACATAAATATGCAATGGAATATCTGGAGATATTTAACATAAATATGCAATGGAATATCTGGAGATATTTAGATGCACACTTTTGTTTGGTCCCAACCAAATTGTATAAAAAGGTACAAAAGCATTAACACTGCTATTTCATCAGTACTGCTATGAGCAGTGTTAATGCTTTTAAATCTCTTTTTAAACATCTGAAGAAAATAAGAAGATGATTTCAGAAACCTAAAAAACATAGGATTCTGCCACTATGTTATCTAGACCTACATCTTCAACATCGTTCTGAGATCTGTGGCTTGACATTGATGCTGTCCTCTTATGCTGATATTGTACTTTGTTTCCTTCATCTGAAACGGGAATTAAAGAATATAGGCTCAGGCTTGGAGCAGACTGGTACAATGTCAGCTACTCTGCTACTCAAGAGTCCAGAGAGAATTTACGAACAGGGTACTATTTGATGATAAATCATTTGCTTTTGAGTATCTGGTAGCTACCGAGCCAGAAAAGAGCTCCAAACTATCTAAAAGAAATGAATTCGAAAGTTGAGAAATTTGAGGAAAAAAGTTCTGGCATTAAACTGTTTGTGACACTGTGGAACTTCCACAGCAAATGAATGAGAAATGGCACCCAAATTTGTCTGTTAGTTGAAGATTTTTTGGAGGAACTAGGGCAGAAAGCTCCTTTGATTGAAGTCCAGTAGAACTGCCACAGATGTGACAACAAAATTCAATATCATAGTAGAATTAGGATTTAGAATATACATTTCCGAAAGTTAGATTGATAAATAGTCATTTCAACTGAAAAATAAGAGAAACCCAATTTTTTAATTTTCAAATTACTGTCATAAAACAAAGAAGGACACATACTCGAGATATTGGCCATTTCCGCATGTAATGTAATAATATGCTTTAGAATAGTCCTATCATATTTCCAACTTGTAGTGGAAGTAAGCAAAGAAGAAGTGGTAGATGGTTTCACCATCGCTCAGGGTTAGATATCACTCACTGTCCTTTACCACGGCGGTTTAGTTCAGTTTGCAGTTCTGGTGCAGTTGCTGGAACTACAAGTAGCTCTTTGCTATTAGCAATCGAAAGTTTCCGCTTGCTCAGAAAGTATTTCAATGAATAATAGCTCTCTGCCAAGCATAAACTCTTGAGCTCTACAAAGCCGTCAAACAATGCATTACTAGGAAATTTTTTGCTGATTTCATCTAACACAAATAACACTTGCTGAGGATTTCCCTAGATGAATGCGGGAAATATTGTGCAATTTTGCTATTTGAGCAAAAAAAGTGTCATTTTAAACAAATTGCAGGTGCCCATAAGTGTATTTGCTGGGCCGATATTAATAACCACTCGATCTGCCGATATATCGATAAAACAGCAAAATATGTTGGACAACAAAAACATTAGCAAGCAGAAGAAGAAATATGCGAACTTCAAAACATTGCTGACTAGTGACCAACAATAAAAACAACCGAGCATTCATCAGACTAAAGCAGAAGTAAGGTAGCATAACCTTGTTTACTTTGGGTTTCTTTTGGATGTTTTTGTAGAGTTCGCTTGTTACTAGACACTACTAAGCATTTTAGTTCTTTTTTTTCATCGTTCTGAGTAGCAAAGTAGCTGACATTCGGCCAGTCCGCATCGGACTAACAAAATCCAAGAAATTATAACCCTTTATTGACAAACAATGAAGTAAATTTTACCTGTAGTTATTGTTGTAACTGCTGAATATGCTGGCCCAAATGTGGTTTCAATTTTTGGCTGAAAAATGAGAAAATGATTAAGATCACAAACTTCGAAACACTAAAAGTCATAAAAATTTATTTAAATCTTGTTATAACAATATATTTTATGCAACTGCTTTCTGTGGTTTTTCGGGTTGTTCCTGATAGTGGTAGATGGCTTCAGCATCGCTCAGGGCATAAATCATTCACTGCACTTTATAATAGTGGTTTAGTTATGTATAGGATGCTTTCCACTTTCAAGCAGTTAAGAGTGCAGTTGCTGGTGCTATGTGTGAAACTAGCCCTTTGTCATATGTAGCTGTTAGTTGCTTATTTTTAGGCGATGTTTTCAGCCTTCATGGAGCAAATTTCAATAAATAAAGTCACTGGAACTTATCAGAAAAAAATATAATTAATTCCCACTGAGCACTTTTGTATTGTGAAATTGGGACAAAGCCCTAATTTCCTTGGTGTCTAAAACTTTGTCATTTTTGGTATGTATTCATTATCTAGGTTTATTTTCTCCAGATTTGAAATTTTCGGTCCAACAATGTTTTTGCCACAAATCCGAATATCATTAAAAAAAACTTGGGGAGTATTTACGTCGTAACGAGAGTTTCAATGTTCTTTCCTGGCTTAGGATATGTCATTTACAACATGGAGATATTAGATAATATCCAGACATATTCTGGAACTAAACTTCGTGAGGGCTCTATTTTCATCCGGTGTCTGAAGGTGAAGGTTTCAATGCGACATGCATCGTTCAAGCTTTCAAGGACAATATTTAAAAACCAATTTTTATTAAACATATTATATGCACACCTTAGCTTGATCTTCATTTTTTCTGACAGTGATAGCGGGTCGACTAGGTCCAAGAATAAATCCCCCATCGACTCGTGTAATTGATGATTTTGAGTGCCGTCTTACAATCGAGGGACTTGACCTTTGCAGTCTTATATCCGTGAGCATATCCGTGGGATGAGGATTCTGCGGTGTAGGAGTCTGGTTCTGCTCCCTTGGGGCTGGAATTGGGAGACCACCAACAAGTGTACGACGAGACATGATGGCAGGCTGTGCTGTACAGTGTAACAGTTGATGCAATTCTTTATACAGAGTAATCCAATCCCTCAAACTAGAAAGTGAAATTTATGGACGAACTAAACAGCTAAATCCATTGAAAAGTTGAGCTGCAGGCAAGCTAAAGAATAGTGTCACAATAACCTATTGATATTTTTGCAGGTTTATCCTTCAACTGGAAGGAAAATAGTATATATTACTCTGTTAAAGTTTAAACTGAAGTAGGTCAACAGTGTAAAGGGGATTCCCAACCAATTTTATGAAAACCGAAAAATATGGATGATCTGCATTTTCCACAGTTGTAATAATAACAGCATTTATACTCAATACACTGTCTCTGCCAAGAAAAGTTTCCAGATTCTGATTCAGGATTTATGAGAGTAGATCTCCCAGCCTCCTGCGACAAGAATCTATTCAGTATTATAGCCCTACTGTCTTCACTTGCATTGGCGATTGAACCGGCAGAGGACAGTATTTGCAAAGAGGGGATCATGTATAAAGTACATCGAATATTTTGTAATTTCAATCATAACTTGTGTTAAATTAAATTTTCATGCGCAGCACTTTCATATGATTTCCCCATTTTCAGGTTTTGGTTCTAAAAATGTGAATTTTGCAAAAAATAAAATAAGGCTGGGCTTCTAGTGCAAAACTGGGAACTTTTTTTGGATGCAATTGGGAATTTTTTTAGATTTGAAACATGCAAAAGAGAGAATTATTTAATTCATCAATCAGAAAACAAAAAGGTAATTTACAGAAGTAAAAAATGGTTGCTTTGATCAAGTCGTTAAATTCACCAAAAATAAAAGCCTTTAGGGAACTGCTTAATATCAGCTAAACACAGAACATGTTGGAAATATGTTAGGACTATTCTAAAGCATATTATTACATTACATACAGAAATGTTCAATATCAAGTACAGCTAAAAGTAAATATCCACGAGGTCAATCATGGCCGAAATCAAGTAGAGCCCTCGGAAAACGTTTTTCCTGTGCGGTCATTTTTCTTAAATACAGATCTAAGTACCCATACCCAGTACGGTACCGTAGCCCTCAAATTATCAGAACTTGGCGTCATCAAAAAGTATGATGACCAGTTGATTGGATAACTAGCGGAATATATTTCGCTAGAGAGTTCGTAATGGCGCTGGAATACGAAACATGAACCACCAAAACAGAACGGAGGTTGACTGACAGAAGATAGAGATCAGCAGAGGAAAAGAACAAAAAGAAAACGTTGTTTTGGCGTAAGGTTCGATCGAGCGTAACAATACGTCACACACAAACGTCATTGTCTCACGAAAACGTGCGTGCGTCGCCAATGCGTCACTTAACTTTGAGTCTGCCTTGGGCAGAATGCCAAAACGAGTCAGATTAACTACCCAAAAAGTAGCAGCTAGTATGCTTCTCATTTCAACATCAACACAACACTCTTTTCCAGCCAGTAGCGGCGGAACATGTCTATATTTTCGAATAATTGTTTACATTATAACATACAACACGATTACGCCCGAAAAAGTAATATTTGTACATCTAGCATTTAAGTGTTAAACCCTAGAAGCAACCGACAATATATAATGTACAACGGAATTCACTAGGCCAATACATTGTTTTAACATAAATATAATCCAGACTGCGACCCCGAAATGGGTTAGAGTAAGAATCGATCCGACTATCGCCGTAGGCACCATGGACAAGACCAAACACGATTCCCGCCCGCCCAAAGTCCAATAGTTCTATTTCTGAAAATAATTATAGAATACGGGTAGATAAAACAAATTCAATAACATATTGGACAATAGCTGGGTTCGTTAACAAATTGTAAAGCCTAAATTGAATATTTAGTTCACGACATTTGGCTAAAGGAAAACTACGCTGGTGATCGTATTAGTACATGAAAGAATAAAGTGGTCTACCGTTTCTCCGATTCTGGAATCGCGGAATAGTCAGTCCATTGTCACAACAATTAACTTTATTAAGATGGCGGCAGTGACCAGTTTTGAGTCTGAAAAGAGTTACTTCAGATTTCCGTGAGAAGCTTTTCACAGATGGACTAGACAATATCGATGGATGGAACATTTAAAAAAGAAGGGCGATTCCGACTCTTTCGCAGAACATGAGTTCAGTTGGTATTATTCGTATCAGTCATTTAGTACCGTTGGTAAGACTTTCAGTGCATTAATTGTTTATAATTGGTGATATGTAATAATCAGCATTCCAAGGCCGTTCTATAGCTGGGCATGGTTAAAAAGCATCTGCAATATCATTAGCCAAATGAGCATATATACATGTGCAATAGAATTTATTTCGCGCTGGTGATACTCGACTACCCACTCACAACAAAACAATCACTCATAATAAAAACAAAAATAATAACAAGACGGATTACAGTCGGACGGTTCTGACAGTGTTATCATGGTTTAAAGCCAGACCTCATGCGTGAAGAACAACACGCGTGCTTCGGTCAGCGCTTCATAATTTCTCTGTTTGGTATCATTCTGAATTATCAGACACACAGAAATATCTGACATCGGTTCTAAAATTCCAAAATTTCCATCTGCATTGTCCCCCAGTCAAGTATGTTGCACATTTTCCTCAACATCTAAAATCCGAAAACGAGATCGTAGCAGGATGATTTATCCCGATATTTAAACTAGTTAGAAAGGCTGCTGATAATATTACAACCGGCTTCCTCCCTACGAAAAGTATTGAAATTTATTTTCAGCCATAGCAGATACAACTCACTCCATCATATAATAGCCAGTCAGTTTTGTGGATTTGTTAACGATAAGAACCATAATTTTCATGAATAAGCATATATGAAACACATAACCATATGCATACAAGCTCAGTTGTTAGATGTTGTGGTCGCACTCGATCTGGGAAAATGATAGTGATGAAAATGCCCTATGATCGCATTAACGACTGGTTCGTGAACTCCGATTTCGAATTGCAGTCAATCGTTTACTTGCTGTCCACGAAGAGTTTCTATGATCCGCTTCCAGGTTTTGATTCAGCACGAAATATGTTTTGAGTATCGGATCTGGATTCCGAAATTCTCGACTCCTCCAGTCCTTGAAGGAAATACGTACGTAATCCTGAATCATAACAACATCGAAAGTCGACGATTGGTTTTTCTGGCAGTTTGAACAATTAAATTTTCCGCCAGCTTAGCAGTGGTGTTTTATGGTGCGTACCGTATCCCGTGAGCTTGAGTGAGCAATTATTTATTAATGACATGAAATGTACTGTGTTCCATTTCCTCTGAATGCCAAAAACAGCCAGTGTATACAGAACTATCCAAATTTTGAAATTGGAAAAGAATAATTTGACAATTAAAATCAATACCGTATCATAAATCCTGATTGGCACTAAGTTTGATTTAGATTTGGCAAAAAAGCTTGAGCGAGCTATTCACAATTGGAGATCTTGGAAGGAATTTAGGTGACAGGATACAAGTGACAGTGATAACTCAGAACTGGTCTATATTTCAGTATTGGTAGCACCGAATAATATGGGTTTAACCTTACCTGTTAACAGTTGTTTGATTGTGCCACAGTGTATTTCAGATTTAGGGTAAGTTAGCATAAGAATGGGTATTAAACTTTGTTTAAGGTTTTGCCCTCTTTCCCGTTTTCCTCATGTGTAACGTTACTTTTATATTTATTTGTGTTTTCGAGGAAACGACATAAAATTACCACTACTACAGTACAGAGTACAGAGTAGCAGCCTGGCACCAGAACATTATGATATATGTTTTACTGTTTCGGGTGGATCAATTTGTACTGGTACAGGTACTACTTGCTGTTGTTAACAGTAGGATAGGATTTCATTTTTATCCTGCGGTGAAGAAATCCAAAAATACGACTTAACGATAGGGGTGGCCAGAATCAAATATGTTTGGGTTTCAGAACCGAATCAAATATTCGAATCAAAAGTCATATAATAAACAATCTGAGTAAGAAATCTTTTCAAAACTTACAATTTTTAATTTGAAAAAAGTCAAATTTATCATTTTGTTGATTTCGGATTGTTACAGAAATCAAATCAAATAATTTTATGATTCAAATATTCTGGATTGAATATTTTGGAAAGCCCAACTTATCTTGCATCGCACTTTGCATTTGAGGTCAAAGGCCTGTCTCATAATCATAATGTGTTTCGTATCATTCTATACTAATGATGTATTTTTTTTGAGACGAATAAACATACATACATTAATGCAGAACGGCATGGACTGGTTTAATGCATAGGTTCATGGAGAAGGAATGTTCTAGTATTTAATGAGATAATAGGACATTGATACTAGGTCCGACATAAATACTTGGCCATATCCCGATGGACTCTATCCATCCCAATCAATAACATCGCTAGAGTTAGAGTCGTGAACCACGACCTTTCATGCAGATACCAATTCTAAGTTTCAAGTCGGGGATGAGATTTTTGCATAACCAGTGAATTAGTACATTACAATCGGCAGGTCAGTTCGTACTCCTATCTTTGGTGGGTGAAGTCATAATCTGATGAAACAGGGTCATTCCATGCCAACTGAACTGCCCAGGGTTGATTTTCCTATACTGTATATACCCTGACTTTAGATGGACCAACCATACCCCCAAACTCCAACTGTTTGTTTTTTATGACCGTTTGATAAATGCCACATGATTAAAAACGGCCCGGATTTTCCAACATCGGATTTTGAGCCTCATTCAAGCGCAAAAAAACATGCTAACTGGGTTTATGTAATACCGAAACGAACAGGAAACAGGTCGAAACGAAGAAGAACAGACTCAAACAGGGCTTGTTTTCTAAAGAAACGGATTCTCTTGGATGTCTGAAAGTGCCTGTATAACAGTATAGTCATTATGGTACATTTAGATAACTCTGGCATAAAGAGTGATCCAGATAAGAGGTCACACTATATAGGTACTTTATAAGGGCTACTACCGACAGACTAGATGATCAAGGACTAGTTTGAATGTGATACTTTCATCCAGTAGAATAGAAATCGAAAAATTATAATAGGATAGCATTATTCCACCAAAAATAATGGGATTAGGTAATTTCTAAATCTATTGTGCAAAATAACTGTGCCATCTAGCTTACAATACCCAATTGCGTTCGTTATCAAGGTAGCGTCACTGCACATATTGCCTTTTTGTATGTCACGATAAACATCACAAAATCAGATAATTGCTTTATCTAAATGTGCCGAAGGAGCTCATAAGTCATCTTAGATATCCCATTGGGTCAGCTTGTGTATAAAACAAGCCCCGTTTCGGCTCCATATTCATTACATTAAATGATGGAAAGAGTATTTTTTTAGTATGTTTGAGAAATGTGATCTCAAAGTTGGTCTTATTCAGCCAAGTGTTTGTGTTCATCAGTCTATTATTACATTACATGGCCTGTAAAGCTCTTAGGTACAATTTGATAAAGAATTAACTGATCAGAAGATCCTTGAACAGTTGAGATTCAATATTCAAACTCATAATAATGCATTACTATCACTGCCATGTTACTATCATCTTTGAAAACCACTTTTATACATGTTTGGCCATGAATGGCATTACTGAATACTTCAACATTCCCAAAACATTCAATTTAGAATCTATCTTATAGAATAAATTAAAAGCTCAGCTATGTTGTTTTTGCTTTATAAATATATTCTTGAAAAACTTGAAAAAGAAAAGAAGAAAAATTGGGGCAAACACTATAAGACTATAATAGATTTTTGCATGCTGAAGACGCGTAAAATTTTGCCTATTCTGGAGATATTTTGTATTTTTAGCCTTTTGTTTTTAAAAAATATACTCCATGCTTGAGCAAACGCTACAGGCCTCTGTATAATATGTGATTGCACTCCGAGATATTCTATATTTATGTTAAAATTATTAAATCTCGGAGTAATGACTGTCCCTTGAGTAATGACTGCCTCTTGAACGACATTGCCGAATATGAAGATTAAAAACTTTCACGCACTCAGACTCCCTAAATGTTTTGTTTATGAGCACAGGAGAAAATAGAGTATTAGTGTAGAGCGAGAATTAAACGTTAACGAAATTTGTAAAAAATTCTTTTTTCATGCTGCATCTACCTTAACTTAATTAATTGTACGAACATACGGGTAAAATGAATTATTGGACTGTATTTTTTTTATTTATTGTTTTTGTCTATGCAATTTTGTGTTGTTCTTTTTTATCTTAATTTATTTTGAATATATCTACTTGGCAAAAACGGAAAAAAGCGGAGAATTGTGCTTAGAACTTGATGGTTGTTTATGTGGCTTTAGTATTCAAATATTTCCATAAAGATGCGAGGATAGACAAGAAAATAAAAAAAAATTGAGGAATTGGCACCAGTTGATAACAAATTAAAGAAATATATCGTAGTTTGTCTAGTGAAGATACGTAACATTTTTCCCCCGAATGGGATGAAAAGTAAAACTGGCAGAATATACTCATCCTAAACCAGCAGACACCAATTGGGGGATGGGCATTTTTATAGGACAGGATAGAATTTTTAATTTTATCCTGCAGTAGAGGAAAGTTGAGAAATAGGCTTAAACCATTTGGTGAACCATGACATCTCGATATCAGATACTCGTTCCAAATCAGGGGTGGAGGTTTTATTTGAATTACCATATCTCCTAATTTTTTCTATGGACCTGGTTGTTTGGGGAAGCCGTTGCTAAGGGAATCACTGTGCGAAAACATCCCCCAATGCGATTCAAACCCAGGATGTCAGTGATGCGTAGCTTATAGCATATTCCCAACGCTTTACCGATCATCAGGTTGATTCGGAATAGTAAATTATTCGAATCCCAGGACTCCAGATTGATTAAAAAATTTAGTATATCAACATCTAACTAAATTCTAATTTTTGATCTACTGCTTTCCTTACTATGTTCAACACTTCGGTGGCCAACTAGATACTTTAACCCTCCATTGCACATTTTAATAAAATATTTGACTGTACTATCATGAATTTAAATGTCGAATTTGATATCCTGGATTCGATTTAGGTATTCCGGAATAATTCTGGACCGGTGAAGTTTTTTGAATCGCCCATCACTAGTGCCAATGCTGCGATCGTATCTTGGGTTAGGATGCATTTTGTGTTAATTGGGAATATGGTACTGAACTTCATGAGACAAAGAGAGGATATCATGTTTTTGTGCATTCAATTAATTTGGGTATACCCTGATATAAGCTCGCAGAACGATTGGTTTCGGGCATAATTTTTGTAGGAATTTTTTTCAAGTATATTCAAAATAATGCCGTTTATTAAAAATTAAAATTATTCTACAATTTGTAAAATAGAATCGGTTTGAGAAAGATTCGATTCAAAGTGATATGATTCAATTCAAAATTAAATGTGCTCGAAAGTGGAAACTGGGGCTTCGATTTTGGGCCACCCCCTAGTGGAAACTCTAGAGATGTTATTGATTGGGATGGATAGAGTCCATTGGGATATGGCCAAGTATTTATGTCGGACCTAGTATCAATGTCCTATTACCTAATTAAATACTAGAACATTCCTTCTCCATGAACCTATGGGTTAAACCGGTTCATGGCGTTCTGCTTTAATGTATGTATGTTTATTCGTCTCAAAATAAATACATCATCAGTTTACAATGATAAGAAACACATTATGATTATAAGACAGGCCTTTGACCTTTTGTCCTCGAATACAAAGTGCGACGCATGATTGAAATAAAAATTAGGAGAAAAAGAATAAAAAAAGTAATTTTTCTCCATTGACTTTGAGCAATTATCGATTGCTGTTTTCAGCTGCCACTGTAGTTTGTTAATATTGAGATACATTACTGACCCGACTTTGTGAAAAACGTCAGTTGTGTGTGTTTACTTACCACTGTCGTCCTGGCAAAATTCTGGCAGAATGAAAACACATTTCAGTGTTTCCATTTTAAAATTGTTGACGCAGTATATTTAATTAACTTATACCGAAGTGACACATATTTCAAATGTATTCCTGTTAGAGGGGTCCATAATCAACATTTTGGATACAAACGCTTCTAAAGATTCGAAATACCAGATTCCAAATTTCGTACTTTAGTTTTTGAAAATTTCCCGAAAAAGATGTAACCACTGCACGCAAATCAGATTTCAAAAGTGTTCCGGCCAAGAGCACCCATATATCAATATGTGTATAGAAAGGAAATGTAAATTAGTAATTAATAAAATAAAAAAAATTGGAAAAAAAGTTTCTAAAGATTCAAAATCTCATATTTAGAAAACGAACTTTCAAGTTGGGGAGAATGTGCCACGGGCATAGTTGCTGCTCCAAATAGGATTTTAACAGTGTTTCGGTCAGGATGGTCCATATATCAATATGTGTATGGCAAGAAAAATGTAATTAGAATTGAAAATTTTTGTAGGAGTGGCTTAAAAATTAGCTGATCTGTCCAATTATATCCATCATAGGCTACTTTGAAAGTACTCGGGTCAAATAATACGATACAAATAAGATGTATTTTTTTTTATTTTTCATCATTTGATGAATTTTGGGAAAATTGGCGAAAATGCTGGAAATTCCAAAATTCCCAAAAAAGTGAACTGAATTTATTTTTATTGAAAAGTTAAGGCTTGTAATAATATCAAATGATTAGGCTTTAATTACAGAATCAGTTTTTGACAGCATAATATTTATCATTTCACTATTTATTTAATCATTTGACGTTGATTTTTTTGCCGAATTGTGAAAAAAAGTAAAAACATTTTGGACCCTTGTCAGACAGGTTTACACAGCGATATGATGTATTTTGAGATGGCACTATAGCACCATCAATCCTCCGAATTTGAATGGAGCTTACCCCAATAAATTTCGTGACATATGCGTTTCATATTCGAGAAATGTTAGCAAATTGAAGTTCATTTTTATAGCGAGGAACTTTGTGGGAAAAATGAAAATAATTTAGTAAAACTTGCCACAATTGACTGAAAAAGAATAATTTTTTACTAAATTGCTCATATAGCTCACTGTTTTTTTGTTGATGTTACCACCCTCCACTGTTTTTTGCAAAGATTTTTTACTATTTTTACCACTGGGGTGTCGCTCATCATTCAAACAGATTTACTATTTTTAGACGAGTTCAGCTCTAGAACAAAATGACATAGAATGTTCAAATTTCGCATGCTTGAAGATTACTACAATGTTTGCGAAAATTTCAGGTTAACACGATGGTGATACCTACTTAGCATGTCTTAGTGGCAGATGAATGTTTCGATTGTACAGAAATTTTTAATTTTCGAAATTTTACGTTGCCAAACATTTTGATTTTGTTAGATTCCAAATTACATTTCATCTCCAAATACATAGTGATATATGAGCCCTCCTGGTTGGACCACTTGAAAAATCTGATTTGAAATTTGACATATTTGCTATTTTATCGGATTTTTTCTAGCTTTAAAAACTTTTGTTCCCAAAAAAATTTAATTTAGTAAGATTCTAAATCATGTTTGCTTTATATACACATATTGATATATGGGCCCTCCTGATTGCAATTGTAAAATCTGATTTGAGATCCACATTTATGCCTTCTTGGCGTGGGCACGATGGCCTTCGCTAGTGGTTAAGCATGTTGGCATTGCAGGTTCAAGATCTCGGGTTCGAGTCCCGGCGAGTCCAGCTTGCCAATCCACGCTCACCCCCCAACCCAGGGTGTAATAGCTTGGGGTAGGCTAAGCCAGACAGGAAAAGATCATATCTTTCCAGCAATTGTAACGCTGTCTATCTCTAAATGGCCGCTGTTACAGGGCCTTGGTCAGGGTGATCCGCTATAAGAAGTGACCTTGAAAAAAAAAACGAATTCCCAAAATTCGACGACAAATAAAAAATTTTCGAATCTGAGATTTCGAATCTTTAGAAACTTTTGTTCCCAAAAAACTATGATTTTGTTAGGTTCTCCCATCTATTGATGTATGGGGCCCCTCTTGAAAGAGAAACTTGTAAAAAAAACCTTGACCTTGTGAGGCTGGTCGGCTTTATAAAACAGTCTATAGCAAGTGTCTGTTTGAAGTCACAAGATTAAGAGTCACAATGACTGTGGGCCGCCGTGGCATGATGTAACCGACAATAGCTGCCGAACGTAATGTCTAACAAATGACGCGAGTTTGGACCCCAAAGAAATATGTTCAAGACCGACTCGAACAGAAACGGCTTTAATGAGCAATACACGTGGTTGCCCCTGGGCAAGGCACTGTAATCCATAACCTTGGGACTATGCCCGATAACCTTAGCGGTTTGTTCCACACGAGATGGAATGTCAAGAGACAA
The DNA here is from genome assembly GCA_963675895.2 of Styela plicata. NCBI lineage: Eukaryota > Metazoa > Chordata > Ascidiacea > Stolidobranchia > Styelidae > Styela > Styela plicata. The sequence goes on from OZ023140.1 coordinate 4,327,555, forward strand.
GAAAAATCTCATAACCAGATATAATTGTAAAAACATCGTTAATTGCTTACTGCGAAATAAAGTTCATTTCATGACTTCTCAGAAAAATGTGTGGTCCAAAATTTGTGACAGAGGGAAAAATGAAAGTTTACCACAATTTTTCCAAGTTCGAAGATGCTGTTTTTTTTAAATGTTGAAATTAGAGATGGGCCTATGTATCGGCAAGTATCTGTGATTTTTGAGGTGTATCGGCACTGGTAGCAGAAAATTTTCTCATCATCAATACCGCCGTCTATACCAAAAACCATATACGTCTTTTACGGCGAAGTGTTACAAGTACGCTTTATTTACTGATAATAAATGGAAAGACACTCACATTCCACTGCTCTGAAAAAAAGTAATTACAACAGAGCATGCCTCGTTTCGTGTGACAATTTTAATTACACTTGTATGTCAAATTTTTTTTATTACACTTATTAGTCAAATAAAACCTGTCAATCCACTGACTTTTTGAAGCACTAAAAGGTGTTAAAGGTCCGCACTACACGTTTGTGTAGGTTTTGCGTTTTTTAAATGGTTTGTTTTATTTTACCCTTGTGTTTTTCACTCGCAATGCTCTGCATGCATCTCCTAAAGTTTTCCAATGAAACAGAACGATTTTGCTATGAAAGCTACCGCAGAGTGGTTGTTTCTTTTTTTGCGTTCGTGCTTTGTGTAGACATGTGAACACGATTAACGCAAAGCAATGCAGTCTTGTATTGCCATTTTTTATTTTATTGCTCGAAAACGTAATGCAACACAATCGGTGAGACAACTTCACGTGTATATAGTGGTCTTTAGGTGGTCACTTTAGTTGTGTACGAACATTTTGCACTCAGTCTTTGGGTGTCCATGTATGCTTGAACGCAGCAAAAAATTCAGTATATCCATAAAAGTTCAAATGGATGCAGGAATTCAGGGGTGCAAATTTGTACGTAGGTGCACCACATACGTGGGGTGCAAACGTATAACATAGCCATAATTATGTTCAATACAAATAGGCCTTTGACCTATTTAACAAATTATTCGGGTATCAGTATCGTAATATAAATTACAATGGTGGTATAGGTACTTGTATCGGTATTGGCGAAAATTTTGGTAACGGCCCATCTCCAGTTGAAATGTTCAATCATTACTTGATTAGCGCTGTTTGATGGTTCAAGAATGAAGGCGACTTGGTGCCCCTTTTTCACAAAAATTCGGTATTTAAACAAAGTTTATCAATTTTATGAGTTGCAGAACGGTCTCAATCAGCAATTGAAAAGAGGAAAATTAATCTCTATTTTGATTGTTCTATCCTGTTATACAAGCAAATGTATATTGTATCATAGTATTTTTATCACAACATAATCAAGCAGCCCTATTTGTAGCGCTTTCCCGACTAAACAAAATCTTCGATTGGAAACAGATGCATAGATTTAAATTGTATATGGTTGCCACATTCAGATTATCCAGTAAAGAATTTGTTTTAAGAAAATAAAACTAGATAATATTAAAAGTATTTCTGAACACCAGCTAATTTTTCCTGTGCCTTCGGTGTGATTTACCTTATTCTTGTGTTTTACAACCAAATTTAATATGTTTTTATCAGCTGAAATTTTTTGTAGGGTGTTGCAAACTGGCCAGAATAAATTTCTTGTGCACTACAAGCGTTTAGTTTCCTTCGTATAAAACTGTCAATTTCCTTTTTTCGTTGGCGAGTGCTGATCACCTCTGATGTGGAAGATATTTTACTGTTCACTAGTCATTATATTACTTTGAAATTCCACCAATGTTTTTTTTATTCATATTCTCTTATCACTTTTTGTTTGGCATTTAGTCAAGGCTGATACATATTTCATTGGCTCAAAGCTGGCAAAAAAAAACCATCTTCAACAGTTTCCAATTCAACACCGTATTCCGTTTTTGGATGATAGATGAAATCAAGAAAACCTTTTTCAAGAAATATCCATTTTAATGATTGAAAACTAAAAAATGTTTTGAACCTAAGTATACACTTGGATCCTGAAGCTGTTTGACCAGCTTAAATAATTTTGTGAATAATCAAGCCATTTTCACAATCTGAGTTGTTTTTCAGGTTATGGGTTAAATATATAGATAAGAGGAAAGTATTCTCTGATAATAAAAATATCACAATGGCAACTCTGCCTCTAGATATAGAATTACAAGAGAAAGATATTTCAAAAAACTTTTTCTGAAAAAACTACACAGGAATATTTCGTCACTTCAAAAAAAGCGTTTGCGTTACAGTTTTCGGATTATTTAAAAGAACCAGTAAAGGAAGAACTTCCACGTTTGCATGTTATCAGAGTAGAAGATTTTTATAGAGGTGCATACTTTGATCATGAACTATCGACGCAATTACCAGAATTTTCTCGGCAAAGAGAGCCCACTCAAAGGAGAACTGATAGACTTGCATGATTGTTTTTTAAAACCAACTCTCGAAAATGTGTGTGTGAAGATTGGCGTGAAACTCCCCGGTCCTCAGAGAAAAAGTGAAGAGTTTAAACATTTTGATGCTATTAGGCCCAGCAGGTTCTGGCAAAACTACAGCTCTGAAACGTTTTGGAACGAGAATGTGTGAATGGAAACATTCCTCAAATGCAGGATAGAAATTATATATTTCACTGGTTGAGCTGTTCGTAGTTTTGACAAAAATGAACACACTCACAGTTCAGAAATTTCTGTTTCGATACATGTTGGATCAACTGACAGGAGATGAATGTAGGATTGGATATGAGTTTTTGCTTTGCAGAATTCTAAAACATTGACAATGATCATTGATTCTCTCGATACTCTTGCATTTGAATTAGAGAATGTGACACAACTTATTGGTCCTTATGATCAGGCACCTCCCGCGGGTTATTCTGTACAACATATTCACATTGGAAACATATTTTCGGAGCTGAAGATTTTATCATCTTCTCGAGAGAATATAAAGTCAGGAAGTACACAGGAGATCTTCTACCAGACAGGATGATTTCTCTTGGTGGATTTTTACAATAGATTCTATTCACAATCTAGCGTTTGGATTCCTAGAAGAAGCTGATGCTGAAAGAATTTGGGACATACTAAACAACAAATGCCCTGACCTATTGGCGCTTTTGTGAGACTCCAGCAGTTCTGACATTCACTTTGGTTGGATTGTCTGAAACAGAGGATTCATCTTTCCATTCCCAACACAATGACAGGAATTTCTGGTAAGAGTTCTCCAATCTCTCATACCGTTCGAAGCATGCTCGAGCATTGGGCAAACATGATGCAGGAATATGTCATTGGAGCTATCAACAAAATGAAGTTATGTGTCGTAACAAGGAACAATGGCGTAAGGTAAAGTATTATTTAATGACAAAGACATCAATGAAGCTCAGACTCACCACAGAGGAAAGTAACGGATTTAGCAAACGTTGACCCAGGACAATCCCCTGAAACGCTCGTTATGTCAGCAGATACATGAAAATAAGATAGCAAAGCAATGTTCGACCATCCAAGTTTAATTCAAGAGTTATAGTCTTGCAATGCAAATTTGTCTCAAGCAAATATGTTGATTTTAAAGAAATTTGTTGCAAAACTTCGCCTGCCATTTGTGGGGGAAATATATACAGCAAATCTCTGTAAATCAGAAGAATGTTTTGTGTGGCATTTTTGCTGTAATCGCTGAAGTTCATGAAGAAGCGAATTGTTGGTATTTGTTGCTAAGGTGAGTCACAGTTTAGTTTGTTTACTGATAGGTGTTCATTAGTTCTTAATCTTAAATTACGATATTTTTTCGCAACCAACATCCTAGTATAAGAACAAAAGTCAGAGACTTCTAAGTCATTAGTATCGAAATTTCATGTAGATTTCAGTAAAACGGCTATGTATCAGAAAATACTATCATCTGCTGTCCCAACTCCTATATCTTCTACCCCAGAATCATCAACTTCGAATCAATCCTGTTGATGAAGGGTTCTTCAGAGAACAGAGCTACTTACTTTATGTATTATGTTTTTGAATATCTCACTGAATACGACTTTCTACATAAACCAATACTCCAATGATTTTTTTGTTTTTTTTTATGTATATATTAATTGGATCGGAGCAAGGCTTCAGGGGACAGAATATTAACTTGAAATTTCTCCTCTAAAGTCACTAATATTGCAATGAGCTACAGATTTGATGCAGGAATAGGGATCAAATGAAGTCCTCCATTCCTGATATATTGTCTATTACCGCAAGTTTTAACGCTCCTGTAGATCATCGATGACCAGAAAAGAAGCAGTGAAAAGGAAAGGAATTCCTAAGATGCTTAAGAAATACTTGGCTAGATAAAGAATAATCTTTGCAGTATTACAGGTTGTGTGACTGCTTGGTGAAAGTGCTCTTCAGTTGGAATGTAGGGTGCGTAAATTGGTAGCCGAACCATGTTTAGACCGATTATAAAATCTTGTTCTAGGAACGAGAAGCAGGAAGCTCCCTGGTTACACAGCCCAAATATAAGTATACCGTCGAGTAAAATATTATCAGAGGGATGCAACGGCAGTTGTGGCACAGCTGTTGGATATAACGGTCCCGAAGCATGCTCCAAGAACAGTGACAGCGAGGTACTGCCTTCTGATAGTGCAAAGATACCGATATTGCCGGGTGAATTCAAGTAGATGAGAGATAAATGTGTTGCATTGTTTGGACAGAAATTGAGAAAACTGGTAAACAAAGCGGTTTGCGATTAAGTAGCAGATTTGTCCAAATGGCTTTGACTTTGTACATGTACTTACTATGATAACCAAATCTATTGATTGGAAAGATTTGCGCACTTATTACTTTAGATGATCAATCTTAATTAGACATTCGACAATCAGTTGTTAAAATGAAATTTTATCCTATATAACCCGATTATTATGTTATAATTGCGCCCTCGAAAGGCCAATGTTTTAAACTCGGCCTGCTGTTCGTTAGGGTATTGCTGATCCGTCCGTCTGATGGTGTTCATTTATTTATTCATTCCATTACAAAACATAATTTTAGTTGGCCGATACTGGCGCCCTTACATATGAAGGTTAATTGTTCTTATCTTAAGTTTGAGTTTATTTGTACTGAATATTAGGATTACTCCGTGTGACATGGCTGAAGAAATTTCACTGCTGAATTTAGATGATGGCGGCAATGGAGTATCATTTCTGTACCGGTATAAACGCGCCGTCAAAATACCTGGTAATTGCCGGTATATTAGGCTATTTTATATGCTCGAAAATGGATTGCTATGTAAATATAAGTTCCTAAATAAATAAAGCAAGGCCGCTGCTACTTAAGCCGTGATTAAGACTTTTCTCAATACACACCGCAGGCACAGCAGGCATCGATGATCACAGGACGTGTATTTTTTTCATATTAAAGTTGTATTTATTATATATTCTCTAGTCGAATCCCCGATAACGGTTTCTGCTCGCCCGTAATTCAGAATCTTCTAAGAAATACCAGTTTTAATTGCGAATGAAAGTGGTTGCAAGTTTTTCTTGCCCCACATTCTGCCTCTCTCCTACTTTAGCAAATTATCACCGGCTGTTGTTACAAAAAATGTGTTGCAACTAGGACAGCCTAATGCCGAAAAGACTAAAGCTTCATGAAATAAAATAAAAGAAAAAGACCATCAACCCATTGATGCCAAGATATATAAAGAAGGCGGTCAATTAATGGACCTCCCAAGGTTCGGCATTAGAAATTAAAATAACAATGTTCCAATTTTTGTTTTCATGGTAAGCCATAGTAGCTTAAGACGGGCGTCGTACAACATTTTTCATGCGCTACTTTAATCCAGATTGACCCCTGAAGCTGAAGGTTATTTGCCATAAAATTGTGAGCATATGATCACTTGTATTCAGCAGTCAAACTTGACTTCGCTACACACACGGCATTGCGATTAATTGTCACACGGCAACGGTGTTTATAGAAAGCAAGATGCCGGTTAATCACCGTCCACACGTGTATTGTGGCCCAGGTCTAGCTGAATTTGAAAGAAAATATTTAG
>OZ023140.1:4333676-4364124 GCA_963675895.2 Styela plicata
AACTGAAGTTTGGTTGTTGCTAGGCGCTAAATAGTAACCTTATTCCCAAATCAGATTTGAGAACAATAATATTCTATATATGCGATCTTGATTATCATTACAGGGCAGAAGATCCATTGCTCAAAATCGATATATCGCAAAGTTTGTACATACATACCCCTCAACAAAAGTGGTGGCAAATTTGAGGAAGAAAACTAAAGCATTTTAGGATTACCAAATCGACATTTTAATTTTGGAATAAAGAAATATTATTCATTAAATATTGTATTCGTAGTGGTGCACCCTCCATCTATTAATTTAATCTCTTAGATTGGGCATAAATTTTGCTTGTAAATTGTCATTACACAATAAAAATAAAGGGAAAAAACAAAGTGTAATAGAATTCGATGAAGAATTGATTAATTTTGTAGACTTTATTCATCGATTAACTGATTATTTTTTCTTGTAAATTATGACAAATGACAACGTCAGAAGTAGCTTGAAATGTAGAATTTAAGTTGACTTCACTTTTTTTTGAAAAATTGTTTTTATATTTCAGCTTGGTGAAATGGAGCTTTGATGTACGACTAAAGTTTCCAGGAGATGACTAATGATATGTTTTTTTATTCAACTTCGGACCCATTGCAATAGTTTTGGAAAATAATTATACTGGGATTTGTCTCATAGTTGAAGATTTATGTAATAAAGTTAATACCAAGAACTAACTCAACATGGTCTGCAGGAAAGTTCACAAAAAAAAAACTGTCCAAACTTTATATTTATCCTGTTACCACTATTATTGGTTCCTTTTGATAACACGCTGATACGTGTATTGATATCGGCATCGCTAAATGTTCGTCTTTAAGAGGAATGAAAGGAATAAACATTTCATTTAAAGTAAATTGTTAAATTCATATACATGGATATGGTGCTTCACTTTCTTTTCTACATATCATTCATTGACTTGAACTGTATTGCTAATCAATTTACCGTATATAAAAACTACTGTATCTTCAAGATTTTTTTCAATTGTGTTTTTGTGATATTTCTTCATTTTTTGTATTGGAGCTATTGCTTTTATTATTCATAAAAGTTCAGCATTATTATTTGATTATGTAATCTGTTCGCATCTGACAGAAATTTTTTTGATGTTGTGGAATCACATATATTATCAATCAGATGTGCCATATTCTCTTGAGTATTCATTTCGAGAGGTGTTATATTACTAGACTCCACACTGGCAGATAAAAATTTAGCAAATGTCTAATATTCTATGTCATGTTATATCTCTTGCTTGAAGATGAAAATGTCTCTCTTTGACCAAATCGTAGAAAAGGGTATAAAACTACCAATACCGCTATGAAATAGCAGCGTGGATTTTGAAGCTTTTGTGTTGATCGCAAGAAAATGTCAAGTACACTTCAAGCACCCAGAAAAGGCCATTGTTAGATATTAGTATTATTCATGCAAACTGCTGTACCTTCAATAAATTTTCCCAAATGTTGTAATTTAATGAATTTTTGTTTCGAAATATTTTTTGTTATTATGATGCTCATATATTTTATTATTTTTCGAAGTTGTCAGAATTTTAGTTTAATGAGGCATTATTTGCAGAACACAGTAGGACAGTGCTTATTCAGCGTCAAAGTATAATCAAGTTGTATACTTACTGGAGATCCACTTATCAATGATTGATGTATAATTCTGTATAATACATAAAAACCTTTTTGGAAATATTAATTATTTTAGAACTTTTGTACTATTTTTAAGTAATGCTCAGCATAGCATAGGAATTACTAATGATTCAATTTCAATAGAATAGATCACGAAATTGAACATGTTTTGCCTACTTTTGCGTGTGGCCAATGTGTTTGAGAAGTGTTGGGCATCCTGAGCATCAGTGATCAATTTTGTAGCAATCCACGATTTGTTTTATCCAATGCAATGATTTCTTTTTTGCCGATTGCTCCAAATAATATTCAATTTATACTCGATAATGTTGTGCTTTTTATAATAATTACTTTTATCACTGTAATACGACTCCTAATCTCGGTATATAGACTTCATAACCAGAATGTATATATGCAAATAGTAATTTGTGAACTTTAGGGGTTTATTACTCGATTCTTATTAAGAAATCTGTAATATTTTATCTGCTTAAATAAACTTATAGAAGTGACAAAAATATCGTGTGATTTTTATTGATTTGTAGATTATGAGCGTTTTGAACAAATTTTTCCTTCTTTATCGACAGAATTTGCATTATAGTAATGTGTTTTCATAATTATCATGCTATTTTTTCTGTCAGAGTTTGCGCTATAGTAATATGCTTCCTGCTATCTTATCTAAAGTTATCTGTAATATGACTCTACTGTGTAATGAGTATCACAGTGTATCAAAAGATCAGTAAATGGTTAAACTCATAACATTCATCAAAATCGAATCTTTCTAGTTGTCAGGGTTTGCCTTGCTATAATTTCTCTGTTATATTGAAACAATTTTTAATCATGTCGAAGCAACGAAGTTAAAATTACTTCACTTCGTGATTTCCCCCAAGAAAAGTGCCCTCTACAATCGCTACTCCGCAAAATGCCTCAGGGGTATATTCAGTGACTCTGGCATTAAAGAATATTTATAGAAAGTTATAATTTTGGGTTCTATTCTTACTCTGTTTTTTTTTGCCTTTTGCTCCGTTTACTTTGCAAATTCCTTACCTCAAACCACCATTCAGGTTGCACCATTAAACAGAATAAAGAGTGGTAGAAAGCATCCATGCTGGCTTGGGACAGGTAACTGTCACTGCTTCTGGTAAACGCCGACCCTTCTAGGAATATTCTCTGGTGTCAGTGATACTTTCATTCAGTATGGCTCTGCTTGTTCTAGTGGGGTGTGAAATATGGGTGGGTGCCCGGTTAGCTCAACAGTAAAGCGTCGGTAATACGCTTCGAGCTAAGCATTTCTGATCGTCATCACCTAGGTTTGAATCCCGTGAGTGATGATGATTATATGGGAGAGGTCTGACGGCTTGAGGTTCCATCCGTCAACCAGGTTCTTGCACAGAAAATAATGAGAAATATAGTAAGCCAAAAACTTTAAATCCGATTCGAAACTGGTATTTGCACGAGAGGGCGTGGTTAGCCATATGATTAAGCCGTATTATCGGCTCTCCTCTCCCGCAGGATAAAAGTGAAATCGTATCTTCTACCGAGTCTTCGAAGTTTCACCGACACCAAACTAACTAAGCAATATCTTCGGATCTGCATTTGAAAAAAGTTCCGACATTTTGAAGGTATTGTTGAGGAATTCGCTCGAAAAAATATCGCTCAAAAACAGTTTACATCACTAGGCTAATGTTCTATGGATAGAAATATGGTATAAAGACTGAAAACACGGATACATCGGCTAATAGCGGCTGCTAATTCATTGACACTGAGACATCGAGAATCAAGGTCGAATTTCAACTACGTCCATAGCGCAAGTGAAAATTCTGCCCTTTCTCCAAAAAATTCATTATTTTTAGATAAAAAAAAAACGTATGATAAAAAATCAATATCACGTAAGAGGCGCGCGACCAATTTGTCTTGTGCAATGAAACTAAAGAATATGGGTAAAAAATAGATCTTGTTAGGAGGCGCTAGCGTATCGGTATCGCTGATGATCGGCAATTGTGAGAACCGATTTTTTTACCGTTAATATTGGCACATTAAACAGCTATGAGGTCATATTGCATTATGATGTCATATCTCAAACTGTCGACAAAAATCTCGAATTTTTTGGTTTGTAATAATATTTGTCTACTGCTACGTAGACTACGTAGCCAACTTTAATAAATTGAGCAGAAATTACTAGTAAATATATATTGTTTATATTGAATAAAAAGATACTACCTAAGTCAAATATTTAGATTTAGTCGACGGATATTGCGATTTGACTATGATGGAAACCTGTAGACAGATTTTGGCGGGATAATATTGCTTTTCTTTCGTTTGTAAAGATTGGATTTGACGACCGTTGTTAAACTAACTTCAGATGTCAGAGCAGCGTGGTAGTGTGGTTTACTATATCATAAAAATGGATATAAGAAATGGAGTTTGTGCGTGGAATGGAAATGAGTTTAGTGATGTTTTTATTCGGCGTTGGGAGGGTGCGGAGTCAGTAAAACTAGTGAACGCGTTCTGAATACGCATCTCTGATCGTCTTGCCGATGGCTCGAATCCCGCGAGGTATGACAACCCGCGAGAGATTCTATGGGAACCAGATCGGTCAACGATGGTTCGCGTTAAGGCTTTCTTCATCATGTAGGCTATATGCAAAATGAGTTAAAGCTTAGGCGTAGTCCAATCTTTCTCATCCAACTTAAAACCGGTAAGCTATCTGACCTAGAGGCTGTGATACGTCTTATGCTATGGTTAAGCCATTTTATCGGCATGTCTATCCCAAAGTATAAAATAAAATTGTATCCTAGCCTGCTGCTGGTGGATCTTAGCTTTTGGTCTACCGGTTTCACCTTTTTTTCGAACAATATCACATAATTTCATGGCGTGGTGATGGGACTGATCCTAAGCCGGAAAACAATGCTTATGATAATATTATTCTACCAATGTCATGTTGTAGGAAATTGACCTATATAATCTATATTAGAAATTTTGTTTCATTAAACTTGTGTCATAGATGGACAGGCGGCTCATCGACGCGATCCAACTGGGACACATACTTCACGAAGAATGTTTTGACAGAATTTTTTCCTTTAGAGACACACTAACAATTAAGATTTGTCTTTTGGTCGATATTGGCGTCGTTGCCCACAGACTGCGAAGCAGTAGCACAATGATATAAAATTATCCAACTATTTGATTTCTCAAGGCGCACAAGATTTTTCATACCGCAGCTGAAAACGGAATTTGGCCTAATTATTATGAGATAAAATAATTGACGTGTTGGGATATGTAATTTTTAAGTGAGGTTTAGAATATCGGAATAAGTTCCACGAAGAAGTCCTGACTTATTTTAAAAAAACGTTATTAAACATTCTCATTTCTGGTTACATTCGTAAAAACTTAAAACGAATCTGCCTCATCGGCGATTTTTGAAAATTCCATATTAAGAAGTTTTAATAGCACTAGTACTTTTCATTAATAAGCCATGGCACATGGCCATACGCGTACCAATTATTGCACTCAAGCTATAAAAAGAGTTTTGTCTCATTGTATATCAGAATATTAAAATAGGTAAAGTGTTTTAGTGCAAAACTTAGCAATGAGGATATTGATGTGAAATAGAGTACGATACGTATTGGGTGTTACCTCGTTTTACACACACAGGCTTGGCTTCGCAGATGGTATTGTAAAGACCTCCGCTGTTTGTAAGTGTTAAGTGAATTTTTATAATACTTCAACATTAGTGGGAACAGAGGGGTCAATGGATGAAATTGAAACATTTCTTCCTCTAAATTTTGTGTGTCACAAGTGTGCAAAAATGTATTTAAACTTTATATTTGGAAGATTCAATATTTTGAGGGGAAAAACAGGAAATTTTCGCGTGAAAATTCTTCTTATTTTGAAGGTAGTGAGTTTTTGGGCGGTTCAGTTGGCATGGTATGACACATGTGGAAGTCGGAACGTTGAGAATGGTAGAACGATAATTTAACATATTTGCTTTTCAAATAATATCAACCTTTTATGACTGCGATGAGACACTAACTATTGGTGCAATAGCTTCGCTAGGATGGTATTTTTTAATTGGATGATAGGACGCGATTGGTAATTCAGAATGCGGGTACGGATTCCAGGTTGATTCTGATGTTGAAGTATTCAAATCTAAAATGTAATTTCGAATTGGATAATAGGACTCGATTGCTAATTCATACTTGTCGAACGCACGCAGATAGTCGAAATTGTAAAAGCCTGAAATCGAGCGCGCCTACGCAGTGAAAACGCAGCCCAGCCTCAATGTGGCGTTGAAGTATGTGGTTATTAAATATCGCAAAGTTCGAACGAATACTGGTCAATTAGCATCCAATTGGATAGGTGACTAAATAAGATTTCTTAAATTCTTTTTCACACAGGGGTTCTGAAATGAAAATTTCAACCAGAGCATCGCAACGTGTAGGAATGCTAAACAACGCGCAATATTACGAAGCAATTACGAGCTTACACTGTAGTTCTGAAAGGAAAACTTCAACCAGAGCATTGTAACGTGTACAAATGCAAATCAACGCACATTATTACGAGACAGTTACAAGCTTAGTAGCTTGCTGAGAAATGAATTAAGGTAGAAATCAGGCACATGCTGATATTAGAAAAGTCCTGTGAATTGGTAGTTGCTTATTGTAAGTAAGGTGAATTGATAGTGGTTGTCGTCGTCAATTGGTAGTTGTTGTGGCCGTAAGTCGTGAGTTGTTGTCGTGAATTGGTAGTTGTTTTAGTGAGATATGGTTATTTTTAGACAGTAAAAGAACAGTAAAATAAATCTTGACATTACGCCAAAGTAGATGATTAGTTTGGATTTATCTTTTTGCTTTTATTGGAGCCTAACCCTAGCCTAATTAAATACGATGAGCGCTCTAAAATATTATTTTAATGAGGAATTTAGAAATTTCTAATAACGTAGCAGGATACAATCCTGAATATGAAATGTTGGTCAAAGACACGATGATTCATTTGAGCTTTTGAGTTCACTCGAAATTGAAAATACTGCTTACGATATTGGTAATATTTTTGCGAAATATAGAAGTCCATTACAGTGTAAAAATTACTGGGAAAAAATCACTTTTTATTATTTTCTTGCTGCCAGTCGATCGCAAGTTTTGAATTTTCGAGGTGATCTCAATGGAAGGCAGGTTAGCCAGCCCTGGTTAGCAAAACATCAACTCTTATAAACAGCGGCGATCTCTTTCATCAACATGTTCTGAGAACAGAATATTCTCTTTTCAAGATATGAAATCCAGAAGAAAAACTAATTGAAAGTTTTTTTAAACACGGTCTGGCCTAATATGCATATGGATGTGCGATATCAACCTACTATGACTGCGATAAGAGACTGGCTGTTGGTAACATATGTACGACGACATTTTTGTTCGCAGCGGCGATATCGTTGGCGGCCGGACGCACTAAGAATTTTTTAAATTTATATGAGGATACCTTCAAAATAAGAAGCATTTTCACGCAAGAATTTTACTGTTTTTCCCCTCAAAATATAGAATCTTCCTAATATGAAGTTTGAATACATTTTTGCGCATTTCCGGCGCACAAGATTTAGAGAAAGAAATATTTCGAAAAAACCCTTTATCTACTTCAATATTCTGATATACAATGAGACAAAATCTTTTTTGTAGCTTGAGTGCCTGAATTAATACGCGTATGGCCATGTGCCATGGCTTATTTTTAAAAAGTACCAATGTCTTCATTATTTCTTGATATGGAAGTTTCGAAAATCTTGGGCTACTTCGCCACCGAGGCAAATTTGTTTTAAGTTTTTACGTTTGTAACTGGGAATGAGAATGTTTGATAACATTATTTTTATAATAAGTCAGAAGTTCTTCATGGAATTCCGATATTCTAATCCTAATAATTTCAACTCCGGTATGAAGAATCTGTGCGCCTCCGGAAATCAAATAGTTGAATAATTTCATATTATTGTGCTACTGCTTCGCATTATCAAGATTATGCAGTTTATCAAATCGTAAAATTGCGATAGTTATCGTGTGCCGGTTCTATGAGTCAGTTAGCAACAGCGCCAATATCGACCAAAAGACAAATCTTAATTTTGGGTGCTTCTCTATAGGAAAAATTTTGTCAGAGCATATTTTGTGAAGTATGTGTCCAGATGGATCGCGTCGATGAGTCGCCTGTCCATCTATGACGCATGGTTAATAAAACAAAAATTCTAATATAGATTATATAAGTTAATTTCATACAACATGACATTGGTAGAATAATATTACCATAAGCATTGTTTTCCGGCCTAAGATCAGCGTCATCACCACACCGTGAAATAAAACTGGTAGATTGAAAGGTAAGATCCAACAGCAGCAGGTTAGGATACAATTTCATTTTATGCTGCGAGACAGAAATGGCTTAACCATAGCCTATGGCGTATCACAATCCCCGGGCCAGATAGCTTATCGATTTCGAGCTGGGTGGGAAAGTTTGGGCTAAGCCTAATCTTTAACCCATTTTGCGTATACATGATGGAGAAATGCATTACGTGAACCATCGTTCGCCGATCTGGTTTCCAGAGAATCTCTCGCGTGTTATCATACCTCGCGGAATTCGCGCGCTCAGCATGACGATCAACCGATACGAGAGATACGTCAACCCGAAGCGTATTTCAGACGCTTTTACTAGTTGAGCCGACTGGGCACCCTTCCAACGCCGAATATAGACATCACTGACCTCATTTCCATTCCACGCACATACTCTATTTTTATGATATAGTGAACTACCACGTTATTCTGGCACCTAAAGTTAGTTCAAAAACACTCGGCAAATTTAATCTTTACAAACAATCCGTGGGCCGTCTTGGTTTCCATTATTGTCAAATCGCAATATCCATGGGCCAGATCACAATATTTCAATTGGGCAGTATTTTTTCATTCAATTTAAACAATATATGTTTACTAGTAATTTCTGCTCAATTAATTTTACGTCGGATATACTGCGTAGCAGTGTCGATGAGCCGCCTGTCCATCTATGACACAAGTTTAATAAAACAAAATTTCTAATGTAGATCATTATAAGCTAATTTCATACAACATGACATTGGTAGAATATTATTATCATAAGCATTGTTTTCCGGCTTAGGATCAGTCCCATCACCACGCCATGAAACTATGTGATATCGTTCGAAAATAAAAGGCGAAACCGGTAGACAAAAAGCTAAGATCCACCGAAAAAATGGCTTAACCATAGCCTATGGCGTATCACAACCTCCAGGCCAGATAGCTCGCCGATTTTAAGGTTGGGTGAGAGAGTTTGGGCTACGCCTAATCTTTAACTCATTTTGCATATAGCCTACATGGTGAAGAAAGCCTTAACGCGAACCATCGTTGGCCGATCTGGATTTTAGAGAATTCAATACGATTAGAGATGCGTTACTCGAAGCGTATTCCGAACGCTTTCACTTGTTGAACTGACTGCGCGCACTTCCAACGCTGAATAAAAATATCACTAACCTCATTTCCATTCCACGCACAAACTCCATTTCTTATATCCATTTTCAAGATATAGTAAACTGCACTACCACGCTGTTCTGACACCTGAACTTAGTTTAACAACATTCGTCAAAACGTCACGCGCTACATATAGTTCCCTTGGTCGAATGTGGATACCAGTTAGGGTAAAGAATAAAAATAAACCAGAAGCATTTTCTGTGAGATTTGAAAAAAGTGTATTAAAAAAAAATATAAAGTGGAATCCGAATTAAAAAAACGAGCCAAATTGGTGGGGAAAATAGTGTACTCGGGGTTTCGATAGAGCGCGTGATTATACTATTACGTGAAAAAGCTAACATGTGAAATTGAAAAAGCACAAACATTTTTTCGGAGTTGATAACAAGCTAAGAATACATCAAAAAGGGCAATTAAAGTATAATAATCATAAAACACTAATTATATACCTGTTACGATATCCATAGGAAAAATATATAATACCGAGGCATGAATATTTTTGGAAAAAGAAATGAATTAAAGGCAGTTAGAATGTCATGCCTATCAGCACAAGATGGTATAACTGGATATTCAACACCTAGCCATAACTGTGTGCTTCAAGGCTAATGAAGCCTGACATTTAAATTCCTACATTTAGCTTGGTAGGTTCGAGGAACAGTTGAAATCTGTAATACACGCATGTATGTTTGTATTATCAAACTGAAAGCAAATCTATCAGGTAGCGGCATAATCATTTAATGATGGGATGATTCCTGGCGAAATTGGAAGATTAAAGTCGCACCGCAAAACACCAGTCAAAATCCGAGATGTGAGCGTGAGTTGAATAAGCGCGCCACGGACGTTTCGAAAATGATGGGATGATTCCTGGCGAAATTGGAAGATTAAAGTCGCACCGCAAAACACCAGTCAAAATCCGAGATGTGAGCGTGAGTTGAATAAGCGCGCCACGGACGTTTCGAAAAAAATTATTTGGACCATTCTACAACCGGCAGAGGTCTGCGTCACGCCAGAGCTTTATGACTCCCCAAAAGAATGACTCCATCGTGTTGCTTCGACTAGACTTTTAACATTTCCAATGTTAGGAAGTCAGTTGGTGAATCTCATGAAGAATCGTCCAATGCTAGGTAACGCGTTCACGATTGCTGACGAGTAACCGCATAAAAAGTTACTTTCCGGGATTAGGAAGTGGTCACATTGCGGGTGTGATATTAGCCTGAATTTGAAAATGCATTACTTTGCCTTGCTCGAAGTATCATGCGTGAGATAACCTTGAACAAACGTTATTCTTCCAATGTTAGAAGGTGTCAAAAGTTGCGCATACGAGAGTGAGTAGCTCGAATTTGCGAGCGCGTTAATTTGCTTCACTTGAAGAACAATGCCTGATAAAGCCCAAGCAAGAATGAGAAAAATAAGTTTTTGGTAATCGACAAAATTAGATGATTTAGATGGATTTATATGGCCTATAAACATGTCACCTTGTGCAGCTTTTATCTAAGGTACGGTTATGGTGAAAGAGTTTGCAGTGATTAACTAGTATAAACTGCATTTCTACATTCAGAGCGCCATGTATTTACCAAAAAACCATCGAAAAGGTGGAATAAAGCGAAAGAAATCAACTTTAGATATTTAAATTTAGAAAACCGGGCTAAATAATCTGCCAAGCGATTCAGCACTTAATAAAATACTTAATAAAACATGATTCTGATACCTTTGACTGAAAAGCTTAAAACATTCAAAAAATCACGTAAATATAAACACTAAAAATTGACATTCGATTATAAAATAAAAAAAAAAAATACCGTCTCGTTTAAAATGCATTGGATTGATAAACTGGTCAGAAAAGTTCTTGCTCTTCTTCAAGTTAATTTCAAAGTTTGGCGAGATGATGATTCATTTTGCTTACTTGTAAGTTATAAAATGTTCTTGAGTTGTCGTAGCTTGGACACGTAGCCGGAGGTCAACGCTTCTACAGTCCAAGCTGAGGGCTTGTATTGGTTGTTGTAAAGCGCCCTCTGGTTTGTTGGAGGATGGTGCGGTTCACTCGTGATTTGCCCTCTTTGGATGAGGCCTTTTACACTACGACAACTTAACTGAACAGTCTCTCACGTCTTGTATATATTGTATTGTTGAGATAAAATGCGAAACAAATAAAAGCGGCGGCACTAATCTTGAAAGCAACATAAAAACCGAAGAAAACTAAAAACTAAACCGCTTGGCACAATATACAAAATAGAAGTGAACGAGAAACAAACCGGCCGTCGCCGACCTGCCAAGTCAATCATGGGATAATACTTACTGTTGAAAAAAAGAGTAAAATGTTGTTGACTTGGCAGGTAAGGCGACGGAAGAAAAGGGAATAAAGAATTATTTTAGTTTCCCGCGCTACAACGACATATCATGCTATATATTTATCATGCTATCTTATTTAGAGATATCGATGTAATATGACTCGAAATATCAGTCCATCGAAAGAACTTGGATGTTGAGTGAATAATATAACTAGAACGTCTATAGACAAATATTAATTTGTGAACATCATGGGTTTAGTACTCGATTCTTATTAAAAAATCTCTACATTTTATATGCTCAAATAAATAGGTTTATAGATATGCTAAAATATCGAGTGGTTTTTAGCGATGTGTAGATTATAAAACATTCGGAGGAAATTTTTCTTTATTTCATCGCCAGAGACATTACACTGTAAATCGTTAAAGTGGGTGCGGGATGGAGCGGAGTGGTGGTATGAAAATTTCGACCTAATAGGGTCGTATTTTAGGGTGGAATTCTTCATACTACCCTACCGTAAGTAAATACCGTTGAAAGGAGATTTTTTTCTGGGCGAGGCTCAATACAAATCGAGGGAAATATGCTAAATAGTGGCATGGGATGGGTGAGATGGGTGAGTTGGGATCAAAATGATACAGAGAAAATAGAGCATTTTGATACAACTGATACTGATATTGGCAGAGTCAAAAAATAGTAAAAAATCCAAGGTATTTTCAACGCATTTTTAACTTTTATTGACTGACCGAACAAAGGGTTACGGTCGGCTGCTTTAAGGCTAAAGAACAACACGTGGTGACGCGGAATGGCGGTTTGCAGTCTCTTTCGTTGCAGCAACTCTGAACTCGTAACCAGTGCGGCAACCTTTAGCTGTTTAGTCCGGCCATGAATTTCACTTTCTAGTTTTACTGTTTAGGGATTGTATTACTCTGTATGAAGAATTGCATTATTCGCTGTTATATAAGACATACTATGAAACATAATACTAACGCTATAGACTTACATAATAGAAACAGACAAACTTGCAAAAGAAGCCTTAACCATTGAACTGGTGGAGGTTATCTACATCAAAAATGTATGTTTGATTCAAAGGTACAGGGCAGCTTGGTGGCTAGAGATAAAAATAAGACTCAAAGATTTAAACATTGAACACTCCATAAAGGATGCAGCAAAATGTAGACAAAAAGAAATAACGTTAGCAATTCAGAAAGAGTCGGCAGATTTAAAAAAAAAAAAAAAAACTTGATCAAGGAAAACATGTACCGGTACTGGCTAAATTCAAGTAAAAAACAAAATGGTGACAATGCAAAAAGAACGGGGCAATATACTCATAATACAATATAAAGCAAATGCTCTTAACGTTAGACTATAATAAGGCGTTCTTGTTCAAATTGTTCTTCAAAAAATTGGAAGCCAAACACAAATTGCAAAGATAATAAAATACATAAACTGAAAGATGAAAATACTGCGGACACTTCAAATCGTAGTGAAATGATGAACATTGCAGATTGCAAGCAAATTCTGTGAACAGCTGTACAAGAAGGAAGAAGTAAATGAATATGATCAGAGTCAATTTCTAGATAAAATACCACAACAGCAGACAATTTCAGAAGATGACACATATATGCCTCAAGAAATATGTGAACCGAAAAAATATCCAACACAGTGAAAATTCTGAAAGATTGTAGAAGTCCTGGGCCAGATGGTATAACTGCAGAATTTTACAAGACATGTTGGGAGGTTGTTGGCAAAGATTATTCTGAAGTAATTGAAGAGATTTACAAAAGAAATGAAATGCCTAAAGAAATAGATTTGTTTGCGAAATAAGTCAACAAATCAGAAGAATGCTTGATAGTATCACTTGATTTTAAAAAAGCCTTTGACTCTGTTGATCTTCAATACTTATCTAAAACCATGTGAGAGTTTGGATTTAAGGAGAAATTTATTACATTTTTACGTTTCCTGTACTGTGTATGACGATATGGAACAAGAATAGTCATGAATGGCTATTCGAGCAATAAATTTTCAATAAAAAGGGGAGTATGTCAGGGAGCATGAGTCTATTTTTATTTATCATTGCAATAGAGCCATTGATAATAAATATTAACTATGAACAAAAGATAAAAGGGATTATAAAGCCAGACAACAAAATGATGGAAGGACTAACTCTGATAATGATATAACCCTTAGCTTTTATCCACAGTTCTATTATAAATCAATAATCAATTTTATTAAAACAAGTATAGATATCAATAATGGAAATCATCGTACTACGTATATATAAGAAGATATTTACTGAAATACGGTAAACAGTGAACAATTGATCCCATTATATTCAGTAGATTTGTCCAATAAGTGTATTCACATTCATAACAAAATATTACCTAATAATGTAAATAAATGAGTTTTAATTATTGTTTGATGTGGGATATTTTACCTCTCAAAACAAAACCAGGAATAAGATGGATTGCTAGAAACGAAACTTGTGTACTTTGTAACAAGAAACCTGATTATGCATTTCATTTATTTTGGAAATGTACATTATATTTATGAATTTTTCGTATGAGAAAATATTGAAAGTTAGATTTAAGTGAACCAGAATACTCACACTTGAATAATGTTGAAACAAATGCTACTATTTTATTAATTTCTATGCTATTTCGAGATATAAAATATGGACAGAACAAAATCAAGCTATTTTCCACAAAAAGACTCCATCAATAACGGGAGTTAAATAGACGAATATTTCCAAGTTTATTAATGAATTGAATCTTCTGTATCAATGGAGAAATTAATTTTTTATTCCATTATGACTATTTTTTTTCCATTTTATTACATACTTACATGTAAAATGCAATATGATTAACTACGACAAAATGGAATATGTTTTGATGCTGATGTGATGTTGCAAATTCATGTTGGATGTTAAAATAATTGTGGTATACATGGTGATATTGATCAAATATAACTGCATCAACTGTTACAGTACAGCCTGTCATCATATCTCGTCGTACAGCAGTTGGTGGTCACCAATTCCAGCCCCAAGTGACCAAAAACCGGACTCCTACACCGAAGAAGTATCATCCCATGGATATGCTCACGAATATAAGCCTGCAAAGATGCAGTCTCGCTATTGTAAGACGGCACTCGAAATCATCATTTACATGAGTCGATGGGGGATTTATTCTTGGACCTAGTCGACCCGCTATCACTTTAAAAAAAAATGAAGATCAAGCTAAGGTGTGCATATAATATGTTTGGTAAAATTGTTTTAACTTTACTCCTTAAAAGCTTAAACAATGCATGACACACTGAAACCTTCACCTTCAGACACCTGAAGAAAATAAAAGCCTCACAAAGTTTAGTACCAGTATATATATATGTCTGGGTATTATCTAATATCTCCATGTTGGAAGTGACATATCCTAAGCCAGGAAGAAACTCTTGAAACTCTCGTTACGACAAAAATACTACCAAGTTTTTTTAAAAATATTCGAAAAATGTGGCAAAAACTTTGTTTGAACGAAATTTTTATCTGGAGAAAATCAACCTAAATAATGAATACATACAAAAAATGACAAAGTTCTAGACACCTAAACTGGGCTATTAATTTAATTTTTTTTGAAAAATTTCAAAAACTTTATTTATTGAAATTTGCTTCATAAAGGCTGAAAATGAAAACACCGTCTAAAAGGAAGCAACTAACAGCCAAATATGAAAAAGGGCTAGTTTCGCACGTAGCACCAGCAACTGCACTCTTAACTGCTTGAAAGTGCAAAGCATCCTATACATGACTAAACCACTATAATGAAGTGCAGTGAATAATTCCTGCCCTGAGAAATATTGATCTATTACCACTATCAGAAATAACCTGAAGAAAAATAGAAAGCAGTTGCATAAAATATATTGGTATAACAATATATTATTTTATAAATTTTAATGACTTTTAGTGTCTCGGTGTTTGTGATCATAAATCATTTTCTCACTTTTCAGCCAAAAATTGAAACCACATTTGGGCCAGCATATTCAGCAGTTACAACAATAACTACAGGTAAAATTTACTTTATTGTTTGTCAATAAAGGGTTATAATTTCTTGGATTTTGTTAGTCCGATGCAGATTGGCATAATGTCAGCTACTTTGCTACTCAGACAATGAAAAAATGAACTAAAATGCTTAGTAGTGTCTAGTAGCAAGCGAACTGTACAAAAAAATCCAAAAGAAAAGCAAGGTTCTGCAATGTTTTGAAGCCCGGCCAATATATTGGCCTAATTTTGCTGTCTATCGATATATCGGCAGATTAAGTGGTTTATAATATCGGCCAAGCGAATTCACTTATTGACACCTGCAATTCTTTTAAAATGACACTTTTTTCTCAAATGGGCGAAAGTGCACAATATTTTTCGCATTCATCTAAGGAAATTCCCGGTAAATGTTGTTTGCATGACATGAAATTTTATTTCATCAGCAAAAAATTGCCTAGTAATGCATCAAAGCGTTAGAATATATTTTGAAGGGGGAATGAAGAGGTACTGCAATGGTATCCAATCGGTCAGGTCACATATGCTTTTGCACAGCTGCTCGCCTTGCAATGCTCTGATTGTTTAGTGCACTGCATTCTTCTAACGAATCATAGCTAAAACATGTCTAGTGCCATTATCAGGAAAGCAGTGGGAAGGAATTCCAAAAATTTGAGGTTCTTGGAACAAACTTCTTCTTTCTGCAGATTATTTGACAGTTTAAAATGATAATTGAATTAATTCTAATCTTAATGGAATTTCAATTTTGGATTTCATAATTTAGTACCAGTATACCCAATTTTTCTGATTAGCTATTTTGAAAAGCTCAAAAGTAAAATATGGAATCTCCAACTACCGGTATCTAAATATCTCCTCTGATCGTATAGTTTAATCCCTTCACAGATGACAGTTTGTTGGTGCCAATTCAAGTCTCACGAACCATGAGAATGCTTGTAAGTTTGAGATGGTCAAAGATTTTCTGCAACTAACTGAAGACAGAATCGATGAACTTACCAATGCTATATGAGGCAGAAAATAGCTTTCTGAGGTTTGTTTCGAAATGAATATTTCTTGATTAAAGATTTTAATATTTTGGTGTAATGGCCTAGGCAGAATGTGAGCTTCTGCTATGAAGAGACCGTCAGAAGAAAAATTAGCAAATGAGCAATGTTTCGTGATCTCTTGCTAGAACAGTGCAGGTGCTGGTACTACATCTTTTACGTGGCTCTTTGCTATTTAATATGTGTTCTGTCGTTAGTTGGCATCTTTTAAGCACTGCTCCTGGCCCTGCTCAGAGTGAATTTTAATAAAAAAATGTCTCTGAGATACCAGATACTCCTGCCACTAGGCGCATGAAGAAATGGGTCCATCCGAAGAAATTTTAACAAATCGATAATAGTTCTTTACTTATCTCTTACTAGAAGATTAAAATGTAACTTTCTGAGTGCCTGGTAGCCTCCCAAGCTGTACAAAAAGTTTGAAATCATCAAGGGTTTGGAAAAGAGACCTAGCAAATACAATGATGGTTATTCGTAGCATCAGAGCCAATTTATCTTGCATCGGGGAAAAAATTCAATGTGTTGTATGCAGTAAAGTAATGCCCTGACCTATTCTATAGATTGGCGTGTTGAAAACACTGTGCATGTATTAAGAGAATACCGAAACTGAAAGAGGTAGATGGTTTATCATTGTCCAGGGCAGATACCCCTTACTGCACTTCACCATGACTGTTCAGTTCCACTTGAGATGTTTTCCGCTTTGGATACCAGTACTGGTGCTGTTACCCTATCTTGTTGTAAAAATCCGTTAAGGATTTTTTAAAACCCGTTTCCCACCTTGCTTAGAATGAATTTCAATAAAACATTAAAAAAAGAGTAGGGTAAAAATAGTGCTGTCTGTCCTGGGCATTAGTGAAACTATGACATCTTAGTATCCTTCAAGTGGACTTTTACACATGAAATAGGTTTTTAAATCTCTTCTATCAATTTGCTAATTGTTGTTGTTTCTCTTTTCAGGTCAATGTTGTCGAAAACAGCAGATCGGGTTGATGAGTTGGAAAAGGCAACAGAAATCAAATTTGGTAAAAAGCAATTTTTTAATTATAAATCCACTCTTTTTTTTTATTGAAATTCACTCTGATAGAGGCCAGAAGCAACTTCCAGAAGAAACCAACCACCGGCCACTCATCAGTACCAGCAACTGCACCCTAAAAGGAAAACATCCCAAACGGAACTGCTATGGTAAAGTGCAGTGAGTGGTATCTGCCCTGGTTGATGGTAAAACCACCTACCACTTCTAAAAACTCTTCAAACGGTACCCAAAAAGAACCGACTACTGTTAACATCCACTATTAATTCAAAACGTACTGAGAGGAAAGCATTTCATACTGTACTAACCTGCTAAAGTAGAGTGCAATGAGTGGAAGCATGTAGGGGAACATCAAATATCTTTTGAGTTGAGAATCTAATATCTTGTGGATTGAATATCTGAAGTCTAGATTCATAATAGACAAACAATGATGCTTTTCATAAGAATTGTAAAAAAATAATAAAATTTGGTTTTGTTGGTTTCGAAAGCTGGAAAAATCGTATCAAACCTTTCATAAATTCACGAATCATGAATTTCCAGTTATGTGAACAACAGTGCGCCAGGGTGGCAGAATCTTGTTGAAAAATAACGGTGTTGATGGTTTTGAAGCCCTTAGGTCACCCGGAAAAAATGACACGAACATTTCAAACACTCGAAGAAAGACACCCTGTTCTGAATTCTATATCAGTTTATTTAGTATCAATTTAGTACCGGAATTACCTATTTAGAAAAGATGTTATATGTGCCTTTGCAGATGGTATATGTCTTTTTTCAGATGTCTTGACACAAAATCGGAATAAAATCACTGAAGAATTACGGCAACTACGTCAAGACACTGCGATCATTTCTAATGAACTTCAGAATTTAAACACAAAGCTCAACATGGGAGGAATTGGATGTAAGTCTCATTGCTGACGAAAGAATTTTAACATTTGGGGAGGTTTACTAGGGTTTTGTACTAGTTATATTATATTTTAATAACATTTTGCAGAATATGAGATTCTGAGGTATCATTAAGTGAACTGTAAAACCATCTTTCTTGTGTCCTTGCGACTCTGGATCAGTTTAAAAAGTTAGGCAATGATCCAACGAAAGCTCGCAAATTTAATTGTAATTTTGTGGGAAGAGATCATGTTATTTGTAAGAAAAAGAAATTACTTTCAATCAGAATTATGAAATACCTGACTTCAAATAAGAATATTTATGACTTATGGGCTTTAGAATAGTCCTAAAATATTTCCTGCATGTCATAAGAGGCGAAAACAAAAAACCGTCACCCAGGGCAGATACCACTCACTGCAAATTTTTCTGTTCTTGACAGAAAAACAGCAAATTTTAGCTGAAAAAAAAGCATATTCTGATTCCATCCAAGAACGAAATTTTTCCATGATCTTAATGTGCAGTTGCTAGTACCACGTCTTGTTAGTAGCTCTTTGGTATTAAGTGGCCGTTAGTTGGTTCTAATTTATGCTTCTTTTCGGCCTTGCCTAGAATGAATTTAATAACAAAAAAATAGGAGGCAATGCCAGTGTATTTTCAATGACATTCGGGAATATTGTATTAAAACTCATGAAATTCCAGAGAAACTGTGCATTTTATTTGGGATTTGTTTTTCTTTCCTGGTAACTTTCATGATTTTCTGTTACATTTTTTTTGTTTTCATTCATCCGAGTGAATCACCCTGATCAAAACCCTGTACCAGCAGCCACTTATATGTTAACAGGGTTATATTGGTAAGTTTTCCGGTTCATGCTTTTTCAAGCAATGAATATATGAGCAATCTAAGCTGCCAACCATATTCAGGCTTGCAGATTTGCTACAATTGATGAGATTCCAAAATCTTTCCATAAAGAGGGTAATATAGTATATTAAATGGAATCAATGCTGGATTACACAGAAAAGAAGCAAAAGGAACCTCAGGGAATCAATGTTTCATTCTTGAAATGAATATTTTAAAATTGCATCATATTGATGACTGTGAGACAGTTCATATTAAGTTCCACTTTTTCCTTGTCTAGATTGAATCTCATTAAAAAAACTCTACTATTATCTCTTTCTTTCTAGTATACGACCCTCAATGGAAGATCTTCAAAATGCAAAGGGACGTTTGTGGGACACACAGGTCCAGTGTGGTGCTTGTTCGTTCATGGAGATTTGTTGTTCAGTGGATCGTCCGATAAGAATATAAAGGTACCTATTCATTGCTTTTTCATTCATTCTAGAATAGATATATCAAAAGTTGTAGATGTTGTAGTATCGCCCATGGCAGATACCCTTCACTGAATTCAATTCTGTGTTGGATGTTTTTTGTTTAGAAATCAATGTTTTCTGTTCTATTTGACTGATGGACTGCTGTCTATCAATGTGATATGAACTCGTTTTTTCTTCGGCAGTAGTAGATCAATCTGAATAAAGCAGTCGGTTGTAGTTTTTTTTCACAACCATTCATTTGAGCGGATCACCCTGACATGGCCCTGTACTGGCAGCCACTCAAGAGAGAGAAATAGGATATTGTTTAATATGGAAAGATATGATTTTTCCCGTTCCTGCCTAGCCTACCCAAGTTGGGTGCCTGGGTAGCAGAGTAGTTGACATTCTGCCAGCCTTATTTCTGGTATCATTTATTCCTATTCTGACTAACTTTAGGCAAGACGGAGGCAGTATCTTGAAAAACCAACTAACAGCCACTAATATGGCCAAGATCTATGTCAAATAAAAAACTATTTTGCTAGTTCTTGATTATTTTTAACTATTTCGGCTAATTTGTACAGAAATAAATAGGAGATTAGATGTAAAAGAAATGAAAATTCATGTTTAGTAAAATGTTGTGAGTTTTCTAGGATATTGAAGATTTTGGGACAATCTCAATTTTGTATAAAAGATGACTAAATATTTTCAAATCCCTATTTTGTCAACTTTTTTCATTACCATGTTAGAGTACCCTACAATAAGGAAGTCAGGCGTGTACATTATGCTAACAAGTCTTGTAGATTCAGGTTTTAGGATTACCCTAGCATATTTCCTGCTTGTTGTGAGAGGTGACTAAAAGGATTAAAAGCGTAATAGTTCTAAGTAATGGTTCTAAGTAGCTAGTGTTGAGTCAATATCTTATTTATTGATAGATCACTCCCTGTTGAAACAACACGTTAAACATATGTGGGTTTTTCTAATGCTAACATATTTCTACAGCTCTTATTTATATCATGTTATAAAAATTCCATTTATTATAAACCATTCAATTTTCAAATTGGCAGGTAGTCTCGATCCAAGGATTTCAAGATACTCTATTTTCTCGTTTGTGTCTTCCAGCGAAAAGAGATGTGCTACTGAGTTATTTTCATCGCAATTAAGTAAGTGAAAGCTGCCACAAATAAGTATAAATGATACAGTAAAGGAGATTGGAGAAATTTGGCCGAAATTTACAGATGGAATCACACCAGTAATTATTTTCTTCCTCAAAACATTCATTATTCTATTTGACTGACATCTGAGTTCAAAACCACTGTACTGCACACTCTGGTAAATTCAAGTGTTCTTTTTATATTATGTAACAGTAAATTTTAGTTTGTCACGATATTTTCTTCTTTGGAGCTATTGATGAATGGCATCGAAATTATATTTAATTCTAAAAACATATTAATCAAAGCTCTATAATCATTATTGTAAGATATATGTACATTATTTCAAGTTAGAACTTAGTTTTCCTCTCTTTATTTAGCTGAAGAACTAACTATCAAGACACCTCGCACTAGAACCTGGGAGATCTTCTGATAATTCAACTATAAGAAGTCTTACATGAGGTAAGATGTTTGAATGTTTAAAAAGTCCACCAAGTTAATTTTGTTTGTAAAATGTCACCATTTTAATATCTTTTGGCGTTCTAAGATATTTTCTGGTAACTTTTTGCTAATCTTGTCGTGCCTCACTTGCATAATCTGTCTGCTTTTTGGTTCTTGTTCGGTGTCACCTGAATTGGAACAACAAATATTTTTTTTGTTCTGTAAAGTTATGTTATCTTTAAAAAAAATCTTATCTTGAATTAAACTTAATTTTAAAATGTCAAGTTTGCCTTTTCCTCTCCGATGTTACCTCAATCGAATTAAAATTTCCTAACATCACACATATTTTAAATATATCCAAAAATAAAATTTATTTCACATTATGCAATTGTACAGTTTAAATCTATATCTGGGTGCGAGATATACCTTGCGTCTTATCATTCCATCTAATGTGGGGCCAATGAGGAACCGGTGAAGTTATTGAGCATCGTTGCAAGGCTGTGGTTAACAGTGCCTTGTCCAAGAGCACTCGTATGTATTGTTCTTTACAGCATTTTGCATTCATTAATCTTGACTGTACTTCATCGACAGCAGACATCATCTGTTTCATCACTCAACCACGGACCAAATAAAACGTCAATTAAAATATCTCTCGACTCTAATTCACGACTTCCTAATTCAACTTTTCCAGGTCCAGACCAAGCTTCAACTTCTGGTTTATGACAAAGTCCACTCACAAATTTAACTTATGCAAATCCTTCGTCTGGAATATTTCATGGTATGTACTTTTAAAGTATGATTAGTGACATAAATGTCAAAAATGACTCGAATATTAGAAAAAAAGACTTTCATTGGAATAATTTCATAATGAAAGTGTCTTAGAATATTTGACTTTCAAAAATTAAAATAATAAAATGTCATAATTACATAGTCTGTGAGAATGAAGACACCTTATTACCTTTTACCTATTGTCATATTTCCTGAGTTTATGTTATGAGGCTGGGAAATTTATCTCGCTTATGACTTATAGCGATATCACGCAGCAGGCATTCTAGCATCTCATCGACGTGATACGGAAAAATTTTAAAAGATGTAATGGTAGATGTAGCCATAATATCATATTTCCTGAGTTTAAGTTATGAGACTGGGAAATTTATCTCGCTTATGAGGTAACTTATCATGCAGCTAACTTTATAGTGATATTATGCAGCAGGCATTCTAGCATCTCATCGATGTGATCCAGAAAAATTTGAGTGCAATGGTATTGTCAGTACATGATGCGAGTTTTCAAATTTCTACGTTCGCTTAAAGTGTGACCAATTAAGACAGGTACTATAGAATTCGCTCACGTTGTATATCAGCACAAAAAGGGGTTGTGTATGTTCTCTGATGATTGTCTGAAAATGTCATATTGTTATGGACTGTGCTGACATAAATTTGATTACCGATATTCCACTGTAATTACAGTGCCATGCCATATTTGTCTAATCATATATAATATTTATATTGTTGCGAATTATAATTTTTTTCCAGAATCTGCACAATTATCAATGGTTCAACCTTCCACTTCTGATTTGCCATAAGTTCCATCGACCAATCTGGGCATTAGAAATCCAACTGATTCAAGTTCTGTTCCTCCAGATACAACAAGTCTAGGTTCGTCGTCTTCTTAGAGCGAACTTCAATATAATATATATATATTTATATGTTGTACTTAACAAGAGGCCTCATATATATCTTATCTACTTGTAACAAGCTTTTTTCATTTTATAAGCTTATGTTATGTAAATGTTGAACTGAAGTTTGGTTGTTGCTAGGCGCTAAGTAGTAACCTTATTTCCAAATCAGATTTGAGAGAAATGAATATTATGAATATGCAGTCTCGATTGTCATTACAGGGCAGCAGATCCATTGCTCAAAATTGATATATCGCAAAGTTTGTACATACATACCCATCATCAAAAGTGGTGCCAAATTTGTGGGAGAAAAAGCATTTTAGATCGATATTTTATTTTTAGAATAAAGATTTATATGTTCATTAAATATTGTATTCATAGTGGTGCACTCTCCATCTATTAATTTAATGTCTTCGATTGGGCATAAATTTTGCTTGTAAAATATCATTACACAATATAAATGAAGGAAAAAACATGAGTGTAATAGAATTCGATTTGAAAAATTGATTAATTTTGTAGGCTTTATTTATTCATTAACTAATTATTTATTCTTTCGTAAATTATGACAAATGACAACGTCAGAAGTAGCTTGAAATGTAGAATTTAAGTTGACTTCACTTTTTTTTGAAAAATTGTTTTTATATTTCAGCTTGGTGAAATGGAGCTTTGATGTACGACTAAAGTTTCCAGGAGATGACTAATAATATGTTTTTTTATTCAACTTCGGACCCATTGCAATAGTTTTGGAAAATAATTATACTGGGACTTTGCCTCATAGTTGAAGATTTATGTAAAGTTAATACCAAGAACTAACTCAACATGGTCTGCAGGAAAGTTCACAGAAAAAAACTGTCCAAACTTTATATTTATCCTGTTACCACTATTATTGGTTTCTTTTGATAACACACTGATACGTGTATTGGTATCGGCATCGCTAAATGTTCGTCTTTAAGCGGAATGAAAGGAATAAACATTTCATTTAATGTAAATTGTTAAATTCATATACATGGATATGGTGCATCACTTTCTTCTCTACATATCATTCATTGACGTGAACTGTACTGCTAATCAATATATATAAAAACTACTGTATCTTCAAGATTCTTTTTCATTTGTGGTCCTGTGATATTTCTTGTGGCATATTTTTTCGGTATGGAACTATTACATATATTGCAAAAGTTCAGCATTATTATTTGATCATGTAATCTGTTCTCATCTGACAGAAATTTTACTTTGATAAACATCGCTCTGTCATTGTGTTTCATGAGTGATTCGCGCCCCGTATTATTGTGACCAGTATATTATATCTGATGTTGTGGAATCGCACATATTATCAATAAAATGGGGCATAGTCTCTCAAGTATTCATTTCGAAAGGTAGGCTATTACTAGACACCAAACTGGCAGATGAAAATTCAGCAAATGTGCAATATTCCGTGTTATATCTCTTGCTTGAAGATAAAAATGCCTCGTTTTGAGCATTTCCCAGCTACCAAATCATAGAAAAAAGTACAAAACTATCAATACTGCTAGGAAATAGCAGAGTGGATGGTTCTGAAGCTGTTGTGTTGATTGCAAGAAAATGACATGCACATTTCAAGCTCCCGAAAAAGGGCCATTATTAGATATTAGTATTATTTATGCAAAACTGCTGTATCTGCAATAATTTTTTTTGTTATGTGTTATAATTTAATGAATTTTAGTAGACCGATACTATTTATAAAAAGCTTTTTGGAAATATTATTTTAGGACGTTTTTACTATTTTTAAGTAATACTCAAGGTCATAGCATTGGAATGACCAATGATTGAATTTCAACAATAAGATTGACAAATTGAACATGTTTTGCCTACTTTTGCATGTACCCAATGTATTTGAGAAGTGTTGGGCATCCTGAGCATCAGTGATCAATTTTGTAGCAATCCACGATTTGTTTTATCCAACGAAATGATTTCTTTTTTTCCGATTGCTTCAAATATTATTCAATTTATATTTGATAATATTGTGCTTTTTCTAATTATTATGCAATTTTATCTAGATTTATCACTCCAAACCTTGGTTCATAAACAGAATGTATATATGCAAATGGTAATTTGTGAACATCCGGGGTTTATTACTCAATTCTTATTAAAAAATCTCTAATTTTCATATGAAGATTATGTACGTTTTGAGGAAGGTTTGCATTGTATTAATGTGCTTCCTGCTATCTCATCCAGAGTTACCTGTAATATGACTCTTGAGTATCACAGTCTATCAAATGTTCAAAAAAGATAAAACTCATAATATTCATCAAAATCCAATCTTTTTAAGCAGTCTGAAGGTTTGCCTTGCTATAATTTCTCTTATATATTGGAGCATTTTGTTATCATGTCGAAGCAAAAAAATTCCCTCCACAATCGCTACATCCGCAAAATGCCTTAAGGGTGTTCCAGTTCCAGGAATGGAAAGTCTTAATTATGGGTTCTATTCTTACTCTTGTTTTCATTATTTCAATCCGGTTTTTTTGTTGCCATTTGCTTAGTTTACTTTGCAAATTCCATAACCTCAAACCTCCATTCAGGTTGCACCATTGAACAGAATAAAGAGTGGTAGAAAACATCTATGCTAGTTTAGGACAGATAACCGTCACCGCATCTGGTAAACGCAGATCCTTTCTAGGAATTGATGTCAGTGATGCTTGGTTTCATATAATTCGGCTCTGATCGTTCCAGTGGTTCCTGGAACCTGCAGCAAACTGATTCAAACAATATATTTTAGGATTTTCATTTGTGAAAAATTACATTTTAAAGGTATTAAGAAAGTCGAAAAAATACCGCTCAAAAATAGTTATATCACCAGGCTAACGTTCTATGGATAGAATTCTGGTATAGAGACCGAAAACACAAATGCACCGACCAGTGGCGACTGCTAGTTCATTGACATCGGGACATCGAGAATCAAGGTCGAATTTCAACTACACCAATAGCGCGCGTAAAAAATTTTGCCTTT
The DNA here is from genome assembly GCA_963675895.2 of Styela plicata. Classification (NCBI taxonomy): domain Eukaryota; kingdom Metazoa; phylum Chordata; class Ascidiacea; order Stolidobranchia; family Styelidae; genus Styela; species Styela plicata. Next base: position 4,359,652 of record OZ023140.1, read on the forward strand.
GCGAAAAAATCTTCATTACTGGCTAAAAAAAGGAACAAAAACGTATGGAAAAATTAATATCACTTATGAGCTCTCGACCAATTTTGACTTTTACGTTTGTCGTAATATTTGACTACTGCTACGCAGTATATCCAACGTAAAATTAATTGAGCAGAAATTACTAGTAAACATATATTGTTTAAATTGAATGAAAAAATACTGCCCAATTGAAATATTGTGATCTGGCCCATGGATATTGCGATTTGACAATAATGGAAACCAAGACGGCCCACGGATTGTTTGTAAAGATTAAATTTGCCGAGTGTTTTTGAACTAACTTTAGGTGCCAGAATAACGTGGTAGTTCACTATATCATAAAAATAGAGTATGTGCGTGGAATGGAAATGAGGTCAGTGATGTCTATATTCGGCGTTGGAAGGGTGCCCAGTCGGCTCAACTAGTAAAAGCGTCTGAAATACGCTTCGGGTTGACGTATCTCTCGTATCGGTTGATCGTCATGCTGAGAGCGCGAATTCCGCGAGGTATGATAACACGCGAGAGATTCTCTGGAAACCAGATCGGCGAACGATGGTTCACGTAATGCATTTCTCCATCATGTATACGCAAAATGGGTTAAAGATTAGGCTTAGCCCAAACTTTCCCACCCAGCTCGAAATCGATAAGCTATCTGGCCCGGGGATTGTGATACGCCATAGGCTATGGTTAAGCCATTTCTGTCTCGCAGCATAAAATGAAATTGTATCCTAACCTGCTGCTGTTGGATCTTACCTTTCAATCTACCAGTTTTATTTCATGGCGTGGTGATGACGCTGATCTTAGGCCGGAAAACAATGCTTATGGTAATATTATTCTACCAATGTCATGTTGTATGAAATTAACTTATATAATCTATATTAGAATTTTTGTTTTATTAACCATGCGTCATAGATGGACAGGCGACTCATCGACGCGATCCATCTGGACACATACTTCACAAAATATGCTCTGACAAATTTTTTCCTATAGACACGCACCCAAAATTAAGATTTGTCTTTTGGTCGATATTGGCGCTGTTGCCAACTGACTACATAGAACCGGCACATGATAACTGTCGCAATTTTACGATTTGATAAACTGCATAATCTTGATAATGCGAAGCAGTAGCACAATAATATGAAATTATTCAACTATTTGATTTCCGGAGGCGCACAGATTCTTCATACCGGAGTTGAAATTATTAGGATTAGAATATCGGAATTCCATGAAGAACTTCTGACTTATTATAAAAATAATGTTATCAAACATTCTCATTCCCAGTTACATACGTAAAAACTTAAAACAAATTTGCCTCGGTGGCGAAGTAGCCCAAGATTTTCGAAAATTCCATATCGAGAAATAATGAAGACATTGGTACTTTTTAAAAATAAGCCATGGCACATGGCCATACGCGTATTAATTCGGGCACTCAAGCTATAAAAAAGATTTTGTCTCATTGTATATCAGAATATTGAAATAGATAAAGGGTTTTTTCGAAATATTTCTTTCTCTAAATCTTGTGCGCCGGAAATGCGCAAAAATGTATTCAAACTTCATATTAGGAAGATTCTATAGTTTGAGGGGAAAAACAGTAAAATTCTTGCGTGAAAATGCTTCTTATTTTGAAGGTATCCTCATATAAATTTAAAAAATTCTTAGTGCGTCCGGCCGCCAACGATATCGCCGCTGCGAACAAAAATGTCGTCGTACATATGTTACCAACAGCCAGTCTCTTATCGCAGTTATATTGGGTTGATATCGCACATCCATATGCATATTAGGCCAGACCGTGTTTAAAAAAACTTTCAATTAGTTTTTCTTCTGGATTTCATATCTTAAAAAGCGAATATTCTGTTTTCAGAACATGATGTTGATGAAAGAGATCGCCGCTGTTTATAAGAGTTGATGTTTGGCTAAATATACCTAGCAAACATTATTTCATTTGTTTAGTAAAACAATGAATGTCGTACATAGAATAATCTTATATAAATAGTTATTATATACCAGGGCTGGCTAACCTGCCTTCCATTGAGATCACCTCGAAAATTTATTCAAAACTTGCGATCGACTGACAGCAAGAAAATAACAAAAAGTGATTTTTTCCCAGTAATTTTTACACTGCAATGGACTTCTATATTTCCCAAATATTACCAATATCGTAAGCAGTATTTTCAATTTCGAGTGAACTCAAAAGCTCACATGAATCATCGTGTCTTTCCCCAACATTTCATATTCAGGTTTGTACCCTGCTAGGTTATTAGAAATTTCTAAATTTCTCATTAAAATAATATTTTAGAGCGCTCATCGTTTTTAATTTAGGCTAGGGTTAGGCTCCAATAAATGCAAAAAGATAAATCCAAACTAATCATCTACTTTGGCGTAATGTCAAGATTTATTTTACTGTTCTTTTACTGTCTAAGAATAACAACCATATCTTACAAAAACAACTACCAATTCACGATAACAACTCACGACTTACGGCCACGACAACTACCAATTGACGACGACGACAACTACCAATTGACGACGACAACAACTACCAATTCACCGTACTTACAATAAGCAACTACCAATTCACAGGACTTTCATAATATCAGCGTGCGCCTGATTTCTACCTTATTCATTTCTCAGCAAGCTACTAAGCCTGTAACTGTCTCGTAATAATAATGTCCGTTGATTTGCATTTGTACACGTTACAATGCCCTGGTTGAAGTTTTCATTTCAGAACTACTGTGTAAGCGCGTAATTGTTTCGTAATAATGTGCGTTGTTTTGCATTCCTACACGTTGCAATGCTCTGGTTGAAATTTTCATTTCAGAACCACTTTGTGAAAAGGAATTTAAGAAATCTTATTTAGTCACCTATCCAATTGGATGCTAATTGACCAGTATTCGATCAAACTTTGCGATATTTAATAACCACATATTTCAACGCCACATTGAGGCTGGGCTGCGTTTTTACGGCGTAGGCGCGCTCGATTTCAGGCTTTTACAATTTCGACTATCTGCGTGCGTTCGACGAGTATGAATTAGCAATTCTATTATCCAATTCGAAATTACTTTTTAGATTTGAATACTCCAACATCAGAATCCACCTGGAATCCGTACCCGCATTCTGAATTACCAATCAAGTCCTATCATCCAATTAAAAAATACAATCCTAATGAAGCTATTGCAACGATATTTAGTGTCTTATCGCAGTCATAAAAGGTTGATATTATTTGAAAAGCAAATATGTTGTATAATCGTTCTACCATTCTCAACGTTCCGACTTCCACATGTGTCATACCATGCCAACTGAACCGCCCAAAAATTCACTACCTTCAAAATAAGAAGAATTTTCACGCGAAAATTTTACTGTTTTTCCCCTCAAAATATTGAATCTTCCTAATATATAGTTTAAGTACATTTTTGCACGCTTGCGACCAAGGGTGGCAGTACGGTACGGTACGAAATTTTTTTCGTACTTCGAACTAGCAAAATAATTTCGTACCGAACTTCGTACCGTACCTTTCGAAAATTTTTCGTACCGTACCGTACGATATTATTTTTTCCGTACATCGTACCGAACTTCGTACCAGTACGAAATTAAGTTCGATTAATATTTTTCATTTATCGTACCAAATTTCGTACCACTACGAAAACAGGTACGATTCGCTGGGCAGCAATTTCGTACCGTACCAACTACCAATGTCTAAATCAGCTTTATTTGTAGGATCTGGCCACCGCAAGAAACGTCACCAACATCTTACATCAAAGTGATGCAGTTTATGATATCAGGTTTAAAATCCAGGACAGTGAAACATGCGCGTAATTAAGCATATGTCACCCCAATATCATTGTTCACATTGCGTATAATATGAGAATGGTAGACCGGTGGTGATAAATGGTGGTAGGATGAGCACAGTTTTCGCGAAAAAATCTTGCATTGTGCCGTCACGAGAAATTATATCTCGACAAAAGAATGTTCGTTGTGCACCACACATGGGTTTCGTGCGGTCTCATTCGAAGGCATGGTTATAAGTACATTTTGAATCTGGTATTTCTGGTGCAATTTACGTTCTCTTCACATTACTGAATAATGCTATTTATTTTTCCTACCAGACAGACGTATTCCCGACATGCCATTGTCTATATTGTGACTTGGCTGTGTTTTACAAAATATATCTTCTATTTAAGATCAACATCAGCTAACATTCAACTCAAAACAGCCTAAATATACCTATATATTCTGATGTTTCTGCTCTGATAATATACTGCGTGTCAGAGTACAAACAAAACGTAATAGCGGTGGTTACTGAATAGCTTAGTTGCATAGTTGGTCAGGGGGAGAGAATTTTTAATTTAATTTTTTTTCGCGCGCCTGCGTTCCGCAATATTCCCTAATTAATTTTGTATATTTCGTAGCATTTAGCCTTTAAAGTGAAAATTTTTATTCAATTTTCTATAAAAATTTCAG